>VDFB02047397.1:120615726-121067869 GCA_007258455.2 Sequoia sempervirens
ATTTCTTAGAACCTTCAAACTGACTGAACTTTGCTCTAGTTCAACTACATTAGTGCAGAATTGATCTTCATAATTGTGAAACTGAATTGGATACATGGATTTCAACTATAAGTCACAATAATGATTTGGTAGAAAATCAGTGTTCCATGGGGTTTCGTGGACGGCAGGGGATGCGTTTCAAGGATGCGGGGATGGGTGGTCTAAGTTTGGGGATGGCGGCAAGGTGTTGAAATTCATATAGTACTTGAAAAAATAGTTATAAAAAGATGTATAATTATAAGAATTATACATCTTGGTAACAACTAGGAGTCCCCTAGACGTCTTGAGGACACCCCAGTGTCCTCAAAGTCCTAGCAGCGTCTTGGAGACAACGACATTGGTGGTGGGCTAGTGGGGGCACGTCACCCCCAAGTCCCAAGTCTTTGAGACGTCCCCATCTAGGAAACACGGGTTTTTTTGGGGGGGACGCATCCCCGTGGAACACTAATTCTAGGGAATGAGACCTATAAGTCACAATAATGATTTGGTAGAAAATCAGTGTTCCACGGGGTTTCGGGGACGACAGGGGATGCGTTTCAAGGACGCGGGGACGGGTGGTCTAAGTTTGGGGATGGCGGCAAGGTGTTGAAATTCATATAGTACTTGAAAAAATAGTTATAAAAAGATGTATAATTATAAGAATTATACATCTTGGAGACAACTAGGAGTCCCCTAGACGTCTTGAGGACACCCCAGTGTCCTCAAAGTCCTAGCGGCGTCTTGGAGACAGCGACATTGGTGGTGGGCTGGTGGGGGCACGTCCCCCCCAAGTCCCCAAGTCTCTAAGACGTCCCCGTCTAGGAAACACGGGTTTTTTTTGGGGGGGGGGGACGCGTCCCCGTGGAACACTAATTCTAGGGAATGAGACCAATCTCTGGGAATGAATGATGATGGGATCATGATAAAATGATGTCATGAGCTGAATTTACACAAGAATATGCCACTTGAAGACTTGTTATTGCATGAAGGACACTCTAATTGAAGTGGGCCCAAAACATAAGAGAAAAAGGCAGGTGTATGCAATTTTTACCAGTACAATATTATGTATGTGCATGTGTGTGTACATATGGATACACACATGCACGAGTACAAATGCCTATATGTGTTAATTGCATTTAAAATTGAAGGCAGTTTACCCTATTTTTGAGTTTTTAAACATCGAATTTACACATTTACATGCATGTGTACAAATGCCCATCGGTGTTTTCTCATCTAAAATTGGCAGCAGTTCACCCTTTTATTCCATGGACACTATAATTGAAGTGGGCCTAAAACATAAGAGAAAAGGACATGGGTATGCAATTTTCACCATAGCGATATTATATAGATGGATGTGCATACATATGTATGTACGTGTGTATGTATGTCACGCATGGTCTAAAAGAGAAAATAGAGGCTAAAGGCCATACAGAAAGCAAGACCTCTAATCTCTCTAAGATATCAACGTCAAAATAGAAAGTATATCCACATTATACCACTTTACCTTTTGGTTTACACCCAGCCAATTATGTTGTGTGAAAGTATTACAAAGCCATACAGTATATTATATTTTAATCATTGACAAGCTTTTTTCTTTTTAATCTCACCAAATCAAAGACGGTATTCTCAGCATCTTCCTAGTTTTTCTTAACAAAAATAGCTAATCGGTACACCAATTTGAGAGTCTCTTCATCATTCTCCATGCTGCTCCTTCTGTGGATGCACAATGGTGTACATGGTCACATGGTGTACATGCACAAGCCCTTGCATAGCTGATGCACGATGGTGTACATGTTCATCTATGTGTAGAAGTAAGTTGGTGTGGTTGTGGGTATATGTGCATGTCAGTAGCCTACCCATGCCACACATGAATGCATGTAGATACAAACACATGCATAGATACGCATGTCTAATATTGCTGTGTATACATACATGGGCTTGATTCAATGGCCGTAGTATTTATAAATTTTTGCTCATTATATAAGGGGGATTTTTGGAGACTGAAATATTATAGAGTATTGTGTGTGTATATACTATATATATACACACACACGGTGTATTGCTTAGTATTTGAAAGACAACTTTGAATGGATAACTGTCCCTAAGGGATAAATCATAAAACTAAATCTTTGTTTTAGAACACTTTGTCCACATGTTCTTAATGCATTGTTGCAGCACATGATTTGACCTATTTGGTGTGTGAACTGACTCCTACCTGGCATCCATCTGCCATTTTCCACTCCTGATCATCACAACCTTCACAAAAATATTATTATAGGTACTGTAAGTTTATCTATTCAAACTTTAAAAACTATGCATGAATATTTTTTTTCTTTTAAACTTTCTCTTTACCTACGGCATGTGAAGAGTTGAAGTCCACTTTTTAACCACATTACATCATGGAGTGCACTCATATTGATCATCTTATAAGTCCCTTGCAACATGCTTTGACAGAGCACAGGCCCTCTGTCCTGTATGACATAATTGATAATTGTATATGAATGTTATTTCTGTGATACAGGTATTTGAATGTCTAAAGTGAACACATACTTGCATATGTGCAAAAAGGAGATAAATTGTCCACTTATGTCATGTAGCTGTTGTATTTTATATTGTAGCTATTACTTCATGTGCACAGGCTATCAGTGGGTTATTTTGCAGTTTAGGTTATGGTGCACTTGTACAAATCTGTTGTACAATATGTTGGTTTCCACCAAGCGTTTTAATGAATTTTAAATGTGATTAATTTTTGTTGTAGCTTATATTGTATGGATTAGTTTTGAAGTTCCTTTTAGTTTCCTATTGCATCTCACGCCACATGTTTTGAGGTAAGCATGGCTCTGCTAACTAACTGAGATTTATTGAGATTAATGTTCTTCGATCATTGTTAAACATTCTTAATTATTTTGAAATGTCTATACAAAATAAATGTCTGTGTTTCTATGTGCTTTATCTTCTGAAGAGTTAGTTTCTCTGCAAGAAGTGACTGCTTCATTTGAATTCGACTTTGAATGGTTTTTCTGGAAGGAAGCTTTTGTTTGGACACTGTCAAAGTGAGCCTAACACCTTTTATCATATTTTGCAGGTTACTTTACCTCATGAAGAAACTCGGTCCAGGTGATGTAATGAATTGCTCACATTCTGGGTTGAGCCTTACTCTGTTGTATTTTACAGGTTCTTTTACCGTCTGAAGAAAATTGTCGGTCCCATGTGCCTTTGTCTTTCGAAGGAAATTGGTCCAGCTGTTGCATTAGACCACATACATCTTGGTTTTATGTCACATTAATTATTGTACTATAGAGTATGTATGCTTGTGTACTCTGGAGCATTGGATTGAATGCCCCTGCTTTTCATGATGCTTGCAGCTTCATTCAATCTATCGTTAGTTCCAGCATTGCTGTTACTAGAAGTATGATGTCTACACTTATAAAGGGAAATGCAAGGCCTAATCTGTGTGTAAACACGTTTTAGATTTAAGCTCTTTATGACCAGTTTGGGGTATGTGTGCATTCTCTTTTTCCCCGAGCAGAGGATTAGATGGATTGGTATGCCATCCAAGTTATAACTGGATGGGTATTATTGTCTTATAAACTTGATAGGTTTGTAATGAAAACAAATTTCAAAAAGCCTTGCAGATTCTAAGTTTCACATGGCATGACTTTAATCCTCTTTCTTGCATTTGGCACATGGCATGTGTATTCATTCTGTATTTCGTGCAATAATTCTAAAACACGATCTTTATGAGTGGCTTGGAAGAAAGTTCTAGATGACACCTAGTGATGCCTGTTAGGGTAATTTTGCTTGCTGTTGTATAACTTTAATATTTCTTTCCTTGTTTTAACTGTAATCATTCATTCTGTTAGTCGATTTTTGTTTTGGTAATCATTTGAAATTCAAATTGAGGTTTATTTCTCCATTCAATTTCTTCAACTTTTTGTTTTCACCCGTCATCTGCTGGAGTTTAGAGAAAAAAATCTGACAAGAATGGTCTGTACAAAATGCCTCAGTTGCAGGTGAGGATATTCTAAGTCCTTATTTTAAGGCTACGGTCTTTGTCATTATTCAAACAAATTTTTCGTATTCTTCTCTTATTATTTATGCCATGCAACTATCAAATTTCCAATTATTAAATTGAAAAAGAAAGGAAAACAAAACCATGTGGAAATAGGAATACCAATATAGGGTATAGATGTTTGAATTCTTGTGTCTGTGTATGAATAGAAATAATGAGATTCCATAACATTATAGTTAAATCCACACGTTTTGTTAAAGCCTATCATCTAGGTATTATGGGTAAAAATCCTTTCCAGGCAAACCCCCTGACCATCAAATCACTGAGTTTTATAGTTCTATACACACCACTTCCTCTATCTCACATATACACAGAGAGGTGCATATAATGCAACTAAATACTGCAATATATACATATAATGCTGCTTTATAGTCTATAAACTACCAGATATATAATGCTTTCATCAGTTTTAGGCGAACAATGATATGCCTTGGCAAGACATTTTATAAGTAGACATGATTTTCTTACAGTCCGTGAAGATGTTTAAGAGCACTTTTGAACACAGCTGATTCCGAAAGCGCCCTTAAACAATTACATTTTATTGTTGCACAGTTGCACTTACAACTGTAACTACCTTTGTTAAATGCCAAGTATTTATTTCAGGACTGAGTTTCTTGTTCAGGTTTGAGATTTGATGTGCAATGTTTATCTTCAGATTAAAAATTAGTAGTTTGATGAGTGGCAAGCATGCATCAAAGACACTTCGGAATTAGAGCGGTGTAGAAAAGCATGGCATCATCAAAGATGATCCCCTGTCAAGATCATACATTGATGGGTGAATTATCTAGTATGTAATTAAGTGTACACAGATCTGTCGAAGTCTTCCTACCACTTCTATTAACCTCTCATGCTTTGGAGATAAAAAAATGTTAAGGTGGTTGAATGTTAGGATACAATGTCGGTCGAGCCCTTTATGGCCAGGGCCATGATATTGTGATTTTTGAGGTTATTGAATAGCCGACTTGAGGTGCATGGAACTCAGGTCTGGTTGGTAGGGGCTCAATCAGTAGCTTTTGTATGAGTGAATTTGTTACATTAACCTGTTTCAGTGGTGAAAAATGTTAGGTGGGTTGAATGATAGGATGCAATAGGGGTGGAATTCTATATGGCCTAGGACCAGGGTATTATGGTAATGGAGTAGCCGACTTGTTCATGGAACTAAAGTTTATTTGGTATGGGTTGAGATGCTTTTGTAATGGGTCAATTGGTTAATTTATGAAATAACTCTTGTATTATAAAAGAAGTTAACTGTAGGATAATTATATTAAAGGGTATTTATGGAAGCATCTATCGTTGCAACACATGATTAGTAAATGTAATGAAAGATAGCATACGTCTGAGTAGTAAATGTGCATCTTTGAATCTCTTTGTGAGAGCTTCCTTCTTTAGGGAATGTTGTATATGGTGTAACTCTACTTATACGGGTATTTTCACTTATATGATTAGGACACATTTCCCGCCACACATCTTGTGTGGATGTGATTATGTTTATATTCTACAGTATATCTGTATATTGAATATTTAGTTCTGAAGGATAAGTGATAACTGTCTTCCTAGCAAGCCATTGACAGCTCTTTATTTACCAAGGAACAAGCCAGCATTATTATTGCAACAACCAAGAATCTATCTAGCATTAGAAATTTGTTTTAGCGACCATCCTTACTTCTATTCACAAGCATATTATTAAAAAAATTTGGATAGGGAACAGTTACACTTTACAGACACGTATAGAAATTGAAAACTGCTTAGGAATAATTGCAAAATCTACTTATTTTTACGTCTATTCTTTTCAGTTCTAGCATACAACCATAGTTGTTTGGGTTGTTTCAGGGCCAGAAGCATTGGGGTTTTGAAAAAGGAGACTTTTCCTTACTCTAAAAGGAAATAGGCAAACAAAACTATCATTAATAGCCTTGAACATAAGGCTGCACAATCTTCTTGCTCGGATGACCCTATAGGAGGCTTATCTCTTAATTTTAAAAGAGCAAATTAAAATAGAAACAAATTCAGGTCTGGGCAATTATGGGCACACACACGGAATAAACACTTACACAACAGCAATTTGCGTGGTTCACCGTTATGGCAACATCCACGGGTAAATAGAGGATTCTCTATTTTATTAACACTTAGTTTTCTTGTACATATACAACAGCAATACTCATCATGGTTTATTCACTCATTGTGAGTTCTTGAAGTCTCCAAAGGAAATGAAGAGACAAAGAGGAAGCGGGAAAATTATTGGGAGTTGAACAGACAAAGACCACTTTTCCATGCACATTGTCACATCCTAACGAGGCCAAGAGAAACTCTGCAAAACTTGAGCTTCTCCAAATTTGTTCAAAAACACTATGGATAAGCCTTCTCTATGTCAGGTCAGAATCAACAATTTGGCCACAAGCTTCTTGGAAACACATAACCCCACCATAGTCTAACTCATCTAGTTTTACTTGACGCTCCAGAGTAGCCTGCATAAGATTGGAGATCAACGAGCCCATTCTCTTCACCAGCACGCCTTTGTGGTAAAGAACAAATCTTTCAGCTCCCTTGCACTTGTTTTCCATCTGCCATGCTTCATGACTAACCAAGCTCATCATGCTATGCCATGGATTATTATAATCCCAATAATTGTCTGTTATGAATGAGAGCCCAAGAAGCAGAGTAGAATTCATTGGCAGGTACTTTTGCCAGTACCACACGAAGCCATAGGAATTAGAGACATCAGTACCCTTAATGCGCAGGATTTGACCATTATTATGTACTTGATTCTCACACTCTATTTTTGACGAACTTTTGAAAGTAGATGAATCACTACTTTCTGTGGCAAAAAGAAGCATATCTTTGTATTTTAGCCACTGTTGCTTGGCTTTTTCCATTACCAGCCACCTATCGGCTATCAGCATCTTCAATTGATGAAGCCGAAGGAATACCCTTTGAGTTAGCCCATCACCTACCAAGAACATGGGAGGTATCTGACCGAGTAAAGAACATCTAGTCATGCCATTCTTCGCAAGAAGTGTTGCAACTTGAATGGGATTCTGAACTCCAGGTATTCCCTCCACAGCCCCAAAAGCTCCAGTCAAACCATCCATAATACTAGCACAAGACTCCACATGCCCCTCTTTTGTCAGATTGGAACCTCTTCTTGCATTTGTGTGTTCGTCGTCCTCTAACTCTGTGATGGCTGCCGCAATGGGCATCAAGACTTCTTCCACATCCTTGGGATAGAATAGAGGCTGCAACTAAGCAAGCACGACGCATGAGCTTCTTGTTAGCTTTGTCATTACGAGGGGCGTGGTACCCTACCCCCACATGCATTGCTACGAAGTATCTTGCATGTCTTTCTTCACGTTGACCCCCAGAGTTTTGTGAGATGCTGGAATCCTGAGATTGCACACATGGCTCTTGAGATTGATGAAAAGTTTGTTTTTGCCGAAATTTTTTGGCAACTTCGTGATGCTTTGCATCCTCTTCATCAGGCTCATCATGTTCCTCTGCGCCTTCCTCTTCTTTAATATCATTCCTTCATTATCCGAAGCATTTAATCTAGCATTCTCGGCTAGAGTCCTTGGAACCATCTCGAAGCTCTCAGCCAACTTTCCGATTGCATATTGATCCAATCTTGTCTATTTGTATGCAAACTCGTTCAATCTTCCAGCTAACTCAATTTTAGTTGCACGAGCCCCACGAAGAATACGACTATCCTTGCACATAGTCTTTGTAGCTATTCACCTCATTATCAACTGCTCTCTCAAGATTATCCAATACTATTGTCCCTCTAATTTTTGTATTTTCTGCAGAAGCTTTTGCACTGTCTGGCACAAACATTTGATCAGATTCCAACATGTTGAGGAATTCCTCAACGACTGAATCAACTTCATCATCTAACTTGTCTAAAGCCTTTTTCCTTGTAGCCAAGGCCTCACACAACAAAAGAGTCAGCGTGGACTGAATAACTCTCACTTCAACATCACTCTCTACTATATACAAGGTGCCTAATTTGCTGCCCCGAGCAATTACCAAGGCCCTTTTTGTTACTCCATCTATTGGATTCACAAGGCCCTTTTTGTTACTCCATCTATTGGATTCACAAGTGACTTTACGTCCTTGAGAAGCCAATTGTCCAGCTGAAATCAGATTTTGTTTGAGCTGAGGGATATATCTAACATCCCGTAGCAGCCAATTATTTACATTTGTTAACTTTAATCCAATATCCTCTTTGCCAATAATATCACAAGATTTATTATTTCCAAGAAAAACCTTACCAAAGTCATTGTTTTGTAGGTTTTCAAAATACTCCTTGCACGAAGTGGCATAAAATGATGCCCCTGAATCAAGTACCCAAACATATGTTGTTGTTTCTTTTGAGGTTAAAATAAGAACACCAACATCCTCACATGCAACATTTGCTTCATCTTCTTTTGGCTATTTTTTAGAATTCTTGAAAGACCAATAATTCTTTTTGACGTGGCCTTGCTTGCCACAATAGTAGCAACCAACATCTCTACCTTTGGATTTTGACCTTGTGATTTTTCACGACCACTTGGATTTTTCCCTCTTTCTTTTGATCTTCACCTATCATCTGCGCTCAAAACATAACCCAATGTTGGAGTCTCACTTGTGCTCTTCCTTTGCATTTTCTTGCTCAAAATTACACCAACATCATCATCAAATTTTAATGTATTTGAACCAGAAATCGAGCTACTAATTGCCATAACCAAGTTATTCCAACTTTCTGGCAAAGAACACAAAATTAAGAGAGCTTGAATCTCATCGTCAAAAAATATTTTTATAGAAGATAATTGACTGGTATCATTATTAAATTCATTCAAGTGGTTTGCTACACAACCACCTTCAGCCATTTTCATGTTAAAGAACCGCTTCATTAGAAATATCTTATTCGATGCTGAGGGTTTTCCATACAACTTATTCAACATACTCATCAAATCAACAGTTGTTGTTGCTTTGGATATGTTAAATGCTAATGTTGGGGATAAACACAATTGGATGGCTCCCAATGTTTTTATGTCCAGAATGTTCCAATCTTCATTTGACATAGATGTTGGTTTCTTTGCTTTACCATGTAATGGTCACCACAAATCTTTCTAATATAAATAATCTTCCATCTGCATTTTCCACAGTTGGTAGTTGTGGCCATTGAACCTTTCCACCTTTCCTTTGTCAGGTGACATTGCTCCCACTCTCAAATCTCTCATGCTAAATGATCAAACACCACAGCTATGATACCAATTGTTAATTTTAAAAGAGAAAATTAAAACATAAACAAATTTAGGTTTGAGCAATTATGGATACACACACAAAATAAACACACATGCAACAACAATTTACGTGGTTCATCGCAATGACTACATCCATGGGAAAGTAGAGGATTCTCTATTTTATTAAAACTCAGTTTTTTTGTACATATACAACAACAATACTCATGTTTTATACACTCATTGTGAGTTCTTAAAGTCTCCAAAGGAAATGAAGAGACAAAGAGGAAGTGGGAAAATTATTGGGAGTTGAATGGACAAAGACCATTGGACTTCACTCCTGAACATATTCACATATCTTCATTGTAAAGCTCTTTCCTAACAATAGGAAAATCCTATCTTACACCAACGAATGGGGGGTGCTTATTATCTTCTAACACAAAAATAGAAGTGACTCAAAAGTCTGCATGCTTGAAAGGATGTTGACATAAATTTTGTAGAATTTTACTTAAAATTTGTTGATTTGCGTCAAATTATCTTAAACTTTTTTCAATAGGCTTATTTTCTGCATATGTAGAGGCAATTACAATCCTTTTGACGACTCTTCATCGAGGCATGTTTGTCAGAATAGAGATTTATTTTAGCACTGCTATAGCCTGATAAGACTAGAAGTATAGTTACCTTCTGTGGCGAATAGATTTGTCACTGCAATTCTTTACCTTGAAGAATGACCCCAAATCGCCCAATGATCAACAACAAATATGGTATCAGTTGGATAAGTTATTATTTAGCAACTTTTCTAGAGGGGTAGCTCTTGCATTTGAAGGTTTTTTTAAAGTGCGCTTTTGGCTAGAAAGCAAGAAAGACATAAGCTAATTATCAAGAAAATAAATTATAGATTGCTAAAGATAAAGATTGCAACTTTCAGATTTTACAATACAAAGGAAGATAAATTTAAAGATTTATCTTTTTGAACAATAATATATAACTTACAATCATGATAAAATTCATTAATCAATTTTCTAGTTCACAAATTAGAAGAAACCATCAACTTAAAGCAATATTGCATAATCCTCAAGAATAAAATAAGATACACAATGCCATGGATAATGGATGCATAAAATAACTAGCTTATATATCTTAATATTAATCTATATTTATATGTTAGAGAGATATCATTTTCGAGGCGTATTAACTCTAATGCTAACTTTGAACACTAAGGTTTAATTAGGATTCAAATAGGGTTAGAGTTAGTGTTAAGGTTAGTGTTAGGGTTTAATTTAGGGTTCAATTAGGCTTATTTTGGTTAAGGTTGCGATTATGGTTCAATTAGGGTTAGGGTTAGGGTTAGGGTTCATTTAGGGTAAACATTAGGTTTAAGGTTAGGATTAGGGTTTATTTAGGATAAAAATTGGATTTAGGATCAAGGTTAGGGTTAGGTTTAGGGTTACTGTTAGGTTTAACATTAGGGCTAGGTTTAGGATTCAATTAGGCTTATTAATAATATATTAAGGGTTAATAATATGTTAGGGCTTAATAATACATTAGGGTTAGTGCTAGGGTTAGCATTAAAGTTAGGGTTAGGGTTCAATTAGGATTATTTTGGTTATGGTTATGATTAGTGTTTAATTAGATTAAGGGTTAGGGTTCAATTAGAGTTAAGGTTAAAGTTCAATTATGTTACAATCAGGGTTAGGTTTAAGGTTATGGTTAAGGTTAAGGTTAGGGTTAGGGAAAGGTTAGGGTTATAATTATGGTTTATGGTTTGAGGATATGTTTACGATTACAATTAGTATTATGATTATGGTTAGGTTTACAGTTAGATTTATGATTTCAAAAAATTGTTAAGGTTAGGGCTAGGGATATGTTTAGGATTAGGGTTAGGGTTCAGTTAGGGTTAGGGTTAGAGTTCATTTAGGGTAAACATTAGGTTTAAGATTAGGGTTAAGGTTTATTTAGTGTAAAAATTGGGTTTTTGATCAAGGTTAAAGTTAGGTTTGGGGTTAGTGTTAATTTTAGCATCAGGAATAGGGTTAGGGTTCAATTAGGCTTATTAATAATATCTTAAGGGTTAATAATATGTTAGGGCTTAATAATACATTAGGGTTAGTGTTTGGGTTAGTATTAAAGTCAGGGTTAGGGTTCAATTAGGATTATTTTGGTTATGGTTATGATTAGGGTTTAATTAGATTAAGGTTTAAGGTTCAATTAGGGTTAAGGTTAAGGTTCAATTATGTTTCAATAAGATTTAGGTTTAAGGTTATGGTTTATGGTTAGTGTTAGGGAAAGGTTAAGGTTATGATTATGGTTTATGGTTTTAGGATATGTTTACAATTATAGTTAGTGTTATAATTATGGTTAGGTTTAGGGATAAGTTTAGGGTTAGGATTATGATTTAGGAATTATTGTTAGGGTTAGGGTTAGGAATATGTTTAGGGTTAGGGGCGATTAAGATTAGTGTTAAAAGTAGGTTAAATTTATGATATTTTGGTTAGGTTAGATTTATGATTTTTTAGGGTTTACTATTTAGGTAAGAATTAGGAATAAGTTTATGGTTAGGGTTAAGGTTAGGTATGAGTAATGCTTTTAATTTATAGTTAAGAATAGGGTTAGGGTTGAAGCAATCTAAATTATTATTGTCATTTACCCCTCAAGCCTTTCATTAATAAATGATTTCAAAAATACTACCCCATAATTAAAAAATTAATTTTACCAAACTTATTAATGACATTCACCTTGAAGATTATTATTTACAATTAAAAATAAGTTAAAAAATATATTAAAAAATGATAATAAATACACAAATAATAGTAATAATAATAATAATAATAATAATAATATTGTTATTAATTTCCGATTCATAGCTCCGGAAAAATAATATTGTTATTAATTATTTATACATAATAATAATAATGTTATTAATTTCCTGGGTTTAAGAGGTGGGACTTCTTGCGGCGGGCCGCCCCAGGGGAGTCTCGCCCTAGGACACCTTGTAGTATAAAAAATAATAATAATAATAATGTTATTAATTATTTTGAAATTATATGATAAAGTTAAGTGTAAGTAATTCTTAATTACATTATTATTTCACAATATATATGTCAATAACATTCACCTTAGAAGATTATTATTTACAATTAAAAATGAATATATGATAATAAATATACATTAATATTGTTTTAAATTATTTTGAAATAATATGATAAAGTGTAAAAGTAATTCTTAATTACATTATTATTTTAAAGACACATATGCCAATTTTAAATATATTAATTTAAAAATCATTTTTATGTGTAATAATAAATTTATAATATTTTTTAGAGATATTTTGAATACTTTTTATGTTTTAAATATTTTAATTCATAAACATATTTTTATGCCTAATATAAAATTAGGATAATTCTTGCTATTAAATTTTCTAATTTTAAATATATTAATTTAGAATTTATTAAAAGAATTATTGTTTTTCATTCCTTTAAAATTTTATTTTGATTCTATTATTAAAATAATCACAATCACATCAAAGAATATTTTTCTTTTTTAAATTTAAATAAATTAATTTAATTTTTTTATATGTAATACTAAATTTAGGATAATTCTTTTAAGCATGAAGTTTCCACTGATTTTGGATTGAAATTGTGTAGTTTTTTATTCAAATATAACTTTTTTTATACTTAATTTTTCAAATTTTAAAAACTTCTTTTTATGCCTAAAATTTTACATTTAAAAATATTTTGTATGTTTTAAATATATTAATTTAGAAACATATTTTAGTGTGTTAGTAAATTTAGGATGTTTCTTTTTTATTTAATTTTCATATATGTATATATCAAAACACTTTTCAATCTTTATTTTCAAAATATCTTTTAAAATTTTATTTATATAATGCATTCATGCTACTACTTATATATATACAAAATAATAGATAAATGTGACCATGCCCTTAATTTTTTTTTGTTATAATTTTATGAATTATTAATGAAATCAAAACCAAAAATATATTAATTTAGAAACATATTTTAATGTGTTAGTAAATTTAGAAACATATTTTAGTGTGTTAGTAAATTTAGGATGTTTCTTTTTTATTTAATTTTCATATATGTATATATCAAAACACTTTTCAATCTTTATTTTCAAAATATCTTTTAAAATTTTATTTATATAATGCATTCATGCTACTACTTATATATATACAAAATAATAGATAAATGTGACCATGCCCTTAATTTTTTTTTGTTATAATTTTATGAATTATTAATGAAATCAAAACCAAAAATCAATAAAATAAAAAACTTGTTTAAATACTATGCTGCAACCTATAGTTAGCATGGCTATACTTTTATTCCATCCATATTTAATGTAATACATTATATTATTTATGGGATCACCTTGTGGTGTAGTGGTGACGTGGTTGCACTACTACTAGTGCAACCAAGGTTCGATTCCCTGCTTGGCCCAAACAGTGTATACTGGTTTTAGCCCACCTTGATGGACGTATTGGAGGTTGCATACATAGGCGATTGGTATGTGTAAGGTGGTGGAGGATGGAGGGAGGTGCTCAGGAGGAGTTGGTGGTCCCCAAGAGGAGGTTGACTATGGTGTGTGTCGCCGCGGACTTTGTATCAGACCCATGCGGGTCTTTCACTCCTTCGCCTCAGGTGGTCCCTAAGAGGAGGTTGACTATGGCGTGTGTCGCTCACGGACTTTGTATTAGACCCGCGCGGGTCTTTCACTCCTCTGGCTTAGTCCTTGCTGGCTTTCGTGTCATTTAGGAGGAATTGGAAAAAATGTTGAAATATTGGTAAACATTAAAAATTAAAAATGAGAATGAATAAATAGTCATTTTTCAATAACACAACACAATGCATAAAAAAGGGTAACACATGAATGCAAAATTTAAAGCTAAAGTTGTTAGGCGCAAAAAAATGAATGCAAACTTATGCATGCAAAACCAAAATTGGAGACTTTAATTACCTTATCAAATGCATAGACCCCAAAATTGAGACTTATCAAACCCACACGGGTTTTCACTCCTCCGAGCTCAGTCCTTGTTGGGATTTCGTGTCATTTACGAGGAATTGGAAAAAATGTCAAAATATTGGTAAACATTAAAAATTAAAAATGGAGAATGAATAAATAGTCATTTTTCAATAACACAACACAATGCATAAAAAAGGGTAACACATGAATGCAAAATTTAAAGCTGAAGTTGTTAGGCGGCAAAAAAATGAATGCAGAACTTATGCATGCAAAACCAAAATTGGAGACTTTAATTACCTTATCAAATGCATAGATTTCAAATTTTCACGTTGGTCACAACAAAATTCTTATTGTTGATAGCACAAATTGTTTTTGTGAGATGTGAAAAAGGGTAAGTATTTCATATATAGTTTGAGAAAAAAAGATATATGATTTAAAATTAGAAATTTAACAATTTTAATAATGTTTTCGATAAGGATAAGAATGTGGTGGTGGATTTTTTAATTTTAAATAAATAAATATTTCTAATTCTCTATTGCTTTTTGATACATAATTGGATACATAATTGGAGGAGAACTGTTGGATTTAAAATAGATTTATTCAATTAAAGTAGACACTTAGCAAATATTACTATTATCATTTAATATTAATATTATCATTTATTACAAATATTACTATTATATTAATATGGAAACATTACAAACATTACTATTTTCGTAATGGAAACTTGCTTCACAAAAAAATTACAACTTGCATGTGATGTGTCATTCTTTCATGGATTGTGTTGGGGTGCTATAAGACATGCTACCATTGTAGGGTTACGCCTCTCAGTGTAATTACCACATCAACATCATTAGAATTATAACATAAGAAATATATAACTAGAAGACGAACTTAGAATAAACTTCTATATTGATATCCAAAATTGCAAAGCACATCAACTCTTTAGCCTCCGTACAAAATGTATCTACCTCTTAACTACTTTTCTTCTAAATTTAGTAAAAAAAATCCTTTGGTTTATAATTGGCATCATATATATTGTTTTCCAGTTGTAATTGGTTCTTTTAACTAACAATAAACCAATTTTTATATAAAATATGTCAAGAGATATCCTTCTCAAGGTACCTATTGCACTTTTATGTGAGGAATTGATTAGAAAATAGACGCCTCGAGAAGGATATCTCTCAGCATATTTATATATGTTATTATATATATATGCTACTAGCATTCATGGTGCAACATTAAATGAAATAGGGTTAGGGTTAGAGATAAAATTAGGGTTAGGGATAGGGTTAGGGTTAGGGGTAAGGTTGGGTTTAGGGTTAGAGATAGTATTAGGGTTAGAGTTATTGTTAGGATTACGATTACGAGTAGGGTTGCGATTAAAGATAGAATTAGGGTTAGAGTTAGGATTAGTGATAGGGATAGGGTTAGGGTTAGGGTTAGAGTTAGGGTTGGTGGTAGGGTTAGGGTTAGGTTAGGTTAGGGTTAGGTTAGAATTATGATTAGGGGTAAGGTTAGGGTTAGGATTATGGTAAGAGTTATGGTTGGGGATAGGGTTAGGGTTAGAATTAGAGATAGAATTAGGGTTAGGGGTAGAGTTACAATTATAGTTACGTTTAGAATTATGGTAACTGATAGGGTTAGGGTTAGGGATAGAGATAGGATTATGGTTAGGATTATGATTAGAGATTAAATTATGGTTAGGGTTAGGGTTAGGATTATAATTAGGGTTAAGGTTAGGTATTTGGATTACAATCAGGGTTATGGTTTAGGATTTATATGTATTTTAAATAGATTATTAAAGATATATGTGCTAGTAGCAATCTCAATTGCAACATGTAAGGAATTAAGTGAACCCTAACCCAAATTGTAACTCTAACCCTATTTGAAACTTAACCCCAACACTTATCCTAAATCCAACCCTAACCTTAATTGTAATCTCATAACCTTAATTGTAATCTCAAGTTCTATTTTAAATCACATCTTTAACCCTAATCCTAATTGAACCCTAACCCTAATTTCAACCATAACCTTAATTGAAAATTGACCCTAACCCTAACCTTAAATAAACTCTAATTGAATCATAACCCTAAGCCTAATCATAACCACAAGCTTTATCCTAAAATGCTAACCTTAATCCTAACACATCTTTAACGCTAACCTTAATGCTAATTGAACCCTAACCCTTATCTTAACCCCAAGATTTATTTTAGAACCTTAATCTTGATTGAACCCTAATTGTAAACCTATTTGAACCCTTACCCTAATTGAATCGTAATTCAACCCTAATTTAATCATATTTGAACTATAATCCTAACCCTAGTTGAACTCTAATCTAACCTTAACCATAACCCTAATGCTAATTAAACCCTAGAACTCCAACACTTATCTTTCCCCTAACCCTAACCTTAACCCTAATTGAATTGTATTTCTAATTGAATTGTAACCCTAACCCTAATCCTAACACTAATAATTAATCACTAACACTAATCCTAGTGTATACCTAGTCTTAATGCTCTTTAAACACTAACCCTAACCCTAACCTTAATCCCAATTGAATTGTATTTCTAATTGAATTGTTATCCTAACCCTAACACTAACACTAATAATTGATCCCTAACTTTAACCCTAATATAAACCTAGCCTTAACTCTATTTAAACACTAACACTAACCCTAACCCTAACTTGACCATAATACTAACCCTAGTTGAACCCTTATTCTAACCCTAGCCCCAATACTAATTGAAACCTAACCTTAATTTAACTCTAATCCTAACCCTAATCCTAATCCTAATCCTTATCTTGTTTAAACTACAAAATTAACCCTAAGCCAAATTAAACTCTAACCCTAATACTAATCCTAGTTGAACCTTAATTAAACCCTAACCCTAATTAAACTCTAACCCTAATTAGACCCTAACCCTAACCTTAACCCTTACTCTAATTGAACCTTAACCTAAATTAAACTCTAACACTAATTGAACCCTAATCCAAACCTTAACCCTTACTATAATTGAATTCTCACTAATTAAACTCTAACCCTAATTAGATCCTAACCCTAATTCAATTCTAATCCTTATTGGACCCTAATTCTAATTGAACCTTAACCATAGCCCTAATAGTAACCCTTATCCAACCCTAATCGTAATCCAAGTTGAACTCTAACCCTAATCAAACTATAACCCTAATTGAATTTTTTTTGAGCCCTAACCCTAATTGGACTCTAACCCTAAACCTGAAACCTTATTAATTTTTTGTTAGTTTTAGGGTTGGATTTGGGGTTAGGATTAGGGTTAGGGTTAGTGCTATAGTTAGGTTAGGGTTAGAGTTGGAGTTAGGGTTAGATGTAGGGTTAGGGTTAGAATTATGATTAGGGTTTGGGTTAGATATAGAATTGGAGTTAGTATTAGAGTTAGAGTTAGAGTTAGAGTTAGAGTTAGAGTTAGAATTAGTGTTAATTTTAGGGTTGGAGCTAGGATTAGGGTTAGGGTTACTATTAGAATTAGCCATAGTTTTAGAAATAGGGTTTGGGTTTGGGTTTGGGTTAGAGATAGATTTCGAGTTAGGATTGTGGTTAGAATCAATATTAATGTTAGGGTTAGGGTTAGATATTGATTTAGGGTTGGTGTTAAAAATTCTTAGTGTCAGGGTTAGGGTTAGAGTTAAAATTAGTGCTAGTTTTAGGGTTGGGGTAAGGTTTAGGGTTAGGGTTACAATTAGTGTTAGATTTAGGTTTATCTTTAGTGATAAGGTTAGGGTGTGAATTACAGTTAGGATTACAATTAGAATTAGTGGTAGTGTTAGGGTTGAGGTCAAGATTATGGTTAAGATTTAAGGTTAGGGTTAGGTTGGAGATAGAATTAGAGTTAGGGTTGGAGTTAGAATTATTGAATCTTAATAGAATCCTAACCCTAATTGAACCCTAACCCTATTTTTTAATAAAATGGTAAAAATGTATTCCATCAAATAAAATACAAGAGTACAAGGAGCAAGACTAGAAACATCTAGAGCTTAAAAGGCACACACAACTGACAAAGACCTAATAACACCAAGCCACACAAAAAAGAAACCAAAACATGTTCATGGACCATGAATATCCTCATGAATCAACATCTTCAATTTATGAACACAAGCCTCGAGAAGATGCTCTCAATCATCAATATTCTAGTCACCCCTAAAATCTGAAGCCTAGTTAGAAAGATAATTCACCACATTTTTCCAATCCCTCAGAATATGAGCAAAGGAAACCAACTCTAGTGACCTACATAATTGGATAATCTACCACACAGTCGAAGATAGTTTCCAGTTCACCCCATAAAAACTCTACTTGTTTTACCAAATTAATCATGATATGTGAATCTAATTCACAAATAACCTTGCACCAACCAAGAGCACAAGCCTTTTCAAGAGCAATAAGAATTTCTAGAGCCTCCATGAGATTATTAGTCTAGTGGCCTTGGTACTTGGAGAAGAAGAAGGGAACTCCAAATTTATCTCTCCCCACGCCTCCCACACCGACATAACCTAGATTTCCTATGGAAGAGCCATCAGTATTAATTTTCAGAATCCCTACAGAAGGTAGGGACCACCTACCTTCTCTCTGGATTTTGTTGTTGGGATGTCTCTGATCTTTGAAATAGGTCCTCCTTAAACTTATACCATTTAGAACCAAACCCTAAAGCACCACAACCTCTCCAACATCTAAAGGTGTTGCAAGTATGAATGAGTATGGTGGTGTTATCATTAATGTTGTCATTGATGTCAACATAGTATAGGTTGTTACAGAGAAAGGAAAAAAGTGACTACAAGTGGTGCATGTATAGTTGAGATGCTATAGAGTTGTTGTGAGTACATGTAGCTATCTTTATGGTGTTGCAGGTGTCCTGATATGATGAGTTACCAAGTTCTTTTGAGAAAATCAATAAATAATGAAGACATAATTGTGTGTGTGTTCAAAATGTGCTTTGGTATGTGCTCTGCATTTCTTTTGTGTTGATCCTATGCTTGTGCGGATCTGAAGTGTTGTTTAAGGGAATACTTGGGTGATATATCTTGGATTATAGCTTTTGGTTTGATGAAGAGTGAAAGTTGAGTTCACTGGTTTGTGAACTAGTCTGACAGAGTTGTTTGTCTATGGACTGGGAGAAATGTATCTACTCCGCAGTCCTCTGCTGGTTTGTTTCAGGTCTTGCGGATTTGGAAGAATTCTTGTAATGGTGTTATTTGTGTTCTTGTTACATCCCCTATGACTTAATATGTTATTGATAATGGAACCATGGTCGTTAATGAAGTTGCAAATAACTATCTTTCATGTGAACATGAAATAATGGATTAAATAATTGTTTTATTGTTGCAACTGTAAATGTGAATGTGAATGATTATTTAAATATGTGAATGTATTTGATAATAATTACAATGATGATATTATATGTAAATATGAATTAATGCGTCAGGAATGGTCTAACTCTAGTTTCCTGTGTCAAGTGGTTGCAGGATCGACATCACACGAAGGGAAAAGGGTCTATCATCAGGGAGAGGACGTAGTTGACAAGGATCAATTTGTCATCAAACTCTAGGTAGTGTATGACATGCAACGACATACCCTTGGCCATGGTTTAAATAATATAAATATTAATTATTAAGTTGAAATAATATAAATAATATAAATTTTGAGTATTAAGCTGGAAATTAAAATATAAGATACTTATAATAGATATTTCAATTATAATATAAGTACTTTATTATTAATAAAAGAAAAAGAAATTAAATATTAAAATATGATAAATAGTTAAATGAGGTTTGATTTTGTGGGGGTGTCAGCCGTCGGTGTTGGAAAACAGAGCATACCGCCACCCTTCAAAGAAAAGTATGGAATACAAGAAGACACCAATTTAGAATTTGAAGGGATTCACCTTATAATGTCGATCTTTCTCCTTTGTTCGAATTATTCATTCATTTTTGGATTCTTTCGCTTGAGAATTCTTCCTTTTTCAGGTCGTCCGAACTCTAGAGGGTTTTCTTCCAATTTTCTTATTCACAATCTGGTTTTGGAGAAGTTGTTCCATTCCAATATTTTGCAATAGCTAGGATTTCTCTCCACTTCATTTTTTTCATTATCCTCTGAGTTGGAACTTTATTCCTCTGTAGTCATTTTTTTGTATGAGTTCTTTCCTCTCTGTGACTTTCTCTGAGTCACATTCTCTCCAACATTTCATATTTAACAAGCTTTGTTCAAGTCATAATTTGGCGGTTGGAATTTTTGACCTTTCACATCTTCAATCCAGAGGAGTGGAGTCTATAGCTTGTCTCACCTCGTGTTTTCTTCCTCTTCAGAAAGTGATGATGCTCTCTTGGTTTAATCGAAGCGTGAAGTGAAGAGTATTGTTTCAATTTCAACTTCATTACACAGGCAAGTAACGATTATAATCTCTCTGCAATTAACATCGGTAAATGAAATTAGAGTATGGATTGTTGTTGTCATTGATTGTGACACTACCTTGGAATTGTAAATTTCCTCGTGTTTGATTATCTCAATTTACTGCTCTCCTTTTAAATTATTAATGATTAAATAATAGTCATGTGAGTGATGGAATCCGAAATGGAATTCCTTGTACTAAGTCTCATGTATACAAAAATTTAACCTTCATTGGGTCTGGGCCAACTGACCTTGAAGTCTTCTTTCAATTAATTTTTTTTTTTATGTTTTTCCTCTGTTGGATATGGGTTAAATGGAAATTTTGACCCTCTATAGAGGAACCTGTTATGGAAGCAAATCCTTACCCTTTTGTATTGCTTTGATCAAACCATGTCCAGATAATTGAGGATTTTCCAGTTTGTTCTTCTTCGTAATTGTCTCTGGCTCAAAACTTGATTCTTGTTTTCCTTATCTGCTGACCGTGTTTAGACCTGTAACCATTGATGACCTGATGGAAGAATTCTCCAACTCTTTATATCTTATCTCACCTTGCCCTTGAATTAAATTGAACTCTAGTCTTTCCAGATGGATAGAAGTTTGGAAAATGTTAAGCCTTTCTTATCTCTGTTATGATCTAGTTTGACTTAGATTTACAAACTTAACTTTTAAATATGAACTAATTTGTCTAAAATCTTGGAATCAAAATAAACATGAGTTCTTCTTTTCATTAAGTCAAATTAAGACTTGTTTATACTTCCCTATTTATCTTGGGTACTTGGAAATACTTGTATCTAATTAAGACTTGATTTGTCTTCAGCTGAATTCTTAATACATTATCATGGTGGTTAAGATCTAACCAAATATAATGAGAATAGAAAAATTATGTGTCTAACCTCCCTCTCTATCTATTAAGATGGAAACATAAACTAAAAATAATATAAGATATTAAACAATAAATTCCAAGGTTATGAACCATAGAGAAGATTGATACATCTTAATGATGCAAGAAATAAGAAACTTAATCTAAGAGTTGTCGTGTCGAGTAAGGGTGATTTCTGACGGCACAGTAGTGCCAGAGATGTCGGCACAATAGTGCAAGAGACATCGACACAGTAGTGTAAGAGTAATCGACACAGTGGTGCCATAAACAATTGAAATCCTTGGTCAAGGTAGATGCCAATTAGGTAGAAGTCAGCATCCATGTTCTAGATATAATCTGGTCAGGATGACCCTTCTGGATAGGAGGAACCTATAGAGGAGGGATCAACCAGCAGTATAGGTGCATGGACACCAGGCTCAGAGACATGATGACAACTGATCCTTGTTGATTACCCTTGAGAAGGGTCGGGTTCCTTCAGTTGAAGAAACACGAGAGACCAAAAGGTCTTGGTTGGGTGGTAAAGCCCTTGATGATAATCCCTTTTCCCTCATTGATAATGTAATTCAAGAGTCTCAACTTGAAGATGATGAAAAATATCAAATTCTCTTGTACTTATATCCAGGTATTTGCTTTGTCAATTATAAGTTAATTTACAATTATGCAATATGTGTTTTCATTTATGGAAATGATCGTTGATGATTTAGTAAATGTTGTTAGCCAGTTATTTTCATTCAGTTGAAACGTTGAATACTTGGAGGTAGTTCTGGAATAATAAAGTTATTTTCTGATTACAAAGAAAACCCTAGAATGATAGTTAATTTTGTTATGATTCTTTGTGAAATAGTTAGAAGTTCCATTTCAACTAAGAACTATAAAATTAGAAGTTAGTTATTTATTTTGAATTTATTGGAAACAAATGGAAACCCTAGTTTTTTGAAATCAAGTTAGTTGCAAGTCAGTTGAAGGTTAGTTGATGGTTAATGTGTAAACTATAGACCGGCTAGGTTGTTAAAGTTATATCAAAAGCGTTCATGGTTTGGTGCTCCGGAAGACTAGTTTCAAAGTTACTATGTGTGTTTGTACAGTCTGGATGGACTGATGGAAAGTGTTATGTGTATGAAGGTTTTTGTAGTAGCTACAGATGACTTTGAAGGAATCTAAGATGTGTTCCAGTATATAGTGAAGCATGTTATGTGGTCTATGTGTTATCTTCTCGTTATGGAGGCATGTACTTCAAAGTTCATTGGTATTTTCATTAGGTTTGGCTGACATGGTGTTTACACATCATGTGAAGGATAAGTATCAATTAAGGAAGTGTGTGATTGATCCAAGATGTTGTTTTGGGTCTTGATTAAGTGTTGGTTTGGTCCACTCTCATTCTCATCCACCGCGAGAATGTTTAGTTTCCGACCTAATTAGAATTTGTAAAAATGAAGAGTGTGTGGCCGACCTTGGAGAAAGTTTCTAAGGTTGAAGATGGTATAAATACAAGACAAGATGTTAAGGATTGTAAGCCACAAGTGAGAGAAGCAAGATAGATGTGAGAAATTGTGTGAAAGTGAACTGAGACAGCGAGGACTTCAATGTGTTAGACTCTTGAAAGCAGTGAGCTGATGGTGTCTATAATTCTCTAATCAAGGTTGCCGATGTGTGCAAGTTGTTGTGTTGGATCTTTTGTTGCACTAAGATAATGTTCTATGTAACATTCTTCTTTCTATCTTTTTGTATCTATAGGTAGTGAGCCTCCCATTTGGATAGTGAGTGCTAACTTGGGAAGTGAGCCCTTTTGCAATGAGCCTCTTTGTAAATGGTTTTGAAATTACTCTTATATTGTGAGTTAATCCTCACCATGGTTTTTCCCCTATTGTGTTTTCCACGTAAATCTGGTGTTGCTTGTGTTGATATTGCTTTTTGTTATTTGCACTTCATGCTCATACTTAATAACATATTAAAGTGGATGTGGAGCTAATAATTGTTTGAGATTTATGAGATTGGTGACAACTAATTCACCCCCCTCTCAGTTGTCTTGTGCATTTCAACAATTGGCATCTGAGCTTTGGTTCCTCAGAGAAAAGCTTAACTGCTTGAGGTAGATTCGATTCCACACAAATTGATAATCCTTGTGTTTGATGGATCTGATTACAATTTCTAGAAAGTGCAGATGAGAGGTTACCTAATCTCTCTTGGTTAAAAAATTTGGAAAGCAGTTGAGACAAAATATGTTGAGCCAACAAGTGGTCCTTCTTCTGCAGATGAGATTTTTGCCTATGAAGAAAATGAAAAAGCAAGGTATGCAATCTATAGTGCTTTATCTAAGATTGAGCTAACAAAAGTTATTTCATTAGGCACTGCTTATGAAGTTTGGGAAAAGTTGAAAGATATCTATGAAGGGAATGATAGAGTCAAATTGTCAAAGAAGTTAACAACTAAGCACAAATATGAGAACTTTAAAATGGAAGAAGGTGAAGACATTGCAAGCTACTTTCAGAGGGTTGACATTGCAGTAAATGAAGTCAAAAATCAAGGTGGTACTCTAATAGATGAAGATGTAATGGAGAAAATTCTAATGACCCTACCAGAGAGCTATAGTGACAAGGTATCAACCATTGAGGAAGTTTATGATCCAAAGAAATTCACTAAAGAACAACTATTTGACACCTTGACTGCATTTGAAATGAGGAAATTTGGAAAAGAAAAGGAGAAAACAAAAATAAACTTCAAAGCTACAAAGTCAGAAGATGATCCAGATGGTGATAGTTCAGAGGAGTTGGAAGCAAATTTTACAAGGAAATTGAAGAAAGGTATCGGCAAGTACAAAGGTATGTTACCTTTTAAATGTTTCAGTTGTGGAAATATTGGTCACTATGCTTCAAGATGTCCAAATAGAGCCATACACAAAAAGAGCAAAGATAATAAAGAAAAAAAAGAAAAAAAGTTCAAGAAATTGTATTATGTTAGAGAATATGTTGGAATTTCTGATGATGAATCTGATTTTGAGGATGATAAAGATGAATGCTTGTTTCTAGCCTTAGAGAATAAATCAGTGTCTACTAACCATGAAAGATGTGCAAGGGAATGTGGTCTGGAAAACAAGGAAGAAATGGAAGGTACTCTGGTTACTGCCTTTCAAGCTAGACAAGACAAAGACTATTGGGTAATTGACAGTGGTTGCTCAAATCATATGACCAGAGACAAAAGTAAGTTTACTAAACTTGAAAAGTATGATGGAGGATCAGTCATGTTTGGAGATGATTTTGGTGCAAAGATTGTTGGAAAAGAAACAATTAGCTTTGATGGAAAACACAATATTGATGATGTCTATTATGTTAAGGGATTAAGACATAATCTCTTGAGTGTTGGAAAAATGTGTAGCAAAGGATTTAAGCTTGTGTTTTAGGATAATACTTGTGAGATCAGAAAAGGGTTTGGAACTGTGGTAGCAATAGGAAGAAGAACACATGGAAACATTTATCAACTTAAGGGTACTAATGGTCAATGTTTTGTGTCTCAAATTAATGAAAGTTGTCTATGGCATCGGAGGATGGGACATATAAACTTTGACAATCTAATCAGGATTAGTTCAAGAGAAGTTGTTTGAGATTTTCCAAGAATCACAAAGCCTATCAATATTGTTTGCAGAAGTTGTCAGTTGGGAAAACAAACAAGTTACAGCTTTAAAGGAAAAGAATAATCAACTACTGGAATGTTGGAATTGATTCATAAAAACCTCTATGGTCCTACAAGAACAAGAAGTCTTAATGGTGACAAGAATTTTATGCTTTTAATTGATGATTATTCTAGAATGACATGGGTTACTTTTCTTAGGGAAAAAGCTCAAGCTCTAGATAGATTCAAGGTGTTCAAGGCTATGGTAGAGAATGAGGTGAACCTGAAAATCAAATGTTTAAGGTCTGACAAAGGTAGAGAATTCACCTCCAATGAATTTAATATGTTTTGTGAAGAGCATGGTATAAAGAGGCATCTTTCTATCCTAGAACTCATCAACAAAATGGAGTTGCTGAGGGGAAGAATCAAACTGTTCAAGAAGTCACAAGAACTATGATGAAAGAGGAAAATGTACCTGAAGTATATTGGAGAGAAGCAATTCACACTGCCATCTATATTCTTAACAAAGTTCAAATCAAAAGCAACAACACAAAGACTATGAATTGTGGTATGGAAAAATTCCTATTGTTAAGTACTTTAAGGTGTTTGGAAGCAGATGCTATATTAAAAGAGATGATGAGAACCTAGGAAATTTTGATGCAAGATGTGATGAAGGTATTTTCCTTGGATATTCAACCAAAAGAAAAGCATATAGGTGCTACAATAAAAGATTGAGAAAGATTGTTGAAAGTGCAAATGTAAAAGTTGATGAAAATATGCACATATCAATTGAAATAAGTGAAGTTGAACTCGATGAACCTATCTGTGGACAAGAACAATAAGAGAATAAGGAAGAAGAAGAAAAAAATTGAAGAAGAAGAAGCTCTGGAACCTGCTCCTAAGACTCCAAAATATGTACAAAAAAATCATTTGGAAGAACAGATGATTGGAGACAAAGGAAAAGGTGTAATGACAAGAAGCAAAGTGGTAGTAGCTGAGGTAAATTTGTGTTTAGTTTCCAAGATAGAACCTAAAACAATGTGTGAAGCATGCAAAGATGAAAATTCAGTTAGAGCAATGAAAGAGGAATTACAACAGATAGAGATAAATTAGACATGGGAATTGGTTCCTAGACGAGTAAACAAGAACATAATTGGTACAAAATGGGTATTTAGGAGTAAGCTAAATGAGAATGGTGAAGTAGTAACAAACAAAGCAAGGCTTGTGTGCAAAGGTTTTTAATAGGTTGAACAAATACAATTTGAGGATACATTTGCTCTGATGGCAAGAATGGAGGCTATTAAGATGTTTTTGGCATTTTTTGCTCACAAAGATTTCAAGGTATACCAGATGGATGTTAAGTCTACATTCCTAAATGGAGAATTGGAAGAAGAGGTCTACATGGAACAACCAGAGGGATTTCAGTTGTCAGATCAACCAGACATGGTCTATAAGTTGAAAAATGCACCATATGGACTTAAACAAGCTCCTAGAGCATGGTATGCAAGGTTGGACAGGTATTTGAACCAACAAAAGTTCAGCAAAGGCTTCCGCAAACAGTAATCTTTATTTCAAGGTTGAAGGAAATAAAATTTTGATAGTGGTTGTGTATGTTGATGATATTATCTTTGGAGAAAATGAGGGTATGTGCCAGAAATTTGTAGAGGATATGCAAAAAGGGTTTGAAATGTCTATGATTGGTGAGTTAAATTTCTTCATTGGACTTCAAGTGAATCAAACTGATAAGGGAATATTCATTTCACAATCAAAGTATGTTAAAGAATTGTTGAAGAATTTTGGAATGGATGACTCCAAACCGGTCTGTACCCCTATGGTGACTGGATGCAAACTAAGTAAGGATGATGAATCTCCTAAAGTTGATCGAAGCAAGTGCAGATCTATGATTGGTGGATTGTTATATCTTACTGCTACTAGACCGAATATCATACATGCAGTATGTTTGGTTGCCATATTTCAAGTAGAACCTAAGGAAACACATGTTACAACTATGAAAAGGATATTCAAATACCTAAAAGGGACTCCAGATTATGGTTTGTGGTATCCTAAGGATATTGATTTTACTTTGAGTGCTTACATTGATGTAGATTAGGCTGGTTGTGTAGATGAACAAAAGAGTACAAGTGTTGGTGCATTCTTTCTTGGATGCAAGTTGGTTTCATGGCTAAGCAAGAAACATGATTATGTTTCTTTATCCATTGTAGAAGCTAAGTACATTGCAACAACATCTTGTTGCACACAAGTATTATGGATGAAGCAAACAATGAAGGATATAGGAGTGATGTGTGATAAGCCTATCCCTATCTTCTATGATAATATAAGTGCAATAAATATTTCAAAGAATTCAGTAATGAATTCAAGGACAAAGCATATATCTATCAGATATCATTTCTTAAGAGAGAAGGTATTGGAGAATGAATTCAGACTTGAATATGTGCCTACAAGGGATCAAATTGCTGATATATTTACTAAAGCTCTTCCTAAGGATACTTTTGAGTATCTCTGGGAGAAGTTGGGGGTTACTGCCCCTCCTTCTTTGAACTAGGTGCACATAGAGGTGCATCAGTCCAACGAATCTACAAATTCATCATTTTTCTGGACTGATGTCTGAGGTCTACTCCTCAAGGGGAGTAGTAAGTATCATTGTTGCAATATGAGATGCGTGTTGTCATGGGTGCACTCCTAAGGGGGAGTGATTAGAGTTATGTTAAAACTTTTTTCCATTGATGTCAAAGGGGGAGAGAGAGTCATGTGAAAAAGAATGGTGAAAGAAAAAGGATATTGTTGTCTTTGATGGGTTTTCACATCATGTGTTGCCATGAATGACAAAGGGGGAGATTGTTGCAAGTATGAATGAGTATGGTGGTCTTGTCATTAATGTTGTCATTGATGTCAACACAGTATAGGTTGTTATAGAGAAAGGAAACAAGTGATTGCAGGTGGTACATGTATAGTTGAGATATTGTAGAGATGTTGTGAGTACATGGAGTTATCTTTATGGTGTTGCAGGTGTACTAATATGATGAGTTACCAAGTGCTTTTGAGAAAATTAATAAATAGTGAAGACAAAATTGTGTGTGTTCAAAGTGTGATCTAGTATGTGCTCCACATTTCTTCTATGTTGATCCTATGCTTGTGCGGATCTGAAGTGTTTTTTAAGGGCATCCTTGGGTGATATATCCTAGATTATAGCTTCTGGTTTGATGAAGAGTGAAAGTTGAGTTCATTGGTTTGTGAATTGGTCTGGAAGAGTTGTTTGTCTGTGGACTAGGAGAAATGTATTTGCTCTGCAGTCCTCCACTGGTTTGTTTTAGGTTTTTTGGATCTGGACGAAGGCTTGTAATGGTGTTATCTGTGTTCTATCAAAAGTGTTCATAGTCTAGTGCTCCAGAAGACTAGTTTCAAAGTTACTATGTGTGTCTATATAGTCTAGATGGACTAGTAGAAAGTGTTTTGTGTATGAAGATTTTTGTAGTAGCTGCAGATGAATCTGAATGCATCTAAGATTTGTTCTAGTATATAGTGAAGCATGTTATGTGGTCCACGTGTTATCTTCTTGTTACAGAGGCATGTACTTCAAAGTTCATTGGTGTTTTCATTAGGTTTGGCCAACCCGATGTTTACACGTCAGGCGAAGGATAAGTATCAATTAAGGAAGCGTGTGATTGATCCAAGATGTTTTTTTGGGTCTTGATTAAGTGTTGGTTTGTTCTTCTCTCATTCTTATCCACCGTGGGAATGTTTAGTTGCTGGCCTAATTTTAATTTATAAAATGAAGAGTGTGTAGTCGACCTTCAAGAAAGTTTCTAAGGTTGAAGATGGTATAAATACAAGACAAGATGTTAAGGATTTTATGCCACAAGTGAGAGAAGAAAGATAGATGTGAGAAATTGTGCGAAATTGAACTAAGGCAATGAAGACTTCAATGTGTTAGACTCCTGAAAGTAGTGAGCTGATGGTGTCTATAATTCTCTGATCAAGGCTTTGGATGTGTACAAGTTGCTATGGTGGATCTCTGTTGCACTAAGATAATGTTCTTTGTGTAACATTCATCTTTCTATCTTTTTGTATCTATACACAGTGAGCCTCTCATTTGGACAGTGAGTCCTATCTTGGGAAGTGAGCCTCTTTGTAAATGGTTTTGCAATTACTCTTATATTGTGAGTTAATCCTCACTGTGGTTTTTCCCTTATTGGGTTTTTCACATAAATCTGGTGTTTCTTGTGTTTCTTGTGTTGATATTGGTTTTTTTTATTTGCACTTCATGCTCATACTTAATAACAAATTAAAGTGGATGTGGAGCTAATAATTGTTTGATATTTATGAGATTGGTGACAACTGATTCACCCCCCTCTCATTTGTCTTGTGCATTTCAACAAAAGGAGCTCAAGCGTCACACTTAGCTAAAATAGTCTCCTGAAGCATACCAAGAATTTGTTGCCAAACTTGCAAATCCATCAACTTTTTATCCTAAAAAATCTTGAGATTCTTCTCCAGTGAAATCTGCTAGAGAATGCCAAAGGTCCAATATTCCATGCCATCTAAAGAGGGAAACAGTGAGCAGGGGACCTCCCCAAAGTCCTCCAAAAATTAGTAAGGGAAAGAGCATGCACACAAGAGTGTCTCCACACCATCCACCAAAGGTTCCAAATAGATCTAGAGAAAGCATATTGAAAGAAAAAATGTGAAGAATCCTCACTACTACCACAAAGGAAACATATGGAGGGACCCTGAAAGCCTCTCTTTAGAAGATTATCCCAAGTAAGACACCTATTACGAGAAACTAACCATAGGAAGAAGTTGCACTTAGGCCAAAAATTTATTCGAAACATATTTCCACCATTAAGTGGCTTCAACTTCCCCATATTTCCTTTTATCCAATTCATGATACCCTAATGCCACTGAGTAAACCCCTTTTCAATTAGGAGTACAAGCCAAGACATCCCTTTGCTACAAAGAGCTGCAAAATCTTTCTGCTAAAATCCTAACCAACTCAACACGATTCTTTTTCAAACCTTCTAAGGGCCACAAGTGACACCCTTTCCACTTAAGTGCCTCCACATGATCTAGATGCTCCACAACTTTAAAATCACTCACCTTTGACTACCCAACCTTATGAAACTATAAGCCTAGATTTCATAAATGAGGAGGGGTGAAAAAGATCGAGGGGTGTCCATCTTAGGAATCTAACCAAAAAAGAGCATCCTCACCCTTGTCACAAATCCAGAACAAGCCCTACTTGATTGATCTCGCTCCTCTTTTAAGAGTATTCTAAATCATAAACCCCTTTCTATCCAAGGATCATCTAGGAATATTTGTACCCACAACTCCTCTCAAATATTTAGCATTGAGGATTTTGGCCCAACATTGATCATGATTAGTACACCATCACTAGTAGAGCTTGGACGCTAGAGCTTGACCAGTAATAGTCACTTGTCAAAGACCTAGACCACGTTGTTGAATAGGCCTACAGATGGAGTCCCACTTAACCATATTCCACTTCTTGGAATCCAATCTACCTAACCAAAGGAATTCCTAGAGAGTGCATAAAACTCTCTAATAAAACTTTTAGAAGCAACTTGAACCATACACCTATAGATAGGAAGCACCTGAACCATAGACTTTAGGAGAATAATCCTCCTAGAAAAGGATAACCATATGCAAGTCCAATGATTGACATAACCCTTGAACTTATCTAGAACATTGTTCCAAGTCCTTTTTTGTAGAGGGGACACAGAGAGGGGAATGCCCAAATATACAAAAGGGAGGTTACCAATCTGAAATCTAAGAATGCGAGCAATGCTAGATTGAATAAGTGGAGGAGTGTTGAATGAGAAGATAGAAAATTTCCTTTCATTAATCCTCTGACCAAAAGCAACAATATAAATGTCAAGAGTCTTCCTGAAATTGTTCACTTCCTTATTTTGGCAACACCCAAGAGCATTGTGTCATCCACAAATTGTAAATGGGACTGAGGAGGCAAACCTTCACCCCGCAACCACCTGTGAATAATCCCTTGACTCAAGTGGGCTTTTAGAAGTCTTCCCAAACCTTTATCCATTATAATGAAAATATAATGAGATAGGGGACCACTCTACCTAAGGCCCTTATAAGTACCAAATGAAGAAGGCACAACATTAATCAACAAAGAGTACAAAAATCAAGTGACACAACTCATCACCCAATTAATCCGACCCTCATGAAACTTGAAAGCACAAAGAACCTTGTGAAGAAAAGACCATTTGACCCTATCATAAGCCTTAGCCATGTCCAATTTGATGAACATGGCCTTCTCTCTGGATACCTCCATGGAATGGATATTCTCAACAATAATAACCACACCATCCTGGATATGTTTTCCAACCACAAAACCTCCTTGCTCCTCTGAGATAAATTTGATGAACTAGGGCTTCAGTCTCTCAACAATTAGCTTAGAGATGATCTTATAGATGACATTACAAAGGGAAATTGGTTGAAAATGGTCAAGAGAGTTTGTACCTTATCTATTGGGGATAAGATCTAGGAATATGGAATTCATGGCTTTCAACATTTGTTTACTATTTTGTGATTCCTACACAACCTCCAAAAGATCCCATTTTATAGTCTCCCAAAATTCTTGAAAAAAATCAATAGGAAACCCATTCAGACCAGGGGCCTTCCCTTTTTTCATACTAAAAACAACCACCTCCAACTCATCTAGGGAAATGGGCCTATTGAGTTCAACATTAGCTTCAAAGAGAACCACAAAAAGAATACAAGACAAAACTTGGTTTACTTCCTCCAATTCCTTGAGAGAATCTTTTGTGGATAAGGAAGAAAAATTCCTAGTGGCCTCTTGCAAGACATCCTGGAAAGAAGACAATTGAACACCCTGAGAGGACATAATATAAGTGATTAAATTTCCATGTCCTTTGTCTTTGATGGAGTTAAAGAGACAATATTCTTATCTCCCTCTTGAAGCCAGTCAATCCTTGAATTTTGCTTCCAAAACAACTCCTTTCATAGTTCCCATCGAAATAACACCTCCAAAGCTTCTACTTTAGCTTTAAGGGACTCTCAAGTAATCCCTTGGTCTCTGTTTTCCTAGAGATGATATCCATCTGATTTTGAGCTACAAATTTTTCCTTAAAGACATTCCTAAAACATTCCCTATTCCACTTTTTTAGCTAAAATTTCACAAAATGGAGCCTTTTGACAAAGGTATATGTGGTTGTCCCATGTGGAGGAAAACCTCTAGTCCACCAATATTTTATAAGGTCATGCAAAGAAGGATCCCACAACCACATTAAGTAGAATTTGAAGGAAGGATTCTTTACACTATTTTGTCCATGCACACATAAAATTTTATAGGCCAGTGGTCCGATCCTCTCCATTCAATGATTTATGAACTAGAGATCCACTAATTGCCTAACCAAAAACTTGAAACCAAGAACATGGCCAACCTCTTAGAGATATAATCCACACCACAACTCTTATGACTCTAGGTGAACAATCCATCGAGAGGCTTTATATCAATAAAATTCAACAAGATTATATTATTCCTATACATTGAAGAAGAGGGATCTAGATGATCCAAACCTCCCCTCTTTTCATCAAGACTGAGAATAGAATTAAAATCCCCAGCTTCTCCATTCAAGGATTTATGAACTAGAGATCCACTGATTGCCTAACCAAAAACTCAAAACCAAGAACCTGTCCAGCCTCTCAAAGATAGAATCCACACCACACCTCTTAGGACTCTAGGTGAAAATCCATTGAGAAGCTTTATATCAATCAAATTCAACAGGGCTATAATATTTCTATACATTGATGAAGATGGATCTAGATGATCCAAACCTCCCCTCTTTTCATCAATATTGAGAATAGAATTAAAATCCCTAGCCACAACCCAAGGAAACAAAGAAGATAAAGATCTCACATACCTTATATGGTCTCACAAGTGAATCTTTCCAGCCAGATCAATCAAAGCATAAACATTAGAGAATAGTAGGATTTTTCCATATTCAAAACTTGAAGCAACCATGAATAGGGAATTCCTACCTACAATCCACCACAAGGGGGAGACCTTTCACTTGTCCCAAAGACATGTAATCCCATCAGCACTGCCTAGTGCTCCAATGCACTAACATTGACCATGCCACCAAATCTTGGAGGATATCTTAACCATACCCTCCATAAACAACTTAGTTTCTTGAATAAACATAACATCAAGGGAATGGGCCTTAATCATTTAATGAACAACCTTTTGTTGAGGGATGTTTTTCAATCCCCTCACATTCCAAGAGAGAACAATTATTTTGGGGGTTTAGAAAAGTGGGATTCGAGAGGTTTAATTGAACTTGACTCCACCAGATTCTCACCCATTAACTTGATCTTATCCTAGTCTTTCTTCTTCCCTACCTTGGAAGGCTTCTCTGAGTTCCCCTTCTTGAAATTCATGTTGGTGCAACCCCAATGAAGAAGAAACCAAGATACCCTTACCAAGATCCTGAGCCTCTACTATTGGTTGTGAATCCAAACAATCCATGGCTAGACTAGCTTCTACATCAATCTCCACCATAATGGCTAGTAAAATAGAAGACTCTAGAGTATTACCAAAAACTGTCAATGAATTAGTACCTCTTTCCACTAAGATATTAACACTCCCATATTTTTTGGAAGCCAATTGCTCCACCTCCAAGAAAGTATACCAATTATACCCTTATAGGGGACATCCATTTGCTGATCTAAGTCTTCTAAGCCCTCAAACCAGTTAAAACTTGCATCATCTTGCCTATCCTTAAGGGTTTATTTTGCCCCTTCCCTTATTACAAGACTTCATTGGAAAATAACCCTCTTTATTTGTTTACCCTTTATACATAGGGGCTTTTCCTTTATCTCTCGATGGAGCTGAATGAGGAGGCATCCTAGTTGAAGCCCCGCTAGTGGAAGTATTTTATTTTTAGAGGATCTGTAAAAACAATTTTATTTAGATATTTCTTGTGAAGAATTTTTTAAACCATTATTGGTGGAAGTCTTTCTTGATGTATTTTGAATGAATAGATCTAATAGAGTAGATAATTTTTGATTGGTTACATGGTGAAGTTACCAATATGCTTTTGAAGACAAGCATATTAGTTGCTCGTGTGCTAATGGCATACATTTTATTGGTTTCTAGATTACTAATAATGGATAGGTACACTCCTAGATGCTTTTATCAAAAAGAAAAAAGTGAAAATCGTTATAAGCAATCCTAAAATTTACAACATAATCCGATTGATGTAGGTAACCTTTGAAGACTCATATGTGTATCTTCATGAAGTGTAGTTAGTCATTGGGCATATAGATCTTTTAGAGGTCAAGAAATTTCATTCTCATACAAATGGTAGGGGTTTTACTTCTATGACACAGATTACTGGAAAATATATTCAACAATGATAATGATCTTTTTGGTCGATGATAATGAGTGTAAAGCTTCTAGTAAAATTGCGTCTATTTTTATTAAAGTTTATATTCCCATTCAAAGTTTTTGTTAGTGATCCCATCATTGAACCGAACATCTTGTGGAATATGATAATGGTAGCTTACCAAATGAAAAGGAGAATATACCATCACAATATAGGTTCATGGACTATGTTGAACTGAGGATATGACAAAATGACACTTGGATGAGGGAAACGACTTATCTAAGAAAGCGTTAATGAGAAAATGGTCATAAAATTTAACCACAAATGATATTATAGAAAAAGGGTTTGGTCTCACCTAGAAAATCAAAATACTTGAATTCTTCTAAGACCTTAGACTACGTGGAACTGTTGTTCAACTCCATAAACAAATACAACTCATCTTCACATTGGTTGCCTATGTGAGCAGTTCTAAATACATCATGTGATGATTTCATATGTGTGCAAATGGAAAGTGCATATATGCATGCATGGTGAATATGTTTTATCGTGTGTGTGACATGTATAGTTTGCAAACAACACATAGTGAACAAGTTTGTAGGTTTTCCTTCAATTATGGAATACTTTCTAAAAGATCAGTCCTCAAGAGGAAAAAATTGAATATTTTACATAGCTCTTCATATGAAAATAATGTTTTGAGAAATTTTAGCATAGATGAATTAATATATATTCTAAACAACCTAAAAACTAATTCAATCCATTTTCTCATGCAATTTACATAACACTTCATATGAAAAATATTATTTTGAGAAATTCTAGAATAGATGAATTAATATGTTTTGAACAACTTAAGGACTTAATCTAATGTATTTTTGATATAGTTTATGCATATATTCATATAAAATGATGGTTTAAGAAATTTTAGAATAGATTAAGTAGCTTGTTTTAAATATCTTGAGAACTTTAATCTTATTTTCTCATGTAAAACTCTCATTTCATATCTTTTTTAAGGTTTTCTAATGAAGTTGAATTCCTTTTATATTCCATTGGGTTATTGAAATAGCATCGTAGATACTCAATAGTTTTTTAGGGGAAGTGCTCTCTAACAATGAATATTAGATCTCCTAAAAATTTATTCATTTGATTCAATTCATACAAACTATTAACATTAAAATTTTAAATATTAACTATTCATTACAAAATTGATTTTGGCCCTATGTAATGTATCATGTCAAATTCATAATCTGAAAGAAAAGAAGATTTAGGAACTACTTCTAAATCTGATAGGCTTTCTTCTATGTGATGTGTCATGTCAAATTCATAATCTAAAAGAAAAGAAGATTTAAGAATTGCTTCATAATCTGATAGGTTTTCTTAAAGACATACAATTGTATTGGTAAATATTAGGAGAGACACTCTTACACAATAGAACTTGACAACATGAGATATAAATCTTGAGGTGAGAAAAGGTATGTTTTTCCATTGCAAATTTTATATAGGATTTATTCTTAGATATCTACGACTACATTTATATGTAGAAGATTTTAGAAGGATTTGTGGTGTTTTTGGAAATAGATGCAAAGCAGAAGATGAGGAGGATAAACAAAATAAGGAGTGCTAGTTGCTTGGTGTGGTGTTGCACTTTGGTGGGAAAATATCTCAATTGATTGGTAGTTAGAGAAATGAGAGTCAATGAGTGTAAGTAAGTAAGGTAGGAAAAAATAATTGTATTTCATCAAAGAAGGGATTTAAAAAGGCTTCCTATGATAAGGTGATAAGTTAAAAGAGGTATCACATCATGACATTCATGGTGATAATGATAAGTACTTGTGGGAGGAGAGTGTTGTAACTAAGTGTAGTGTAGAAAAATGTACTCCTTTATATTTTGACACTTAATTTGGGTCCCCTCAATTAAATTGGACTTAATTACTCCTTAATAATCCCTATTTTACATCTACAAGCCTAATAAATTACATTTTTTAAAGGGGAAACTTGACAACAATTAATTCCAACACATAATACTTTACCTTGAGCAATGTGTGTTCCAAGAATAGGGACCTTAGACCCATTTTCCCATGGGTGAATGGGTCCTCCCTAGGCCTTTGAACCCATTTTTAAAACATGTTTTGGCGGTATTTTTATGATCCCAAATTCAAATTTCAATGTCGGCTTGTAATGTTTAATTTTTGAGAAATTAAGGATACATACCTATAAATACAAGGTTATTTTATCAAATCAACTAGAATTTTTCTTTATTAGTTTTTTGAGAGATCAATCCTAAGAGAAAATATTATTGTCAAGAGCATTCAAGGGTAGATTTATCACTCATCTACAACAACAATCAATATCTCAAGCATCATGCATGTTTTTGGAGCTAACATTGTGATGTAGGTTTCAAGTTTTAAATCAAGATTCAAGCTATCAAGTCAAAATCACATCAATAATCAAGCCATTTCATGCAATATCTACTAATTTTTAGTCCTTTAAGGATCTCATTCAAGGATTTCAAATCAAGGGTTTGGTGAGTTGAAACATAGCACTTGTTCATTCATCATTCCTTTCATGTTTCATTGTTTTAATTCAATGTTCGATTACCAAAATGGGGTTTGACCAAGGCAAACCCCCATTCACCAAAAACAAACAATGTTTTCCCTCTTGTGTATGTGCAGGTTCATAGGTTAAGAAAATTTGAAGATCTCAAAAGAGCAATTTTGCAAAGTTGCATTTGTTGTCACCTTTTTTGTCAAGCCATAGAAACTTAGATCCCAAATTTATTTTTGGCTTTCGGACAGTGGGATCTGGGGGAATCGGGAGTGTAGACATAGGAGTAGAGGACCTAGAAAGTGATTTCAGAAATCCCTAAAAAGACCCATCTACCTATGGGCGAATGAGTCCTTGACAGCCTTTCAGAACTAGCTTTTTATGATAGGTGCACAAGATTTAGACCTTCTCAGATCTACCAAATCTTTGCTATTTCTCATAGTTTTATTCTTCATTTAAAAGATCTAAGTGTTAGCTTTCATTTTAGAGTTGATTTACTATTTTTAGTTTTTCTCCCAAAAGTATTGTTTAGGTTGCTACCCCCATCCTCAAACATAAGGAAATCAATAGATTCCCTCATTGAGTTGACTCACCTAAGGGTTGTAAGTCAATTCTTTGTGTGGATCTCATTTCCTAATTAAAATAGGAAGATAGGTCCATATTTGATAACACCTCATTATATTTTCTCTATCACACCTATTTTTCTATATTTCATTTTGGTGAAACCGACTTTGTACAACAACGTTCTAAAAATTGGAGTCCATTCAAACCTGAAATCTAGGATTTGCATTAAATTGCATTGCATTGAATTAGTTTTCATTTCATCTAGGGTTGCCAAAATTACATTAATTTTCATTTCATTTAGGGTTTTAAATTTACATTTTACATTGTTTAAAATCTAAAAATTTCAAAAATTTCCATGCATTTTACAGTGATTTTGCATAATGTTTGCATATTAGTGTATGTTCAATCATTCATATTCGATTTTGCATAGTGTTTGCATATTAGTGTATGTTCAATCATTCATATTCAAAAATTGAGTCAAAATTGTATTTTAAAAAAGTGTCATATTGTTCATCGTTTGTCATTAATTTAACTCACATTAGGTCACTTAAATCTAGAAGAAAAAATCATAGAAACCATAGTCTAAAAATAGGAATAGAGAACACAAATAACAACCCAGAAATTGCATTTTTCATTTTTTAAAACCCTATACAAAGACCCATTGACCCATGGGAAAATTATTCCTTGAGGGCATATCAAAACCATATTTTTTGGAATTTTTTGTGGTTTTTTGCACTTCCCAGATCCATTGGTAAACCATTGTTTTATTCTGTCAATTTTTGAGAATTTTTGTTTTATGAATTAGGTCTAATCATCCATTTAGTTTAGGCATTGCAAATTGGGAAAAAATGTTTGCATGTTTCAATTGTGGGTAGTTTCATATCTATATACATTCACTTTATTTTCAGCATCATTTCATAGTTTAGATAGATCAATTTGCATTTTACAATCATTGCAAACCAAAAACTACCATAAAAATATATAAAAAAAACTAAATGATAAACCTTAGAGAAAGCATATCATTGAATCCCTTTAGTTGTGATGACTTTGACATATTATATGAAGCCCTTGAGGACTTCATCTCACCTAGATCATCCACTAAAGATTTGGTGCAAGAGGATGCAATCATAGACAATCATGGCAATCCTAGTTTCTCTTCTCTCAATACCTCTCCCACTTGTGATGAAGGTATCTTGGTGTTAGAAGACCCAATTATTGAGTTTCATGAGAATCTTATTTTTCCCTCTTCCAATGCTACATCTCTCTCAACAAACACTAAGATGGATGGTTGAGATGAAGATGTTAAGTTCACATTAAACCCCCTTACTAGAAGGTCATCTAGGTAAATTAGTTGAGGTTATGAACGCACAAATTGGATCTCCTTTAATTAGTGAGCCTCCTAAATCACCTCCCATCATAGGACCTCGTAAGTTACCTCCAAAGGCTATCTTGAATTTTACAATGTAACTCCTTAGTAAACCTATTTCACAGCAACCAACTTATCACACAACTAATCACACATATAACTATCCTCAATATAGTGGTAAAGAGAATGATCTTGTTGAGTAACTTCATCATACTCCAATAAACATCTCCCTTTAGGATTTGATTAAACATCACCTACATACAATAGGAAGCTCTAAGAAGTTTTACAAAAGAATGATATCCAATCTTCTGTTAAATTGAATGATGTAGCGACCTCCTTTGATTGTATGCAAGTGACAAAGTCAGATATCAAATTCCCTCAACATGAATTACCCTCACTTGAGATACAAAATAAACATGAGGCCTTAATGATAAAGGTGATCATTAATGAAACTACAGTTAGGCACACCCTCATAAGCAATGAAGCAGGTCTTAATGTTTGTAGCATTGATCTTGAAGATAAAATTGGTTTGGACAAGAAGCTTATTCAACTCAATGATGTTAATATGCATGGCTTTGACAATGTTAATAGGAAACCATTAGGAGTGATCACATTACCTATTGAGGTCAGACTTGTAGTTTTGCCTACCCCTATCCATATCATGCCAAGATCTCTTTCATAAAACCTTCTCCTAGGGATACCATGGATTCATACTATGAAAGGAGTCTCATCTAATCTTCATTGTGAGATAAAATTTGAATACAACAACAAGATATACACTGTTGAAGCAGATGAAAAAAGCTATAAATCACAAGTTCAACATGATCATAATAATTCCAACTCCCCTAATACTTTGATTCCAACTTCCAAAGTATAACCTATACAAGTTGATGGTAATTCTATTTTTATTTCACCTACAATAAAATTATTAGGTTATGATTGGGGGGTGTTATATTTTACACCTTTTTTCAAAGAAAAGTCCAAAATCTCACCCTCAAAGTCCAAAGAGTCATATACAAATGATTCATCTTCAAACACATGTTTTAGGGATGATTGGGTTTCATTATATTTTATACCCTCCTTTATGGGAGAGTAGAAAATCTCACAATCTAAACCAAAACATCCTTGTGTTTCATTTGCTCAACTTGGTTCTACATCAACATCACCCCATGGTGGTGATGGGGGCTCTTCAACTCCCATCCCTCATGGGAAGATACATAAATTTACAACACTTAACAAGGATTTGTGTGCTCATGAATAATCCAACCCTTCTCAAAGGAATAAAACCTCTTCATTTGAGTTGGAAGCATGTTATGGTCTTGGATACAAACTCCTTTCTAAACATGGATATAATGAAAACATGGAACAAAATGATTGAAATCTAGCGAAGTCTATACCATAATTGAAAGGTCTAGGTTTCCAACCTTTATATTCATCCTCATCTTATGTCTAATCATCTATAGTGTGCATGACATCTTTTGCTAAGAAAGAAATATCCCCTACTATTGATCAAGACAATATCTTGTCGAGGCTTCTCAAAGCTTGCTTGATTACTCATCCTATAAAAACACGAAAGAAATTTTACAAAAAAAGTTCATTTTGTGCATATCATAGAATTCATGGTCATTCTGCTAATTAATGTAAGGCTTTGAGTGATAATATTCAACATCTTAAGGATTGTGGTGCTCTTCCTTGTGTTGATGCATCTATTTCCTCTAATTAATATCATGTTGTTCATCACTATGTGGAATTAGTAGCTTTAGGTGTCTTTCCAATTGTCATTCATGGTGGTACAATATTAGGTGCAACCATCTTTCTCTTGGAAACAACATGATAGTTCTTGGTGGTTGTCTTTGTCTCTATAATTGGGGGGAAAGGATAACTAGTTTTTTGAGGTGTGCATTCTTTTCAAGGATCACCTCTTCCTCTCTTTTTACATAAAATATCAACACAACAATTATGTTGACATTTTAAGGGGGCATATGGTCCCCCTTTCATTGTTCGCATGTTCCCTTCTTAGTGGTGATAGCATACATCTCCTAGGAAGTGTGAACTTTACATTAGCATTATTTATTGACATTGGCATTGATTCATTTTGGCATTAACATTTTGAAATTTCTTATTGAATTTAGTGAAGCATTAGCATAAATATCTTGATCATGTTGTGGCACTTTATCAAATTTATTAGGAGGTATAACTTTGGTATAGTTAGTTTGCCACTTTCTGGGGGTTCACCTAGTGGACAGTTGATTTGACTAGCTTGTGTGAGTGCAAGTTGTTTGCATAGTGGACAACAAGTTTCCATTGGTAAATTTTTTGTTGTACAAATAATTGAGGCTTGATCCCACCCCTTTAGCCACTTTTTGGGTGCTCACCTAGTGGACAATGGATTTCACTAGCCCTTGTGAGCATATTTTTCATGGCCACCGAGCATAACACAACTTGCTTTCTTGTGGATCCATGTGTTTCATAAGTGATTTTACATCCTTATGAGTGTATTTGATGTATGTGGCATAATACAACTTTCTAGTCCATATTTCTTTCCTCTTCACATTGACTTTAACATTGTATGTTTGTGTATCTTGTCTTGTTACTTCATATTATACATCTTGTGTGTGTCCCTTTGTGCTTATGTTGGTTTGTCATGGGATCTTGGATATTGGGGGCTTGTGCAACCTCTTTTATCTTTTTCATCCTATTCCATTGACATTTGTACACTTGGACCCCTCTTGACACTTGTTTGTCTACTTTAGTGTGAGTTTGCGCTTGCGCTCATCCTCTCACTAAAGTGGGGGCTAAATGTAGTGTAGAAAAATGTACTCCTTTACATTTTCACACTTTGTTTGTGTCTCCTCAATTAAATTGGACTTAATTGTGCCTTAATAAGCCCTATTTTATGTATACAAGCCTAATAAATTACATTTTCTAAAGGGGAAACCCGACAACAATTAATGCCAACACATAATACTTTACCTTGAGCAATTTGTGTTCCAGGAATAGGGATCTGGGACCCATTCGCCCATGGGTCCTCCCTAGGCCTTTGAACCCATTTTTAAAACATGTTTTTGGTGGTACTTTAATGATCCAAAATTCAAATTTCAATGTCAGCTTATATTGTTTAATTTTTGAGAAATTAAGGATACATACCTATAAATACAAGGGTATTTTATTAAATCAACTAGAAGCTTTTTTGTTAGATTTTTGAGAGATCAATCCTAAGAGAAAATATTATTGTTAAAAATATTTCAAGGGAATATTTACCAGTCATCTACAAGATCTCAAGCATCATGTCAAAGTTATCAAGCATCATGCATGTTTTTGGAGCTAATATTATGATGTAGGTTTCAAGTTTCAAATCAATATTTAAGCTATCAAGTCAAGATCACATCAAAAATCAAGCCATTTCATGCAAGATCTACTAAGTTTAAGTCTTTCAAGGATCACATTCAAGGATTTCAAATCAAGGGTTTGGCGAGTACACTTGTTCATTCATCATTCCTTCCATGTTTCATTGTTTCAATTCAAGGTTTAATTACCAAAACAGGATTTGACCAACCCAAACCCCCATTCACCAAAAACAAACAATTTTTCCTTTCTTTTGTATGTGTAGGTTCATAGGTTGAAGAAAAGTTGAAGATCTCAAAAGACAAAATTTACAAAGTTGTATTTGTTGTCATCTTGTTGTCAAGCCACAAAAACTCAGAAACTGAATTTATTTCTGACTTTCTGACAATGGAGTCTAGGGCAATCAAGATTGCAGACATAGGAGTAGAGGAAGCCAAAAATTGATTTCAAAAATCCCTAAATATATCCATTCGCCTATAAGCGAATGAGAAATCCTTATGGAACCAGCTTTTTATGATAAGTGCACAACATTAAGACCTTCTCAGATCTACAAGATCTTTGTTGTTTCTCATAGTTGTATGCTTCATCTACAAGATCTAAGTGTTAGCTTGTATTTTTGAGTTGATTTACTATTTTTATTTTTTATCCCAAAAGTATTATTTAGGCTAATACCCCTGTCCTCAATCATAAGGAAATCAATAGATTTCTTCATTGAGTTGACTCACCTAAGGGTTGTAAGTCAATTCTTTGTGTGAATTTTATTTCCTAATGAAAATAGGAAGATAGGTCTATATTTGATAAAATCCCCTTATATTTTCTCTATCACACCTATTTTTCTATATTTCATTGAGTAGGGAAGAAGAAATTTAGTTTGGAAGGATGATTTATGAAAGTAAAAATTCTTTGAATGTGTTTCATGCATGAAGTGATTTTTGTCTTTCTTTACTCCTAAGTCATAACAATTGAATTTCTATCCTAAGAAAGGTATTTTATGTAAAAAAAATGAATTAAAAAATGGATAAATTTTTATTTCAAACATGAATAAATTCCTCTACACCTCATTCCCCCTTTTTGGGTGAGATTTCATTTTCCATGGAAACATTCTTTTTTTTATCAATATAATAGTTAATAGTATAGAGGAAGTATCAATGTGAAACATAGAAAAGAGGAGAGGTGGGATGAAAAGGTGGGAAAAGGATGATGTAGGGGTGTCAACCTAGGTTCACACACACTTTCCTAGTTTCATTAGAAAGAGAGAAGATCACAAAGGGATAGGATTGACTTTCAACCTTGAGGTGAGTCAACCGTATTTTGGGACCTTGGATCTCTACTTTCTTATGATAGAAATGATTGATTTACAATGTTTTGGAATTATTTAAAGTACATAAACTAAATGAATTATGACCTAACACTTGAAATTCAGAGTTCTATGATAACAAAAATAGAAATGACAATTTGTAGGCAGATTTAAGAAGGGCCTAATTGTGTGCACTTGTGATAAAAAATGGGTTTTAAGCTTTGATCAAGGACTCATTTTACCAAGGAAGAATGGGTCTTAGTGTAGGGTTCTAAAATCAATTTTTACAGTCCTTTGATGTTGGATCTGAGCTTTCAATTTCTCTAGGTTTGACTGTCAAAAAATCAGAAATAAAATTTGTAAGTCAGTTTCCGTAGCTTGACAAAAATAATGAAAATTTATGCAACTTTGCAAAATTGCTCATTTGATCAACTTTCAATCCTTCTTAACCTATAAATTTGTACATACAAAGAGAGAAGCAATTTTTTTTATTTTTTTTGTGAATGGGGATTTTCCTTAGTCAAACCCCGTGTTTGGTAATTAAACCTTGATAATGAAATAATGACAAAATAAATGAATTGATGAACATGAACAAATATTTTTGCAACTCTCCAAACCCTTAGTGGTTACCCTTAGAGGACTAAAGTCAAACACATGACTCAAAGGCTTGGATCTTGCATGAATTGGATTGATTGATTGATGTGTTAATGCTTGCTTGAATGCTTGAAACCTATATCATAATGTTAGCTCCAAAACATGACATAAACACACATGAAATTTGACATGATGATATGATCTTGATTGTTGTTGTAGATGATTGATAAATATTCTCTTCAATGCTCTTTCCAATAATATTTAATCTTGGGATTGACCTCTTAAAGTCTTGATAATGTTGCTTAGATTTGAATTGATAAAAAGGTTTGTTTATTTATAGGTGTTTATCTAATTTCCCCAAAAATAGATTCCAAAAGCCAACACTTGAAACTTAAATTTGAATCATTGAAATTCCACCAAAAACATATTAAAAAATGGATCCTAGGACTTAAAGGGACTCATTCGCCCTTGGGAAAATGGGTCCTAGGACCTAAGTCTAGGACACTCAGTTTCCAAGGTAATTTAATTAATGTTAGCAATTGTTTAATATAGGTTTCCCTTTCAAAAAATAGGAATAATAAGGCTATGGAATGCATAATTTGGAAAATTAGAAGCTTAATTAAGTCCAATTAATTAAGGGGATGCAAACAAAGTGAAATTATAAAGGTGTACAATTTCCTACACTACATTTAGCCCCCACTTTAGTGAGAGTATGAACTTGCACTCAGACTCACACTAAAGTAGAAAAATATATGTCAAGAGAGGTCCAAGTGTACAAATGTTAGAAATATAGGATGACAAAGATCAAGGGGTTTGTGCAAGCCCCTGAGATCAAAGATCCCATCGCAAACCAACATAAGGTAAAGGGACGTACAAGATGTGTAAGATATGGGAGACAAGACAAGATACACAAGCATACAATGTTAAAGCTAATAAAAAAGGGGGATGAAATAGCAAGTTACATTATGCCACGTCCATGAAATACATTCACAAGGATGTAAAATCACTTATGAAACACATGGCTCCATTGGCTAGCAAGTTATTTTATTCTAGGTGGCCATGAAAATACACTCACAAGGGCTAGTGCAATGTCTAGTATACACTAGGTGAGCCCCCGAGGCTAGATGAGAAACACACACTAGATCTACAAGGTGTGCACCCATAAAAACATGCTTCACAAGGCTAGCAAGCTGCATTATGCTAGGAACTCATGGAATAGGATAAAATTGCTTCACAAGGCTAGTAAATTGCATTATGCTAGACACTCATGAAATTGGATAAAATTGCTTCACAAGGCTAGAAAGTTGCATTATGCTGGACACTTATGAAAAATGATGAAGATACTATGTCAACGCTACACTAAGTTCAACCTCTGTGAAAAAAGTGAAGTAAGAAATGCCAATGCCAATGTATGCCCCCACTTTAAAGGAATTTCTAAACACCATGTTGTGAGAAATTACTTTAAAGTAGAAAATGATATATTCCAATTGATTAAAGGGTAATGAGAGCTTATTTAGAGAGCTCTATGTTGATCATATGTTTCCAAACAAAGTTATGTCATGAAGAGGGGTTTCCCCCAAACTGCAATGTGAATGATAACATAGAAAGAAAGGAAATAAGAATGTCACATGTGATCCAACCTAAGGCAGGTCGTCTACATCCCAGGCTTGCTCATTATATATACATGGAAGGTGGTCAATTAGCCAAAAGGGGAAAAAACAAGTGTCATACTAGGACAAGGATACCTAACCCCTTGCCCCCTAGTGTAAGGGTAACAGGTGAGCCAAAAGTGGATGATGATATATTGCTCCTCACAAAAGGAAATACGATTGCATAAAACTAATTTTATACCCTCATGTATGTAATGAGTATGTTATGATACTACAACTACCACATGACAAGGAGCAACAACTAATGCTATTTTCTAATTGAATGAAAATAACCCAAGACCTCTAGTTGTTTCTTGAGTGTTAGGCTCTATAAGGACATGGATACCTTGTTCTCTTATCCCACATCCTTTTCCATTATATCCAAATTGTTTCAAAAGCTCATAACCTTTTCCATAAAGTTTTTTCAGTTCTTTTGAGGAAGGAGGTTTGTCATGATCACTTTCATCATATGTGGATGCACAATTCTTATTTTCCTCTTTTTTGCTAAAGGTTGTGGACTCACATGCTTTTGATGCCTCAAAATGTGTGGATATTATGACAACTTTCTCTTTCATTGATTTGTGTGTAATATTATATTCTCCCATGAATGTAGGTGTAAAATCCAATGAACCCCATTGACAGATGAAAAACACCTCTTCTTCTTCTTATACTGATTCCACTTTTGTAGTAGGTGTCAATGTTCTAAGAGGATCTGTCATTCCTGTTTCAGTTTGTAAACAACTCTTAGAATTAGGATTGGATTTCATTGTGTAAACCTTGTTATTGTAATTGTATTTCACTAGATGATGTAACATTGAAGGCACCACATTCATTGCTTGAATCCATGGTCTACCTAGGAGAAGATTATATGAAATATCGTTAGGCATCACATGGATAGGAGTTTGTAACACAACCTTATCATCTTTAACAGGTAATGTTATCACACCAAGAAGTTGTTTTCTCACATTATCAAAACCATGAATGAACAAGTTATCTGGTTAAATTTTGGGCTTGTCCACTCCAATTTTATCCAAAATATTTACACTACAAACATTGAGATTTGAACCATTGTCAACAAGGGTACACCTAATTCCAAACCTTTTGATAACAACCACTATCATCAATGCATCATTTTTTTTCTTCATTTACAAAGGGGGTAATTCACTTTGATGAAAGACAATGTGTATGTTAACCAAGTTCATACCTTGAATTAGGGGTGTTGTATCATTTGGTTGTGCACTAAGAGGGATAACAACTTGTTGTGAGGTATTTTGGAGCATGCCATGGTAAAGAGGTGATGCTTGAATCAAATCCCATAAGGAAATATTAGCAAGAGTGTTGTGAAGTTGTTCTACATGGCCATATTCTTTACCACTACATTGTTGGATATTAGGTGTGAGTGGGAGGTATGGTTGAGGTAGTGGAATGGATGTCAAAGTTTGTCTTGTTTGTTGATTGTTTCTAGTGTTATATGTGTGAGCTATGGTATGATAACTTGGTTGTTGCAAAACATTGCTACTAGTGAGTTGTCTTGCAAAATTTAAGATATGGATAGGAGATTTTGGTTGGTGTTGTGGTGGTCCTATGATAATAAGTGGCTTAGGAGATGACTTGGGAGGTCCAATAATTAGAGAAGGCTTAGGAGGTCCAATAATCAAGGGATATCTAATGTTCAAATATGCATTCATAACCTCAGTGGATTGGACTTCATGTTGATGTTCTTCTAACAAGGGGGGATCTAGTTTCACCTTATCATCTTCATCTAAGGAAGTATCATTACCATTGTTTGAAAGAAATGTATTAATGCTATCATCCTATTATACCATAATACATTCCTTAGTAGGAGAGTTTTTAGGAGAGAATAAAACAATATTCTCATGATGTTCAATGGTTGGATCTTCTAACATCAAGACACCTTCATCACAAGTAGGAGAGGTGTCGAGAAAGAACAACTAGGATTGTTATGATTGTCAATACTTGTATCCTCTTGTACCCAAACATTCTCACAAATGGGAGATATTGGTCCGAGATGAATGAAGAATAGGAAAAGTGATATTATGGGATGTGTCAATGGTCACATCCTTTTTTCCAATAATGTCTTCCCAAGTAGGAGAGGTAGTGGAAGAGAAACAAATAGGATTCTCATTATAACACTTGATGATTGGTTCCTTTAACACCAAAAATATTCTTCACAAATAGGAGAGATATTGGGAGAAGAAAAAATTTGATTTTCATGATTGTCCAAGATTATATTCTCTTTCACTAAGCGAAGCTCACTCATAAGAGGGGTAATGGGAGAGGGATCAATGAAAAATAAGAAAAGAGGGTAAATGACTTCATGTTTGTATGCTTGTAACAAAAATTTCTTAGAGTACTCAACAATATATGAAAATAGAAAATGAAGTATGATAACAAGAGATTTTTGTAATGAGGACATGATGTAAAAATTGTCCTACAGATCTAACAAATTTTCCCAATTTTCAAAAAATCAAGCAAAATGACACTTTTCTTCCACATATAATAACTATTTTTTAGAATTTCAAATTACAAATTTACAAGTAGAAATAAAAGGAAAACATAGAGATAGAAATGCATACAAAAGTTTTTCAAGGAACATGTACAAGGATAGGTTCTCCCGTGGGAAAATGAGTCCTTGCATAGAGGCTTTAAAAATTAAAATATGATTTTTTGAGTTGTTTATGTTCACTATTTCAGGTTGCAGAATGTTTCCACTGTGATAGATTTTCCAATTTTTTTTATTAATGTGAGTGCAATTTGATGACAAAAATTAAGCAAAATGATAACTTTTTGAATGCAATTTTGACTGAATTTTCTGATGCAAATGACTAAAAGACACTTTTCAATGCAACTAATATGAAAATGTATGCAATATTTTTAAAAAATTTTGGTTTTGAATGATGCAAAATGAAAATTTAAAACCCTAAATGAGATGCAAACAAGATCATGCAAGACCGAGATCTATGGTTTTAAGGATCTCCAAATCAAAAAATATGATGTACAATGTTGGGTTCACCAAAATGAAACATATAAAAGAGGAGATATGAGATGGAAAGGTGAGAAAAGGATGATGTAGGGGTGTCCACCTAGGTTCACACACTTTCCTAGTTTTATGAGATAGAGAGAAGATCACAAATGGACAAGATTGACTTTCAACCTTAAGTGAGTCAACCCTATTTTGGGACCTTGGATCTCTACTTTCTTATGATAGAAATGACTGATTTCCAATGATTTGGAATTATTTAAAGTGCATAAACTAAATGAATTATATGACCTAACACTTAAAATGCAAAGTTCTACGATAACAAAAATCAAAACAAAAAATTTGTAGGTAGATTTGAGAAGGACCCGATAGTGTGCACTTGTGATAATTTAAGTGAGTTTTGAGCTTTGATCAGGGATTCATTTGGGCAAATGGGTCTTAGTGTAGGGGTCCAAAATCAATTTTTACTATCCTCTAATGTTAGATCTAATATTATGATTTCTCTAGGTTTGACTATCGAAAAACCAAAGATAAAATGTGTAAGTGAGTTTATGTAGCTTGACAACTTATGTAACTTTGCAAAATTTCTCCTTTGATCAACTCCCAATCCTTCTTCACCTATAAATCTTCACATACAAAGAGAGAACCAAACTTTTTTATTCTTGTGTGAATGGGGGTTTACCTTAGTCAAACCCCATGTTTGGTAATTAAATATTGATAATGAAATAATACCAAAATTAAGGAATTGATGAATGAACAAAGCTTGTTACAACTCACCAAACCCTTAGTGGATACCCTCAGAGGACTGAATTCAAACACATCACTCTAAGGCTTTGATATTGCATGAATTGGCTTGATTAATTGATGCTTGAATGCTTGAAATCTACATCACAATGTTAGTGTGAAGCCCCTCTCTTTATATTGGGGTCACAACCCCTTTTATTCTAAACTTATGATAATTTATTGTGTAGATTAAGAGTGCATCATTTAGATGACACAAGATCTAGTTGTGTTGAGTGCCACTGTACTTTTAGTCATTTGACTCTAAGGGTAGATCAGTTCAATTCTCATGTGAATGCTTCTTGTTATGCCTTGCATAACCACCCCATTTTGTTTTGGATCAAAATGGGTCCCCCCTTTTTTTTGTTTTGTCCTTGGTGTTTGGTTTGGGTCTTAGGAGTTGTTTGTTTTTCTCCTATGTCCTTGTTTCTTTTGGTTTGACAGAAGCGGAGTTGGAATGGAAAATGGACTTAGAACTTTTGTAAGGTTCCAAGTCCGGATTCGGTCCTGGTTTTGGTCCCACCCTTCTTCCTTGTTCTTTTTGTTGTCTTTTGGTTGGTCTTGTGCTCTTGGGTCCATTTCTCCCTTGATTCGTTTCTTGTTTTCCTTGTGTTTTCTTTTTTCATGGAAAGAAGTGAAATCAGAATTGGAACTGAACTTGGAACTTTGTAAAATTTCTTGATTCGATTTTCATTCCAATCCCGCTCCCGCTCGCTTGCTTTGTGTTGTTGTTTCCGTTGGTGTTTGGGTTGGGTCTAGTTTTCGTTCTAGTCCTGCTTCCCATTGTTTATGTTGTCCTTGTCTCAGTTTTGTTCCTTTGTCAAGAGCAAAACCAAAATTGGAACTAAACATGGAACTTTGTAAAAGTTCCAGTTCTGGTTTTGGTCTTGATTCCACCCCTGTCTTCCTTTGTTGCCTGTCCTTTCCACAAGACCAGAAGAGGGTTCAGAGTTGGATAAGAAACTTGGCAAAGGTTTCTTGTTTTGTTCCAAATCTGGGTTCGCATCTGCCCTACCTTTGGTTTCCACATGATGACTGCTCGTTTATGTTGTTTTCTCTGCCCCTGACCTACCGCATTTATCGCATTAGTTGCAGCCTCCTCAAATGCGCGAAATGATTTTAAAACCTTAATCAAGGTTAACTAGTTCATTATCTTTGTTATCTAAGTTGTTTTAGTGAACCAGAGCCAGGATAACTTTGAGAGGAGCACGATTTGATTGTGGAGGTGTGTTGGTGAGCATATTTTTATCCGGATTCATCCTTTCTTGTTCGCACTTCAAGGTAGGGTATTTTCTAGTTCTTTACCTATTTTTGTTTGTCATTTGTTTCTGTGTTCTTGCTCGTTGTATTATGGCATGTTCACAGGACCTTTTCTTGTGAATTTTTGCTTGTTCCTTTGTATCTTTTTGGTTTTGTTTTGTCTTTTTCTATTTTCCACTTTTTTTATATTTTTTTGTTTGCTTGTTTTCCATTCCATTGTCTCTTTCGTGGCAGGTTTGTTCTGTCGTGCCCTAGTTTCTAACTAGGGTTTCATTTGATCAGGTCCTTTGTGCTTTAAATTTTTGAAAAATTGTTTAGAAACCCCTTTGATCTTATTTTTGTGTTCGTTCGGTGATTTCTATGTTGGGTTTTTGATGCCCTAATTATCTAAGTCAATGCATCATGCAAACTAGGGTTTGCTCGACTACCTTTACAAATATATTTCCCTAGAGCTAAATTTGGTATTTATTTAGTTAAGGGGTGAGGTTAAGCCCCTTTATTTGAGATTCCCATATTATCCCATGTGACTCAAGTCCTTAAGCTCTTGTGACCACCTCTTCAAGAAATTGTTTCATTTTGAGCAATAAATTTGTAGAAGTGGACTCGAGAATGAACTCATCCCATAAGTGTTTGCATTGGGGTTCATTCCCAGAATGATTCCACTTCTAATTATTGTTGATTTTTTGTCTTCACACTTGGGCTAGCAAGGTGGACTTAGATTATTTGAGTCAATGTGTTGTGCAAACTAGGGTTTCCTCAACGACCTTTACAAATATCCTGCCCTAGAGTTAAATTTGGTCTTTATTTGGTTAAGGGGTGAGGTTAAGCCCCTTTATTTGAGATTCCCATATTATCCCATGTTAATTAGGTCCTTAAGCTCTTGTGACCACCTCTTCAATAAATTGCTTCATTTTGAGCAATAAATTTGCAGAAATGGACTCAAGAATGAACTCGTCCCGTAAGTGTTTGCATTGGGGTTCATTCCCAAAATGATTCTGCTTCCGATTACTGTTTATTTTTTGTCTTCACACTTGGGCTAGCAAGGTGAACTCAGACTGGGTTGATAATACAAATACAAACTTGGGCCCCTTCAACTATGAAGAGTTGTATGAAGAGACATTTAGTGAAGATGTCACAAGAAGAATGGAGAGGATTGCTCAGTTTGGTTTGGCACATGTTGCCCTCTTCCCTTTATTTTTCCAATGTCCAAAGTTAATATTCACTGCAGTTGGAGCCTACAATCCTACTACCAGACAATGTGTGGACTTGCATGGAAACATTATCATTGACTTAACACCATAGATGATAAGGTTCTTGTTCAATGCACCTGCTCCACATAACCCCAGGCAGCTCAATGAGGGTAAAGCCCTGCAACTCTATAGAAAATAGAAGGAGACTAGCATGAATCACATGAACAAGCACTGGATGAGGGTTGAAAAGAATTCCTTAGCCAAGCTTCCTGACTAGCCTAAAAGGAAAAATTTCTACAAGGAGATTAGGGATATAATAATGATGCTCACTAGAGTGTTTGGGAAGAGAGATGCCTCCCAATTCAAGGAATGTATGTTTCCATTTATTCAGACTATCCTAGATGGCAAGAAACAATTTGATTGGCCTATGATTGTGTCAAAGCACATACATAACCAAATTCTCAGAGTGAGAGAAACCAAGAGTTTCTTTATAACCTCTTATGTGATATATGCAATAGCCAGAAGGGGCATCTTTCCTAGATTGAATGTAGTGAGCATGTTGGGAGAAGCCCAAGGACATAAAATGGTGTGGGATCACTATGATCAACTCACCTTACAGAATTTTGAGTCACACTATAGAAGGGTTAATGATACATTTCTATATGTTATCATTAACCGGCTTATAGGAGATGCACGCTACAGATTGAGCAGGGATGTTATGGCCTTTATTGTAGAGTGGGTAAATTGGTATATCCAATACCCCAAATTTACCTATTTTAGGCTAGCTAGTTTTGATGGCCACCCTCTTCTACTCCCTAGGTGCTACAACAACAGTATTTTCTTGATGGAGTTCATCTATCAAGCTATAGAAATCAATCTCAAATTTTCCAATAAGCACAAGACTGGCTACCACAAATTCACCATGAAGTTGGGTGAGTATAGTTGTGCACACAATGTGGCAGAAAATATAATTTGTGATGAGTTAATCCACTTGAACTTGGGTTTGTACACTTCTAGGAAAAATTTTGATCCCAAACATAAGATGCAGGCCTTACTGCCTATTGTTTTTTATAAACACTTCAATCTACTAGAAGACTTTTGGATGGATTTGCAAGATGACTATGATTTGAGGAGAAGAAACTATGAAATATTTCCTATCCCACTCATTGTTGAGTATGGGATAAAGGAGGACATTCCTGAGACATTGTCAGATGACGAGGTAACTTTGGATCCCCAATATGATGTTGAAAAATTAGCCACCAAGGACTTAGATCCAGTAGATTGGAATGCAGAGGAGTCCATTGATATAAAACAAATTGCAAGGCCGATATTGGATAGGAGCATCCAATGGGTTTTCATGAGAATCAAGGAGCCAAAGGGTCAGACCTCCAAGAAGAGAAAGGTTTTAGGAACCACTCAAGGGTATAAAAGGACAAAAAGAAGAATGGCTCCTAAGGAGCCCTTAGAGTTTTTCCCTTCCAATTCTGGAGAGGAGATTGAAATCCCTGCCCAAAATCTTCTTGAAGCACATGGAGAAGAGGTCGCCACAAAACCTGTTTCCTCAACAACTTCTCAAGGACAAACATCCACTCAACCTCTTATCACAAATCAGCCAAGTGGAGAGATTCCTATGGGAACCCTTCACAAAGAAGTTGAATCCTTGAAGGAGAAGGAGCCTGAAATAGAGATTCATGACATTGAGACAGATTTTGATGCTACCCCATCTGATAGGGAGACTCATGTGATTGTATCCCTTGATGTAACTGAGCATGCGAGAACTGGGCATGTTTTGATAGAAGAGGATCAATGGAAATTGTTCGAGGATGCTAAGAGAGAAGTAGATGCCAAGGCACAAGTTGAGGCACTGGCTAAACAAAAGGAGATTGATGTTAAGGCACAAGCTGATGCATTGATCAAACAATAGGAATTGGAGGATAAATCCAAGGTTGTTGAAATGGCTAAGCAACAACAACAAAGAGAGTAGGAACTCAAAACCAAAGAAGAGAGGGATAAATTGGAAATGTTGCAGAAGATCCATGATCTTGAGGAGCACAGAGCTAGACAAAGGAGAGAAATAGAATCCCTTGAGGCTAAATTCAAGGTTGTTGAGGAAGCCCATATAAGGAAGGAAGAGGAAGAATTCCTACAAAGAGAAAAGGAGGCTAAAGAGCTTTCTCTGCATGAAAAAAAGTCTAAAGAGGCATGGGACAAGGTGAAGGAGCTTGAAAAATAGAGAGATTAGATGTATGAGGAAAAGAGATTGGAAGAAGAATGTTTGAAAAAGGAGTTGGAAGCTAAAAGGTTGCAAGAGAAAAAGGATAAAGAAGAAGTTGAGAGACTTGCACAAGAAGATGCACAAAGAGAACAACAAATGTGCAAGAGGTTGATTCTCAACCTAGGACCACCATATTGCAACCATTATCTTTTGCCACTGCTGCCTCTTCTTCAACACAAGTGGTCACTACTCCTATTGCTCCTACATGGTTAAAAATTGAACTTGAGAAAAAGCAGATAGTTCAAGCTCAACCTCTCAATTGGGATGAGATGATGAAGGAGATAAAGAAGGAAAGACCCAAGAAGAAGGCCAAAATTCTTCATTCCACCAAGCTTATGAATGCAGGAGAAATTGTTGTTGAATGTGCAATTCCAGTAGTGGATAAGGACAGAGAAGACATGCAAATAACTGATTACCAATTGGCCGCTGTCAATTTGGGGAGACCTACAAGGAACCATAGATGAATCTCATTGATATTGTAGCTTCCTCCACCAAATCTAGAATGATTAAAGATAAAAAAAGAAGGATGGACTTAAATCCCAATTGGATCAAGTGCATAAATTCCTGAAAGATGTCTCGACTCCTATGTCTCAACAAGTTTTTGCTCAAGAGAATCCAATCCTACTAAGCAAGAAAGAGGTTGGTGACTTAGTGCAGATGAAGAGTAAGGTAGGGATGCTTGATAGGTGGATTGATAGGCTTAATCAAGAGGTTGGTAAAGTGTTCGTTGATGGTTTCAAAGTTCATGAAGGAGCACTTGAGTTGGTAGAGGAAATGAATCAACATGTTGAAGTCTTGGAAAAACAAGATGAAGAATATAGAGAACATGTTAAGAAGCTAAAAGACATTAGAAAGGTGCCTAAGTACACTCTCCTAGAGCAATCAATTCTTGAAGAGGACAATGTATATTTTATTGAGAAGACATTGAGCATAATTGGATTCAGATCCAAATTCATCTATGAGCATAAGAATGAAGTTCAAGAAGCTAGTAAAGACTTGAATGAACAAATTGATGAATTGGAGGCAATGGTTGCTATTTTGCTGAATGTGGACATCCCAGTCAAAGAAGGTCTTCCTTTGGATAATTTGAAGGAGAAGTGGAGCAACAGATTTGAGGAAGTAATGCAGAAAGAAGATGATGGAGAAGGCTTGTTGTTGGATAGACTCATGGATATAAAATATGAGTAACATTGGCCATTGAGTAACATTAGCATAGTTGAGAACCAACTACCAAGACCTTGGGAGTTAGATTAATTTATGTTATCTTTGTTTTTAAGGAGAAATAGGATAGAGATATTTTGTTTAATGTTGTTGTGTTGTTTTGACCATCAACACTTCTATTGAGATATATGACTAAATCTGCATTGATTGATACTATTTGTCATGATATATTGTTTTTCTAAGGTCTACTTGTAACATTTCCTTTTTATCATTTGACTTGCGTTGATTTTGGATGTCTCTTATAGTATTTACTTGAGGTTCCTCATAGCAAGTAAATAAGGAAAGATGAAGAGTCGTAGAGTCTTTACTACTATTGAGGTTGTGACATATCATTGAGTTATGATCTACACTTAAATTAGAACATAATACCCTTATGTATAGTTGGGAGATGTTAGTATAGATTTAATCTAATAGGGATGGTTGAACCTATCTTTAATGAGAATAGTAGTATGTTGGAAATCTGATTGACATGAGGTCAAAAGGGGCACCTCATTAAGTTCGGAGGGAGATCTGAGTGATATCAAATGAGGATTTATTGTTTGAGGTCCAAAGGGTTTCATAAGGATGTTAGGGGGAAGGATTCATTGGCCTTAGGGTGTCATTACAACAAGCCTTGAAGAGTTGCAAAATTTTGAGCATCGAGCCTCGAGCTTACCTTGTATCGCTTGCTAGAGAGAAAAGAGTTAATCATTTTTTAGTTAAGTTTGATCATGCTTCGGACTTCGAGCTTTAGTAATACCTTATACCGAATGCCTTAAAGAAATAAAGGAAGTCTGAGTTAATTTCAAAAGGCTTTGGACTTCGGGCTTTGATAATACCTTATACCAAATGCCTTAAAGAAATAAAGGAGGTTTGAGTTAAGTTCAAAAGGCTTCAAAATTTTGGCTTTTGTCATACCTTATACCGAATGCCTCACATAAATGAAGAAGGATTGAGTTAAGTCCAAAATGGCATTGGGCACCGGTGCTAGGGAATAATTCTTACCTATCAGACATTAGAGATCGGCCCTAAGGATTACACCTTAACACAATGATAAGTATGAAGTTGGAGTAAAGTCTGAAAGGGTGTCAAACATCGGGCTTTGGTGTTAAGGATTATTCCTTATCAGGAAAGTTAAGAAAGGGCTATGATGAAACCCCAAACCCCGACACCTGAAATAGTTTAGGTGTTCGCAGGTCATTTTTAAGGTTTATTCCTTAATATTTTGGCAAGGAAAGCATATAGTAAGAAGAAAGCTGAAAGGCCGACACTCGAAAGGGTTAAGTTTTATGAAAGAAATGTTCAGGAATCACAGTTTGATGGGAAGGATTATGCCTTACCAAAGTGGCAAGCATTAAGGATGAACCCCAACACCCAAAATAGTTTTAGTGTTCATGGGCCCATGTTAAGGCTTATGTCTTAACATGGAGTAAGGAAGGGGAAAGAGGAAACCCCGAATGCTAACACCCCAAATGGCTTCATTTTTCATGGATTTAGTCTTAAGGATTATGCCTTAACCATTTGTTAAGTATGTTGTAAGAAGTATGTCTAAAGTCCAACACTCGAAAGGGTTAAGTTTGACTTGCAAACGGTTGTTTCAAACATCGCGGGTTAGTTGGTTGGCTTACATCTTAACACAAAGGCAAGTAAGTGATAAGGGGGAAGAGAGAACCTCAACATTTGACAAACTCATGAATGTTTTGGATTTTACGCTTCAGTGTTTCATAGGTTAGTGTGTTGGTTTGTAATGGTGTAAAGGAAGGAAAATGGTAAAGGGTAAGGTCAATGGCCAAAGCCCAACAAGCATAAAGAGCATCAAACATCGTGGTTCATTCTTGTTTCTTGAGTCCTTCAAAGCATGTCAATCATGAGGTAAAAGGAAAAGGGTAAGGATGATGGTCGAACCCTGATAGGTGTAAAATAGCTTTAAACATATGTGTTTGGACTTGCTTGTTAAGCTCTTCTAAGCACTTCAAGTAGAAGGTAAGAGGGATTAGCGATCTCCAACAAGTATGAAGGAAGGAGTAATTTCACCATTCCATGGAATGCTTACATTGACTTGGGTTGACCAATGTAGGTATGCGGGTGAGCGACACATGGCAAGCATCAATTGCACAATGGATTCACACATTGTTGTGAATCATTCTAATAAGGCGACGTCAGTATAATGGTAGGATTGATGACATAGTTTTAGGTGAAGACCTACGACCAACATTTAAAGCCTGTCTGATCTGATGGTGGTGATTTAAATATTTGGATATTTGAGCAATAACTATCTAATCTTGGTGTGGTGTTAGAAGATCAATGTGCAAAGTTCAAAGATTGGATTTTGAAATTTGCAAGGAAGAAAACTGAGTTACGCTAGAGCATGGCACGAAAAATGATTTGACAACTCCAATGACTTTCTAGTAGAGGTTTAAATGAGGTTAGTGGTGTTGGGCTTGAGGGGGAGTTGGCTTGTCAATGAAGAAAATTGGAGTTAAGTTGATAAAAAAAAGGAAGAGAGAGAGGGGGAGGAGAATAGAAGAATATGGCACACAAAGAGGAGAGGAGACAGGTTTGGAATATAAATTGTGCAAGAAAAGTATAGTAGGGGAGGTTGATAAGAGAAAAGGCCCAAAAAGGGAGGAAGAGAAGAGAAGTGGAGTTGAAGGGAAAACCACGTCTAGGTTGGATAAAACCCCTCCAAGAAATGTGGTCTCATGGAGTGTAGAGGAAAGGGTATTAGGAGACTAGACATAGGGATTGAGGATTGCAGTAGGAAGCCATGACCCCAAGTTTCAGTTGCTAGGTTAAGTGATGAATTACAACTATATTTTATAATAGTCTTTACTCATTAGTGTTTTTCCTTCCTCTTTATACCTCAAGAACACATTTGAAGGATACCAAAATCGCTCATTATTTAGCCCTTGTTAAAAATGATTAAGTTAAAGGTTGGTTTTGTATGTATAAAAATTACATTTGTTTGCATCCACTTATGTATGCACCCAACCATATGCATCCACGCCCACATAAAAGACACAGATATAAAAATGTATTTATAGTTCTAGTTTTAAGAATGATTATTTCACTTGCTTGGATCTTATGTGTTTATGGTTTAAATCTTGGGTTTATAAATAGTTGAATCATCAACTCTTTTTCAAAAATAATATTTATAATTCACTGATAATAGCAACTCTTTTGGTAAAATGGAATACCACATTGCAGTGAGGAATTTTGTCAAACAACTCATGTGCCTTGTCTATGATTCCATATTTTCTGCTCCAGAGAATATTTGAATCAATATGTTATAAGTTTGCAGGGAAAACAAGAAGGAATTTAATCTTTTATCAGCAATCATAACCCTAAAGTTATGTAAATCTTAAACCCTAACCATATTTATTGAGGTGAATTACAAATAAATTTAAATAATGGTAAAATTTATAAGTGAAGTAGTTTCTTAAATAAAATTGTATTTAATGTTTACAAATTTAGCATTTATAAATTAGAGTTAAACTCTAAAACCACAACCATAAATCTTAATCTTATACTTATATTTTTTTAAATTACTTATGATGGGAACTTTGATGATTAGATAATTGTGATTTATTATGATAAGATTGTTTATGGACTTAAACCCTTAGAGTTTTTTATGCATGCTCATTTGATTTGCAAATAGATATAAGTAGTATGAGCATACTAAATGATTACTATATCTCAAATCAAGACTACTATGCAAGATAATCATTATGACTTAGAATATTGGAATCAGTCTTAAAGTTGTAGTTTATAGAAGGTTTATTTTATTTCAAATTCTAAATCTATTTTCTTGTTCTTTAATTGCTACATCTTGAGATCTTCTAACTAGGTAGGATCCATACATTTTTAATTGATTATATCTTGTTGAATGTAAAATGTCCTAAACCAATAGTCATGATGGATATACATGTACAACATATTTTAAAGATGTTAATCTTGTGTACATGCTACTTTTTGGTGACTTAGATATAGGTTTAATACCTCCTTAAATGGTGATACATTTAGTGATGCATTTAGAAATAATTCGTTATAATATATGATAATGTTCTTATTTTATCTCTTCCCATTGATATTAGCTTCATATTTTCCGTGATGGACATACAATTAGGAAACCTAAGATGATATTTTTTAATAAAAAATATTAGCACACTATTTCATTTATTCATATGGATGCATATACATGATATTGCATACTTGGTTAATACATTTGAAGTAAGATTAAACCTGAGAAATCTTTGCAATGGTTTCATATGTTATCTTATATATTTAATTTATTTTATTCTATTATTTAGTAAATGAATTTACGTATATATTTACTAGATTCCCTAGAATGCATTACCATGATGATAATTATATTTCAATATTTAGTAACAACAACTTAAGAAAAAATATGGGATATCTTACAGATTATCATATTACATCATCCTTTGATGTTTGTAGCAATTCTTTTCTAAGTTCTTCACAAGAAATCAAATTGGCCCAAATTTTTGTTTAGGGAGTTATTCAATTTCTATTTCTATCTTCATTTTGAAAGTTCATTTGTTATGATCCCTTTTTACTTTATAATATTTTTCTAAATAATTTAGAAATTAATAATAGTTCATTTCATTCCCAATGTGTCATATGCCTTTAGACTTTAATCTTATCAGAATTCCAACATGTATGTTGACAATTGTATTTGAGAAATTATATTATAACCAATCCTTTTTTAAAAAATTATATGGATAAAGCAAGCTATCAACATTCATTATAATAACAAGAAATATATATCTTCAATCAATGTAAATATGATAATAATGGAGACTCAAACTTTAGTTTGAGTTTTGTGTACTTAAAAATAGTTTGACAATTTTAATTTTCCCATGAATTGTAGATTGTGTATTTCATGATTTTAATTGAGTATTAAATATGTGAGATATACCATTCACAAATAAAATAAACTTCTCTTAATCCCTCCTAGAGGATGTTACTAGATGTTTAGAGCATAGGGGAACTAAATGCATAATTAATATCTTCTCAGTTGTACATAACTGGTGTAGTCACGGAAGGAGGGTCCTCAAAGAGAATAGTATGAACCGTGCAGCAAGAGTTAAACAATAGAAGCCACTCAAAATATGGAGGCAAATGCAAATTAAAACATTATTATTATCTGAAATTTCAATTACAATCAACTAGTAACATTTGGGTTTACAAATTAGGCTCACATACCTAATACAACATGTTCGAAATATAATATTCCTATATGCTCCTTAATGCTAGCTGAAATATTACATGTTAAATCTCATATCCCTCTCACTTACTAACTACTTCCTAATGATCTGTTACAATGAATTATATCACATCCTAAGATTTAGAATCCTCTGCATCGGCCAAAGATCATTACAATCTTCGATGAAGGAAATGTAACGTGTGCATGAAATAGGTCGGCCTTAAATTTGAATTTCTCCTCGACAAGTGCATAGGATGAAGTGTGGACCAAAATTTAGGTCAAGGACACTCCACAGAACAATTCATAACACACCGCCAAAATCTACAAGTTACGGGAAGGATCCACAAGAGACAAAACTATTTGTTAGGCTCAAAATTGATTTGGTGCACTGTTCTAGAAACTACCATTTAATCCGGAAGCGATAACTAGCTGAGAAAAGATCCAATCGTTCAGAAATCTTGGAATAAGGTAAAATGAACATTTCCATGATGAAACATAGATCCGCAAGGTCTGGTGAGAAAAAATGATGAAATGTTGAATCTGCCAACATAAATTGAACAAGAATTGAAACAAGAACAAAACTAAAATGAAAATATTTTTGGTTGATGCAAGATTGCAAAGAACCAAGGATGCTCCTGCATCAGACATCCAGGGTTAATTGAAAAGTGATTCCCTCACTTTTTTGGGGCTAAAGGAAAACCAATACGATCTACCTCAACCTGAGCAATCCAAGTAGAATCCTCCACTGGTCTGGCTTTCCACTTCACAAGGTATTCTTTGTACTGTCTTCCACGCGTTTTCCTCCCATCTCTGATATCCAAAATCTCTTCTATCTCGTCTAATTATTGTTTAGGAAACTTTTTCTCCAATTCTTCTTTACTTCCTTCACTGAATTATGCTTCACGGTACTAATGTAGATCTATAATGTTGAATATAGGTGATATACCCACACCATTCAGTAACTCTACTTCATATGCATTTCTTGAATCAAATTTATTCAAAATTTTATAGGGTCCAAACTTCCTCATCTTGAGCTTATTGTATGTGCCAACTGGAAATCTTTCCTTTCTCAAATACACCATCACTTCATCTCCAACTTCAAAATCATTATGTCTCCTCTTTTCATCTGCTCGCTCCTTGTACTTCTGGTTCATATCTTCCATTTGTTGCTTTACTTGAGTATGCACTTTCTTCACATGTTCTACAAATTCCTCTACTTTTGCACTCATTTTATCTTCCTTACTAATGTCTCACAACTCTTATATACCTCTAGGATGAACTCTAGTAACAATCTCAAAAGGTGTCTTTCTGGTACTCCTATTCACTAAATTATTGTAAGCAAACTCCGCTTGTGCAAGGACTAAATCCCAACTTTTTATCTTCTCCCCAACCAAACATCTAAAAAATTTCCCCAAACTCTTGTTTACTACCTCTGTTTTTCCATCAATCTATGGGTGAAAAGTAGAACTAAACTTTAAATATGTCTTTAACTTCTTCCAAAGTGTCCTCCAAAAGTAACCAACCAACTTTGTATCTCTATCTGAAACAATACTCCTAGGTAATCCATGCAGTCTGACCACTTCTTTGAAAAATAGGTCTGCTACATGTACTGCATCTATTGCATTCTTACAAGGTATGAAATGTGTCATCTTAGAAAATCTATCCACTACCACAAATATAGAATCATTACCTCTATGTGTCCTCGGAAAGCCAAGTATGAAATCCATGCTGATATCCTCCCAAGGTCTCTCTGGAACTGTCAAAGGCTTATACAATCCAACATTCTGACTACTCCCTTTTGCAGCTTGAGAAACTTTATAACTCTGCACAAATTTCCAAACATCCTTATGAATCTGTGGCCAAAAGTAATTCTCACTTACCAATGCTACTATCTTTTCAATTCCAAAGTGTCCTACCAATCCTCCACTATGGTTTTATTTCACCAAGCTATCCCTCATTGAACTCTAAGGTATACACAATTGATTCCCTCTGAACAACATATCCTCCTAAATGAAATAATCCAACCACTAACTCTTATTCTCCAAGATTGGTTCTTTACAAGCTCTCCAAGGTTCTGCAAAATTCGGGTCTTCCTCATTCAAGTTCTTCAATTCATCAAAGCCTAATACCTCCACTCTCATCTCTACCAGTAAATTCCTTCTCCTACTCAAAGAATCATCAACTCTATTTGACTTTCGACTCCTATGTTTAAAAAAAAAGTATAACTTTGCAAGAATTCCACCCATCTCATGTGTCTCTAATTCAACTTACCTTGACTATTCAAATAATGCAATGCCTAATGATTTGTAACAACACAAACTCCTTAGGAAACAAGTAATGTCTCCACTTCTTCAAGGCTTGAACTATGGCATAAAAATCTTGGCCATACATTGAATACCTTCTCCTAGCATCATTCAATTTCTCACTGAAATAAGCTATTGGTCTTCCTTCTTGACTTAATACTGCTCCAATTGCATTTCCACTTGCATCATAGTCTACCTTACTAAAGTTTGGTAAAGCCAACACGGGTTGCTTAGTTACCTTTTTTTTTAACAACTCAAAACTCTAGTTTGCTCCAGAGGTCCACCTAAAATCTCTCTTATCCCTTCTCATCATTTTTGTCATAGGACTGCAAATAGAACTGAAATTCCTAATGAACTTCCAGTAGAAACTAGCCAATCCATGAAATGATCTTACCTCTCCAATGCTTTCTGGTGTAGGCTATTCAACAATTGCTCTTACTTTCTTAGGATCCATCTTCAATCCATCCACATATATCACAAATCCCAGATATACCAATTCTTCCTTCATGAAACTACACTTCTTAATGTTTATCAACAACTGCTCTTCTCTCAACCTCTGCAAAACTTGTCTTATATGCAACAAATTTTCTTCTATAGTCTTACTAAAAATCAAGATGTCATCCAAATAGACAATCACAAACTTACCCAAGAACTTCTTCAATACCTCATTCATCAGCTTCATGAAAGTACTTGATGCATTTGTTAGTCCAAAAGGCATCACCAACCACTCATACAATCCTTTATTTGTCTTAAATGTTTTCTTCCACTCATCCCCTTTTCTAATTCTGAACTGATGACATCCACTCTTCAAATATATCTTTCTAAATTATTTAGCTCCACTCAAACAATCCATAATTTCATCCATCTGCGGCAAGTGAAATCTATACTTCACTGTGATTTTTTTTATGGCTCTAGATTTTGTACACATCCTCCATTCTCCATCCTTCTTACATGCTAGCACAACAAGTACTGCACAAGGACTTGAACTTTCTTTGATCAAACCCTTCCTCAACAACTCTTGCACTTGTCTATTCAACTCTTCATTCTTTGTTAGTGTCATCTGGTGTGCTACTTTATTAGGAAAACTAGCTCCAAGAATCAGATCCATGCAATGACTAATACTCCTCACAAGTGGCAATCCATCAAGTACATTATCTGAAATGATCTCTTCATATTCTACTAGCATCTCCTTTATCTCCTCTGGTTGTTCTTCTACATACTTCAATTCTTCATCCTTCTTAGGAACTAAGGCATAGCACATGTTCTCATGTCTCAGTCCATCTAGAAATCTCCTTCAATCCACCAAACAAATTCTAGCATTTGTACAAATCTCAACTTTAGGAAAATCCTCCAATGGCAACAAAGTCTACTTCATCCCATTAGCAACAATGGTATATGTATTCTTCTTTCCATCATGAATATCATGTCTATCATACTACCAAGGCCTTCCCAAAAAAACATGGCATACATCCATAGACATGATATCACACAAAACTTCATCATGATAATTCCCTATCTTCAATTTCACCAAACATTGTTCACTTACCAGTATCTTATGCTCATCTTGAATCCATGCTATTTGATAGGGCTTCGAGTGTTTCAATCTCTCTAGCTTCAATTTGGTCACCATTTCTTCAGAAACCAGGTTCTTGGAGCTTCCACTATCAACAATCACTTTGCAAAATTTACCAACTACCTTGCATCTGGTCTGGAACAAATTCTTTCTCTGCAACAGTTCCTGCTCCATCTCACTTTGACATAATACTCTTTGTTCACCAACACTTCTTCCTCTTCTGGTTTATTAGATGATCTGGCATGATCCTCCTCAACAAAGGTTGTTCTTCTACTGTTCTTTGTCTTCCTGCTTGTCTCCCCTTGATTACATGCAAATGCTCTGTCCTTCTCCACCACATTTAAAACAAGTTCCCCTAAATACTCTTTTCTCCTGTCCTTTATCATCTTTTCTATAACCCTCATTTTGGTAACCACCATATCCTCCTCTCCGGTAAGAGTTTCCCTCATCTCTACGGTATGAATTATCATTCTTACTGACTTCCTTATCTTTATTATGATTTGCAAAAGATCCTCTTCCTCCTCTAGTAAAAGTTCTTCCTCTCTGAAATCTTCCACCTCTTCCTCTTTGTCTGTATTCATGTCTTTTATTCAACTTCTCTTCTTATTTTAGGGCACATTGATATGCCTCTTCCACACTTAGCAACTTGATCAAACTGATCTCATCATGTATAGACAGCTTCAATCCATTCACATATCTAGCTACTTGCTTGATCTCATCCTTGGAATGTCTGGATCTGATATTCAACTTGCAGAACTCCTCAGTATACTCTGTCACACTTGAATCCTTTTGCTTCAAATTTTGTAACTTTCAAAACAAACTGATATGATAGTCTACGGGCATAAACTTCATCTTTAACTTATTCACCATCTAATCCCATGATTTTATCTTTTCCTTTCCTCTTCTTTGCCTATATGTCTGCAAATGTTCCCACCAAAGGGATGCATATCCTTTCAACTTTTTAAAAGAAAAATTCACCTTCTTTTTTTTGGCGGTACCTTCAAAATCAAAATACTTCTCCATCTCTATTATCCAATCAAGCAATTCATTTGAATCTAACTTACCACTATAATCTGGTGGATTGAAATGTGGTTTAGTATTTACTCTAGGTAGGGATCTTATGAACCTTTCTTCTCCCTGATCAAGGATAGGTTTATTTTCTCTTTCCCCTTCTTCCTATTCTTCTACCTCTTCATCACTCACATCATCAACTGGTCAACATCTCCTCTGGGCCATTTTGACTACTTCTAATCTAGCAGCAATTCCTCTCAACATCTCCATTATAGTTGGGTCTACATTTTTGCACGCTCCATTTCCTCTACCATTTCTTCTTCCTGGCATCTTTACAAAATTCCTCTACAGCTCTAGGTCTGATCCTCAGTCCACCACCCCACAACAAATCTTCAACAGGACTCTGCAAACTCTAACGATCTCTCATAGAACACACCTCGCTCTAAAACCAATTTGGTGCAGTCACAGAAGGAGGGTCCTCAAAGAGAATAGTCTGAACCATGCAACAAGAGTTATACAAAAAAATCCACCTAGAATATGGACGAAAATGTATATTAAAACATTCTTGTTATCCGAAATTGCAATTACAATTAGCTGGTAACATCCGAGTTTACAGATTAGGCTCACAGGCCTGATACAACATGTTTGAAATACAATATTCCTATATGCTCCTTAATGCGAGCTAAAATATTATGTGTTAAATCCCATATCCCTCTATCACTTACTAACTACTTCCTAACAATCCAGTACAATGATTTATATCACATCCTAAGATCTAGAATCCTTTGCATTGGCCAAAGATCATTACAATCTCTGATGAAGGAAACATAACGTGTGCATGAAATAGGTCAACCTTAAATTTTAATTTCTCCTCGACAAGTGCATAGGATGAAGTGTGGACCAAAATTTAGGTTGGGGACACTCCACGAAATAATTTGTAACACATTTCCAAGATCCACAAGTTACGGGAAGGATCCACAAGAGACAAAACTAATCGTTAGGCTCGAAACTGATCTGGTGCACTGTTCTAGAAACTGTCATTTAATTTGGAAGCGATAACTTTCTGGGAAAAGATCCAATCATTCTAAAATCTTGGAATAAGGTAAAACAAATATGTCCACGATGAAACATAGATCCGTAGGGTTCGGTGAGCAAAAATGATGAAAGTTTGAATCTGCCAACATAAACTGAACAAGAATTGAAACAAGAACAAAATGAAAATGAAAATGTTTTGGTTGATGTAGGACTATAAAGAACTAAGGATGCTCCTGCATCAATAACATATGAAGAATATTAACATACTCAAAATTTACTAATTCCATTTTTGATAACATACTCAAAAGTTACTAATTCCATTTTTGAAGGGATGATAAAACCTTGTTGACAAGTTAGATTTAATACTTTTTGATGCATGTTGTTAGATGAAGGGAATGTAATCTAAATAATCTTATTAGTAAACCTAAATTAATTTTGGATGCATACAAAAAATAATGATAAATGCAAATAAATTCCTCATAATATTAGTATATATCTTGATATATTTTTCAGCATTGAAATGATTAGTTATAAGATTAACTCCTAATATAGGTGAATTATTTATGTAGTACTCTTTATTGGAAGATGATGTTGTCTGACATGAGCATGGTATGTGCATATTGCATGATCCAATATTTTCATTGATTTTGACATTGTTGTGGATCATCCTAACATGATTTAGAAGTGTTTTTGAAGATATTTGTATAGGATAAGTTGGTCTAGAAAGTACAGTTACACATAAATTTTCCTAAGTATCTAACCTTCCTGTACAATGGTTTAGAGCGTTAGTTTTTGGGTTTGCACTCCATCACAAATTGAGATATCACTTTGTGATTCTAATAGTAATTTGGTGAACATCAAATGCATTCAAATCCAAGATATTTTGTTGTTTGTTGAAGTATCCTAGAAGATATGAATGATAGAGTTCAATTTTGTATATTGCAATTATTTTCATTACAGTGTGTTGGTGTGGGAGATTTTGTATTCCTTCATGGATGAATATTTTGTGTTGCAATGTTGAAGATAAGCTTTCAGATTTCAATTGAGTAGGAATTCCAGATGGGATCGAGTTTTGAGTTCCACATGTGGTGAATTGAGTAAACAAATGAAGGTTTTCATGTTTAGGTCTTATTAGGGGCCAACCTAACACATTTGGTGTTTTGTGAAGGATTAATATGTGTTGCAATCTTATGTAGGAACTATATTAGGTCCATCCCTACCTATCTTGAGGAGATTTGAATTTTGAATTAAGGCGCAAAAGTTAGATGAAATGTTTTGAGGATGACAAGTTCAATTTTGTGTCACTTCTAATTAGGTTGACCTAATTGATGGTACACTTGATTTGGATATATATAGTGGATTGTTTTTGGTGTTTCTAGATGATGTGTGAGTAATGAGTGATAGATAACATGTATGGTGTTCCACCTACATGTGTGTGATGTGAATATGATTAGAGTTGTGTGAATTATGTGAACTTAGAGTAGAGCAAAGCATTTATCCAAACTAGTGCAAAGATTATTTTTGCACTTCATTCGAACTGTAATCTAGCATAATGTAGATGTAATTGTAATAGTTCAATAGGCTGTAAGCCACCCCTTTTATCTTCTTTATTATTCTCTGTGGGTAGCGATTCCATTGGACAATGAGTCCACCTACAATGAACATTTATGTAATATACTATATTCGTATATAGTATATTGTGAGCTAACACTCATCGTGGTTTTTCCATGTAAAAATATTGGTGTTCATGTGTTATGTGATGTTGTGGATGTTTCATGCTTTCTTTGCTTATATTAGTTAAATTTTCTTTGATAATTGGATGGATAATGTTTGAATGGTTTAATAGAATATTGATTCTCCCCCTCCCTTGGTATTCTAAGTGTTCAACACTCTTTCCTAACATGGTAATTAATTACATCATAAAATATGGTAACTTGTTCACTTGGAACCAAACCTAAATAAAATACTTGGTAAACATCACCTTTTATGCCATTTTTAGGTATGAAATCACCACTGCTAAACACATTAGGTGTATAAGAATTTATTATATATAAGCATTCTCATTATTTAAAAAATATATTTATTTAATTTTTTTGTAATTGGAGTGGAGATGATGTATTTATATAAACCAAATTTTATTTATTTATTTATATACAAAATATATTTAACTAAAGCAAAATGTATTTATTTTAAATTTTAATTTTTTATAATGCAATTGAGATCAAGAATGATATAAATGTAAAAAACCAATTTATTAATAACTAATTATTGACAGGACTCAATGGTGAGGAGCGAGGAGGCATGCGAAAGTCAGAGGCAGTAGGAGACTCAAAAGCCAAGTGGAGGCCTCAGTTTCAAACAAGCTACGATTGATGGCAGGGTGCGAGCACAAGGCTAGGGTGAGAAAATGGATAAGGAAGTCCCCATGGAATCCTTTAGATCTAGAATCAACAATGGTTGGCGGGTCTATGGAAACTTACAGTCAGAAGAGGACTGCAAGGCTAACTGGTGTCACAAAGCAGAAGAAGAAGAAGACTTCAGCGAGGATCAAAGAGACTATAGGCCTCAATGGGTTTATACAAATGGGCAATGGGAAGACAAAACCCACCCCCAATATTAGGATTGGTGAAACCTTAAATGGAATAGGGGAAGACAGTAAAACCAAGGCTACTCTAGGTGATCTAGATATAAAGGCCAGAAAGAACTACCATGGAGTAAACCAAAATCAATATGGTCAAGACTTGATTGGCACCCGTTTAACAGAGGCTGGAGAAATAGTAATAAAAATGATGTACAGAGTCAGGATCATGGGTGGTTTAGGGAAAATCCAATATCGAGGGTGGATGCGAATGAAAATTGGAATTCAAAGCTACCAAAGGTGGTCGGGAAAGAAGGATTTGATCGACCCGCATTGAATTCCAAAGGCAAAGAGATCCTGTTGGATGAGGCTGGCCCATCACACCAATTTGAGAAGATTAACAATATGTCCCTTCCTAAGTCTAATCCCTCAATTCATTTTGATGAAAAATTTGTCAAATGGAAGAGGGAGAGACTAGCGGAATTAGGTCTCTTTATCAAATGGGGTGGGGGATTCACGAAAAAGTTGGTTGAGGTAGTAACTTGGTGCCGTCAATAATGGGGAAACAAGGTTATTGTAAGAACCCTGCCAAACATTTTCTATATTATCACTTTCCCATCACAGAAAGAAAAGAAAAAAGTGTAGAGCTATGGGCCTTACTTCCTAGATGGTGCCCAAATGCATCTCATTGAATGGAATCCGAACTTTGATCCAGTGAAATTTGTAGTAGACACCAGCTCAGTATGGATTCACCTATACAACCTCCCTACGGATTAATAGGTGGAAGATACCATCAAGGAGATTGGCAGAAAACTAGGGGATTTCAAATTTATGGATAGTATCCAGGAGGATCAAGCTCGGGGTTCCTACTTCAAAATTTGCATAGCCATTTCCCCCAAGCAAGTTATCCCATCAGAAATTGATCTGGTGACTGCAATGGGTTCATGGAAACAAAGGATTGAAAGGGAGGATCAAATATTATTATGCCCTAGCTACAAGTCCATAAATAATGGGGAAGAAATGTGCTCTGCCAGGGTCAAGCTGAATAGGTTGAACACATATGCACAAATTGATTCTATGGTTGAAGGATTGAAGAAAAATCTCCCTTCTGGGCCCTCTCAACCTTGCTTGGAGGAATCATTGATCTATGTTGCGAGTATGTCAATAAAGAATAATGAAACTATATGGGAGGAAAAGGGGGAAATGGTGGATCTATTCCCAGAGGTGTTCAATCAGAACCAGGAAGGTAGTGGGAAGGTTATGGAAGAAACTAGCAAAATGATGGCCCCTATACCAGAACAAGAAGAAGAGATCCCTTTTCCTAGATTGGAGTATATGGGGAAGGATGTCCTAGAACCTCTGAGGGATCAGTACAAAGAGCAGACACCTAATCAAGAATATTTTGAGGCAAGGAAGAATGGTGTTTATATAGAAGGTGAAAGAAGGGAAGAGAAAGACACAGAAATTCAGTAGGAAAACCTGATGCTAAAAAGAAATGATTAAGAATTTGAAGAGATAAGGATGAAGTCAAACAGAGATAGAAATGAGGAGAGCAAAAAATCCAAACTCAAAAGTGAGATGAACAAATCAGAAGGGCAGATGGAGGTTGACACAGATGGGGACAAAGACCTGCTTGAAGGAGAAAATCTAAGTTTAGATTCTAAATGGGAAGGAAGTATGGAGGAGGGGAAAGATTGTAATGCAACAGAATGTAGCATTGAAAAAACTCAACCCCTTCTAAAAAATCCTTTTATTGAATCCAAGAAGAGGAGAGGCCCAAAAACAAATAAGGCAAAGCTAGAACTAGCTGCCAGTGCAAAAGGCCAGAGAAAATTGAGGAACGGGAAGGAGACCATCCTTCCCAAGAAGGCATGAGGTGCATAACATGGAATGCTAGGGGCTTAAACACCCCTAGAAAATGGCGCACTTTGAAGCACCAAATTAACCAAAGTAAAGTAGATGTTTTTCTATTACAAGAAACAAAATGGAGCAAGGAGGAGTATTAGAGCAAGATGAGGTTCTGGAAACAATGGGAGGGAGTGTTTGTGGAAGCACCTCAGGCTAATAGAGGTTTGGGGCTATTATGGAACCCTCTAATGGTTAGGTGTGAGCTAGAGACATTATCTCATAATTGGATGGTTGTTAGGTGCAAGACATTGAGTCAAAACAAATCATCAATGATTATGAATGTATATGGCCCAACTTCAACAGTGGAAAAGAGGAACTTGTGGTTTGACATCTTGGAATGGTTGAGATTGCAAGAGGAAACTAGAATTATTATTGGTGGGGATTTCAATGCAACCAAGGACAATACAGAGAAATCAGGAGGTATGCAGACTATTTCTAGAGCATAGCAAGACTTCTAGACATTCATAGGAGACAATAATCTCAGGGAGATCCCAACTAGGACTAGAAGATATACATGGACTAACATAAGAAAAGGCTTCACACACATAGCGGAAAAATTAGACTGATTTTTCCTTGGTGGAGACTGGGATAGTGCAGATGCAATAATAGAGGCAAGTGTTCTACCCTATACAGGCTCTGATCATTACCCTGTAGAGCTCAATATTAAACCTGACGAGAAAAGGGGGGGATCTCCCTTCAAATTTGAGAACATGTGGCTTAGGGATCCTAAATTATTTGATCTGATGCAAGGTTGGTGGAATGAAGTTAGGTTTTCAAACAAACTAAGCTCTTCATTTTAAATAAAAAGTTGGCACATATCAAAATTAGGCTAAAAGAATGGAACAGAGAACATTTTGGGAATATCTTTGTGAAGAAAAAGGAAGTAGAAGAGGAACTTCATAATCTCAATGAGAAAATTATAGAAAAATGAATGGAGTTAGAAGACTTTGAGCTAGAGAAAAAATTGAGATATGAGCTGGAGGAAATCTCAGCAAGAGAGGAGATATACTAGTGGCAATAATCTAGGGAGGTTTGGTTAAAAGACAGAGATAAAAATACAAATTTCTTCCACGGAACAACAACAACTAACAGAAGAAAAAAGAGAATTGTGGAGGTGAGGAAAGAGGATGGGACCCTCATGAAATCAATGGAAGAAGCAAATTAGGAGGAAGTTCACTACTTTCAAGGCATATTGAATAGGAATACCAAGGAGCACATCAGGGAAAGAACCAACTTTCTAATCAAAATCCCCTCGGTAATCGGAGTTGAGGACAATAGGGAGGTATTCAAAGAAATATCTCTGGAGGAAGTTAGGAAAGCAACCTTCCAACTTGGCTCAGATAAGGCCCTTGGGCCAAATGGCTTTCCAACCAAATTCTTCCAATCATTTTGGGATATAATAAGCAAAGATTTGCATAGAGTTGTGGAGGAATCAAGGAAGAAAACAACCATGCTTAGAGCTCTGAATCACACTTTTATTGCATTAGTTCTGAAAAAGAAGGAAGCATAGAGCTTTAATGACTACAAATCCATTGTGTTGTGCAACATTGTCTATAATATTGTTACAAAGATCATAGCTAGCCAATTGAAAGGCATCCTCAAGAAGGTAATCTCCGAGGAGCAAAGTGGTTTTTCCCCCAGCAGATCCATAGTAGAAGGGATCATAATAGCTGATGAGGCCATCCACTCAGCAAGGAAGGCTAGAATGCCAAGCATGTTAGTCAAATTAGATATTCTCAAAGCTTATGATCTGGTTGACAGGTAGTTTTTGATCTAGGTATTGAGGAGATTTGGGTTTGACAATAGTTGGGTGAACTGGGTTGACAATTGAATAAGCACCCCCAAATTTTCAATATTAATAAATGGTGCAGATCATGGCTTCTTCGAATCCACAAGAGGAATCAGACAAAGGGACCCCCTCTCCCCTTTCCTCTTCATCATAATGGCAGAAGCCCTTGGAAGAAGCATAGTTGCACTTAGGGAGTCCAAACAATGGCAAGGCATCAAGATCACACCAAATGTCAAATCAATCACTCATCAGCAGTATGTTGATGACAATTTTATTTGGAAAGGCCACAAGAGCTGAAGCAAGAACTATGAAGACACTGTTGGATGACTAAGGAAAGGCTTCTAGCTAAAGGATAAACTAGAGGAAATCTGAGGTTTTTTTCCTAAATGTCCAACCTGGACTCCAAATAGATATTGTAGGTGTTCTTGGTTTGAGGATAGCTAACTTTCTAGGTAAGTTCCTGGGCATGCCATTGTTTTCAAGAGTAAAAAAAGGCTTACTGGGAAAATCTAATCAATAATTACAGAGGGAAAATGGAATTGTCGAAAGGTAAATGGATGTCTTCAGCAGGTAGAATAATGATGCTAAAAGTTGTTTTATCTGAAATACCAGTGTACTCAATGGCATGCATGAGGCTTCCCAAAGCTATAGAAGATATGCTGGTACAACTAATGGAATTTTTTTTTGGAATGGGCCAGAGGATCAACACAAGATTCCCTTACTATCCTGGGATAAGATCTACAAACCACAGGGTGCTTGGGGAGCGGGGTTGAGACAATTGCATATTATGAAAACAACAATGGGGGTCAAACTGGTATGGGATATGTAAAAAAAAGGGGAACATAAATGGGTGCAAATTCTAAGGCATAAATATCTAGGCTCGGGGGACTCTTAAAGAATTCTAAACACAAGAGACCCATCGAAGGCTCGGCCATATGGAACTTTATCCTAGAATGCAAGGAGATCATCAGGAAGCACATCACTTGGGAAATTTGAAATGGAGAGAATGCAACCTTTTGGGAAGACTCTTGGGAAGGTCATCTAGAGTTGGAAGCCAACCCTCACTTGGAAGAAATAAAAACTGAATCTAAAAGAGTTTGGGGAGACAAGGTGTGCCAGTATGGTTCCATGAAAATGAAGGACAATATCATGAAATGGAATTGGAAATCTCTAGATGAGCTCAATGCCCTACAGGATCAAAAGGATCTTTTGCTCTCCATTCTAAAAAGAAGATGTTGTATGCTCATAGGGCAGGAAGATATGATAAGGTGGAACGCATCACCAGATGGCATGTACAAGGTTAAAATTGGCTATAAGATCAAGGAAGCCATAGTAAATGAAATGGAGTGGCCAAAGGAGCTTTGTTGGGGTAAACACTGCCTTCCAAAGGTCGAGGTCTTTACATGGCTAGCAGTACAAAACAGGGTACTAACACAAGACAAACTATCCAAAATAGGTTTTGTAGGGCCAAGCAGATGCGTATTATGTAAAAATCAAGAGGAAGACGCAGATCACCTTCTTCTCAAATGCCCATACATAGAGACATGTTGGAAATTCTTCCTCTACAAGTTGAACTAGCAAGGCCCTTTGCCTATTAAACTTAGAGACTCGTTATATATGTGGTTGTCCAAATTGAAAAAAGGCATATTCAATATTTCATGGCAAGTCATTCCATCATTTGTTGTCTGAGAGGTTTGGAAGGAACATAATCAAAGGATCTTCAAAGAACAATCAATGACTAGAGAGAGAGTTATTGGAAAAATTGAAACTCTTATAGTGGAATTGGTAAATACTGTAGCCAAACGCCTATCCCTAAAGAATAGAATTTTTACCAGTTGGGATAGTGAAATATTGAAATCCTTCAAAGGCCTTGTGATTCTAAATGTTGTTGGGAAGAACAATTCACTATTAGCTAAACAATTGAGAGCAAACACCAAATGGAGTGTGCCTGACCTAGGATGGGTTAAAATCAATTTCGACGGAGCCGCGTGTGGTAATCTGGGACCTAGCGGGATTGGTTGTGTTGTACGAGATGAATACAAATCAGTACTAGTGGAGAAGAATGAATTCATTGGTTACTCAACCAATAATATTATAGAATTTTGTGCTGCCTTATTAGGGTTGGAACTTGGTAGAAGAATTGGTGCATCAAAAATACATCTGGAAGGTGACTCACTCATAACCGTAAATGCCATCAGAGAAAAATCCACACCAAACTGGAAAATGAATAAATGGTTGGCTTTAATCCAAAAACTAATTGATGAATTGGCCAATTTCAGAGTAAGCCATGTACAGAGAGGGAAACAAACTGGCAGATGATCTGGCTAAGCATGCAGCAAAGGAAGATGAGGTGGATCGGGTATGATGCAAGCTTATGTGCATGCACTCAGTTGAAACTAATTAATGTCATATGACTAGCCTCCCAATGTATATCACAGTCTTTTGTTACTCTCTGTTGGGGTCATAGATCATAGTGGATGGGGGTCTTGGTGCCATCTCGGCTATCTGTCGTACTTACTGTAAAAATATTTTTTTGTTATTAATATAATGGGTATTGGCCCTAACTAGCAGTTTACTTACCCAAAAAAAAAAGAATGATATAAATGTATATGATTTTATATTGGATGAATTTTTACTTGAGAAACTTGAAAACCCATATCAAAACTTGTCTCAAAGCCTCTACTTGAAAACTTGCCTCAAATTGATGACTAAAGGTTGTGAGTGGAGATAGCTAAAAACATAACCATGTTGTAAATCAAAATAGATTTATTTCATATTGATCATCATGTTTTTCCCGTTTAAATAGGCATGTCACTTCTATGCAAGTAGTGATAGACACAATTAGAAGCATAAATCCTAAATTGAATATATTTTACTGTTGAAGGGAGGAGAAGAGACAATTTTATTCAAACACTTTTTCATACAAATAAATAAATTGTTTTCATACTATAAAACAAACATTAACACCATATTTTATCAAACCACTTGAAGTGTCTTTTTATTGGAAATAATTATGGGTTGAATTTGCAATGGGCTTAAAACCAAATTACTTTGATATAAAATCATTCTAGGGTGTTGGTGGTGGAATGAAACAACTTAGACCTAGTGTACATGTCAATCCAAACTTATAACTTCATATTCCATATTTATTTGCTTGTCCTAAACCTAATGTTCCAACTCCCATTCAACAAGAGGGGGTGATTACAACTCTAGGAGCATTTAGAAAATTCTCACAAAATTTGACTAAATAAGCTACCTAAACTAAAACTCAAATCAATAGTGTGAAGGAGATGGTGTTGGTTCATCTAACACCTTAGGCATGTCAACACCAGTACAAAGTTCACCCCATTTCTATAAAAATTATAATCATACAGGTATTATGTTCCTTGCACATCCGATTTAGGGGATACAATAGAGTTGGATATATTCTTCATTGATTTATTAGAGAGTGGTAAACTTGTTACTTCCACATAAGCATGCCACATTTTACGCACATTAAATATATTTATTTATAAAATTTAAAATTCTAAAAAATAGATTAATGCTATTTTTTTGCTATATGTACACGTAACTATTAAATATTAGTTCTAAATTATATTATTTTTTCATGTCAAAACGAGGGGTGATTCTTGGAGATTATATGACATGCCAAAAATTTCTCTTAAACTATAGTTCATTTGCAATTAGTAATAAAAATAGATGTAATTAGGTTTAATATATCTAGAACAATAGAAAGAATAACCTTAATTAGGTTTAATATATCTAGAATAATTGAAAGAATAACCTTAAAGGATAATATTTAATTCTATTTTTTTTACAACAGTTGGGAGGTCATGACCATTCCATATTAGACCAACTACAAGGTTTTATTAATCCTCCATCAAATGCTCTTCAATCATTATTAGCCTACAAGTTTACATTGTGTCAAATTTCAAAATTTGTACACACTAAATAAAGTTGATCCTTATTACATATGTTGGTAAAAAAATTCTATAGTTTTGTAATTTTATATGATCTTTCAAATATATGCAAGATAATACATTAGAGAAATAGAAAGTGTGTTTTATCATGAATGGCTTGATTCTGCCACATTTGATGTCTCTATTATTCTATGTATACTATACATTATGCAATATAGGTATTTTTATTCTTGTATTTTATTTTTATTAATAGGGGAAAACAGGTTTTGAAGGGACACAAAACCCTTTACATCAAAAACATCAAAAATGTTGCTGATACTAAACATGAAATAGTTAAAACAACAACCAACCAATAGCCAAAAAATAGCAAAACAACAAAGAGAAGCAAAAAAAAAAAACCACAGATAATCTATTTTAGATTTTTTAAGGTGTTCGCCACCTCTAGTTCTTGCTTATAGTGAAGATTAACCATTGATAGCAATTCATTTTTCTCTTCTTCAAACTGGCCCTAGTCCTTGCACTTGGGCCCTTGTCCTCATCCTTGGTAGCCTTTTTTCCCTTCTCCTTGATAGAAAGGTCTTTCTCATGCAACCCAACAACATACATATGATCCTTCCTGAGATAGCTAATTTGTTAATACTTAGGTCTAATTCCTTTTCTTTAAATGGATTATTTTGCACATGCCACCTTTACCAATTGACATATATAGGGTGAGACACAAGATGATCATCTAATGATATGTAAATCTAGAAATATATTTACATTACATGTTTCATGATTTTATTTTAAATGTTTAATTTTAATGTGCACTTGAGCAATTTTAAGTATTGATTTGAAGCTTTTTTTCTTGTAGTCTCTTAGGATGAAGAGAACATGAATCCATACCATGAGGAGGTGGTAGCACTATAGGAGGGTGGTCCCCTAGTTCACATAGAACTAAGAAGCCACTTGATTTTGATGATGATAAACCCTAATAACTACTTTTATGCCCCCAAACATTTTGTTATTTTATGTTTTTGATACATTTATTTTATAGACTACTTCATTTTGATGTGTATATTTTGGACTTTTGGACTATTTTACATATCTTGTTTGTATATATATATATATATATATATATTTACGCATAAATTAGTTTTAATTTAGTAAATATTAAATAACTATTTAAATTACTAGAACTTGTTATGAAAACTAAAGTTTGAATCATAAATATGAGTTAACTAACCCATATAAACATATATATAAATCAACTACACAGCTTATGGAACATAATTAGTGGATGTTTTAAAAGGGAGCTTAAGGGAATGGCTTAAAAGCATGGAGAATTATTTGGATGGCTTAAGGAGACATGTAACTAGTTAATTATTTGCTACAAGGGAAAATACCAAATCAATTAACTATTTACTTAATACTAAAATTATAAACTACTAACCTATAAATACCTAACCCACAAATTTAACAAGAAACCATAATTTCTAAGTAACCTACGATGCTCAAACCTACAAATATAACTAACAAGTATATTTTCTTAGTGATCCTACAATTTACTAATGTACAAATACCTAAATTATAGAAAGTAGTTACGGGATGGCTTAAGGGGAATGTAGTTGTTGATGGTGTTTTCTACACAACAACTCAGACAGAATATAATATTCTATCTCTCTTGAAAGGTAAATCTCTATCAGCAAGCCTCAAGAGATAACCCCAAGGTCTCTAATGTCAGGTCTTGACAATGCAATAAAACAACTCAATGATAAATGTGAAAATGTTGGTAATCACAAGGGGCCTTACAAACAAATGCTAGAGACTCTCAAGTTCATCAAATATAGCAATGCAATGATGTTTTTCAGTCCTAAAAATAACCCAGATTCAAAAGAAATAGCAAAAGATAAAGGGTTTAAGAGAGATTCTAAAACCAACTCCTAAGATCAATCATGAAAACAATAGACATTCAAAATGGACCAACCCTTCAAACCAATTCCTACTAAACCCAAATTAAATCTGCAATATCATAGAAATAGTGCAATCTCCTAAGGCATAAAGATTTTTAGATTATGAAGCATTCACACATCAACCCAAATATGGCATTGAAATGAATAAATACCCACAATTAAAATAAGCACCGTAAGATATAGTCCTATGATAACTTTACACAACATCTCACAATCAACAAGATGCTAAAAGTATAGACCAAGGGTTGCTCAAACACTTCAAAAACTATATCATAAACATAATTGAACTGCAACTAATTTTAAAATCAGTCATAAAATAACTTACTTAAAGAAATTTATCAAAGATTTGAGACACAAGAACCATGCATAGATGAATAACACAAAGAAGAACACCAAAGAACAATGTCTTCTCTTGTATTTTCTTCACCAAAACTTGCAACAATCCAAGTATTCTCAAGTATTACAATACTTCTCCAAAGCTCTAGCTAAAACTCTAACCTTTTCTAACTGTCTAACCCTTTCAAATGAGGAGGAAACCTCAATTTATAGCATTATATTCTTAGGTCACCCCAAATTAGGGTTTACAAATAGGTCGGCCAAGTAGCTTGGCCATGACACTTTCTTTAAAATTCCCCTAATTCAAAATACAATAAAATAATCCTAGGTTGGCCTAAAAGTCAACCCTTTAAAGTAAAATACATTTGTAGGCATGAAATTCAAGAAGTGGCTGACTTGGGACTTTTCCTTTCTTCTAGAAATTTCCTTAACCATTTCTAGCACTGGGTCTATGTCGGCCTGAGTTGGAATAGATATCAAATTAATTCTTGATTTGGCTGAATTTAATTTTTCCCCATATTTAGTTAGAGTTTTCTCCCATTCACCATAAATCCCTTGATACTTATCCAAACTAGCAATGTAGATGGCAGCATCTTCAAGCTGGTCCTTTACAATAGGTCCACTGTCACATGGAGAATAGACCTCATGCCACCATTTTTGCAGCTGCTTAACATTTAAATTATTCTTACCAAACTTCTTTCTCTCAATGATAATGTCTAGAAAGGCATTGCAACTATCAAAAAATTCCTTAACCTTACCCTAAGCATTGAATATTTTCTTTGGTGCTTTTTGTTTAACCTCATTTCTAAAATTAAATGCCTTTATCCATTCCATATCTATATGTATATTCTCCATTGTGAGGACACCTTCTTTGACCAACACATCAATAGGAACTCCCAATATCTTTTCCAATTCTTTGAAAATGGCATCATCTAGTTTTTTACAGTCAAGGAGAATTTGTGTCATATCCTGAGAGAGGAAGGATTCCCTTTCATATATCTATAGTACATTTTCTATCATGGCATCTCCCCTTTCACTCACATTGTGCAACCACTCCCGTGTGTCTCTAACAAAGGACTTCAACCTTTCAATTTTTGACACTGTTTCTTTTGATAATAATCCCTTTGAGAAGGAAGAGCCCTCACTTATTTGTGTTTGCAATGGTTTAACCAAGTGTTGGACATATTTGTGCACTTCCTTCAATTGCTTCTGCAATTTTTCCTTCTCTTTAGTTTTCTTGTCCAACCTTCTTAAGATAGCCTGAGATGACTCCCGAAATTCTTCCTTTTCCTGCTCCTTTGTGGTAGGACCCAAATTGATAGTTTGAAATTTGTAATCAGAGGGTCTTACCTCATCTTTGAACTTATTTTTTGCAGGAGTGGCCACATGGATAAACCTATTACTAAATTCATCTCTGGAGAACTTGGAGACATTTCTTGCTTTTTTTCTCTCCTTTGGTTGTCCCTAACTCTCCAAGGAATTATCCCAATTCAGAGTCTCATCCTATACAATGATAGCCCTTTTCTTCAACCTTTCCTCTAACCATTTTGGAGCAGTTGGTTGCTCTATTTATGCATCCTCTTGAGAGGTATCTCGTTCTGATTGATTATGGTGAGGCTATCCTTAACAACCTCCACATTCGCATCACCCTTTTCCTGATTTTGTTGCTCTTCATCCTTATCAAGCTTGTCTCCATAAAACTTATCATCATCTTCAACCTCAATATGTGGCATATCAATGTGTTCCTTCTGTGGAGTCTGAGATGGCATTTCCATTGTAACCTCAGAGGTTGCCTCTTTATTTTGTATGGCCCTCTCTTCCAATTGTTTCTCAAAATCATTCAGTTTCCCATCTTTTGGTGTGGGGACCTCTTCATCTGATATCTCTTCCTCCAGATTATTAGGAATGTTTCCTTCTTCTTGTGGCTGATCAGGGACACTAGAGATATTTCCTTCTTGTACATTGTGAATTGGAGATGAAATGGGAAGATTATTGCCAGTACTTGTTTCCTACATACCTTTCATAAGATCATTAGTAGGTGCCTCCTCAATGGTCACCTTCTTCTCTTTATCCATATTTTCTATTGGAGTTTCCTTATGTTTAGGAGAAATTATCCTTACATAGACTTGTTGTTTCTCTCTAGAGCTCTCAATATCTACCACCTTAGATTGGGCTGTCTCTTCTTCAATGACCTTGGCCCTTTTGGACTTTTCCAATTTTTGGCCCTCAGTCATTATCTTTATTTTCTTTGGAGGTTGAACTTCTTCAGTTCCTTCCCCAGTAATCTCCTATGAGGGCTTTCTTACCTTGGGTACTGGTTTCCTTTCCTCTTTTCCTTTAGCCTAGCTTCTTGTTCTCCTTTTGATAACAAATTGAGACTTATCTCCTTCCTCCTATGAAGGAATCTCTTATGTGGCATCCTTAGTTGTCTCTTCTTCTTCCTCTGAATGAGACTCAAGGTATCCCATCAAGTCATAGGTGAATTTGGTTTCATCTGCTTCCAATTCCAAGATCTTGTGCTTTACCTATAGATTAGAGTATCTCAAGATAGGAGCATTGATCACATTGAGATCCACAACCTCATCTTCAGACCAGTTAACAACAGGGAGTGGCGTATCCTTATATTGTTCAAAATCATGATGCTAAAAAGGGTCATCATCATCATCCACTTGGTCAAGGACATGGGTAATTCTATCCAATCTAATCGTTCTCAACTAATCACCTCAAATTCATCCCTGCAATTAGCCCAATAGTCCTCTATGTGAATTTTATGTCTATATTCCCTGTTTGCTTGTTTCTGAGCAATACCATTGGGATCAAAGTTATCCCTGTTCGTATGTGAATACAAATGGAAATGTACCATCTCCTTCCTAGAATAATGAGCACTTTGGATAGATGAGCAGGTTTCCAAAACTTCAATCCTCAAAGGGAACTCTGATTCCAAGTCTTGGTTTGTGCATATCTTTCACCACTGTATCAAAAGCCACTAGTTGCCTTACCACCTCTAGCAAGATGAGCTTATTTGTTGGGTACCTTGGTAGCTTTAATGGCACTATTGGTGATCCTTGTATTTTGAAATAAGAGAACTTTTGGAATTGAATAAACCATTGGCCATACTTCCTTATCAACTCCATGGCCTCAGCTGAAATCCTAACATGTAATGCATCTTGCAATAATCTAACAATGTACATGAAGATTGCATCATTAACCCTCCTGTAATTTGATGTATTGAAATGGACTTGAGGAAAGACGTCACATATTCTATCCTCGCCTAGGACTCCCCTATAACTCAAACCTTTATACTTTTGTTTCCTGGCCAACATATATACTAGATATGAGGTCATGGTTAAATATTTCTTCTCTTATACATTCCTCAGCTGCTAATCAAGGTTATCACTTTTGATTCCTGCCCAGTGATAATGGGTCCCTTTTACAATCTAAGAGATGATGTAGAACATCCAACTTCTGAATATAAAGGCATCTTCCAATCCCATTACCCTTCCCATAAGAGTTATCATATCATTATCCTCCACTTTGAAATCACTTTTATGTAATTGTTTGGGAAGCTTGGAGTAATGTGATTTTGGATTTGCAATTCAATTATTGTTCATCATTAATAATTCCTTATCAGGGTCCTTTGCATAGAATTCTTTAGCATCCTTAATGTTAATCTTCACCAACTTTTGATGTGACCCAATGTTGAAAGTTCCTGCAATGAAACTTTAGTCAAGTTGGCCATGATTCTGCCCTGGGGCCCCACAATTATTCTCTTGTCTGAATCATAATTCTTGGCACATTCTATTACCAACTCTGGGTACTGTAAGGTGGGTGGAAATCCTGTTGCTTGAGCCAATCCTATGTGGGTGATGATTTGTGCCAACTAAGAGGGTGCATCTCCGAACATTCTCTATTTAAAGTCATAATCCACATGTTGAATAGCCAAGATACTGAGAGGGGGGTGAATCAATATCTTCTTAAACTTATTGAACAAATACCAACCAATTACTCCAATGCATATAATATTAAAGATAGGCAAGAGCATTTATAGAACATGAAATCACACAATACATGAACATGAGGATTTTTACGTGGAAAACCCAAAATGGGAAAAACCGCGATGAGTGTTAGCTCACAATATAGTATAACTGGTTATAAAATATTACAAAAGGGGTGGCTCACTTCTAGGACTCGCTATCCAAAATGAGATGCTCACTTCCTACATAATTACAATGGAAAAATGGATTACAACCAATAATTGAACTGATAATGTACACCTAACAAGTGTTGATTCAGTTCCCTTGAAGCTCAGTAAACTAACTTGACATACTTCATCATATTCACACTTCTTCACATTCACATCATCATCAACTTCATCATATACAATCTCAAAATTTTCCAAAATATATAGCTAATACATCCATAGGGATCAATTAGGTTGGCCTAATTAGATGCAACCCTTATTCACCAAAAATATCAATTGTCAGCTTTGAGCATCCAAAAAAACTTTCCAAAGACAATTCAAAATCTCAGCACACTACATCATGTTGGTATGGACCTAAGATAGGTAACACATACATCTGCATAACAAAATTAATTTACTATAACACCACCTATCCATTAGGTCGGCCAAAGATAGACCAAATAGAAAAAATGCAACAATAGAGAAATGTCGATACACCATACGAGCATCTAAATACATGAGATTCTGAATATACGTGCTTCCAACATCCATAAACCACTTCCAAAAACCACAAGCAACAATAATCAATAGCAAAGGATTGCAGACCAAAATACCGGAGGATGATAACTGCATACCGGTTCAGATACCGATCCAAAATACCAAATCAAACTAAGACTTAATCTTGTAGTTGCAACTCATATATCATGGTGACATTAATGACAACAAAAAATAGCAAAATGAGATGATATTCTTCATTCTTCCAACAATCTCCCCCTTTGTCATTGATTGCAACATGTGCAAAAATTTACAAGACCTCTTATTTACAACACTTCTCCCCTATCACTAGTATTTTCTTTCTCTATCACTTTTTACTCCCCCTTTGACATCAAGGACAAAGGGTGGCTCAATAGAAATTATGAAAACAAAGAAATAAGACATTAAATGGAGGATGGTGAGCCTTGAAGCTCCTTAAGAATACCTTGCCACATAGATTTACCATTCTCCCAACTTTTCTTTGCAGCAATCAACATACTATTTAGGGATTCCAAATCCATCAAACTATCCTTTGCATCATCCAGAGTACCAAGAGTCAAATTTATCTTCCCAAGTTTCTCTACACTTTCCAAAGCATTGGAAACCATGGTGTACTCCATTCTCACAAGGTCACCTAGCTGACCAAATTTTTTGATGATTTATTCCTTTTGCTTCTGTAAAATAAAGAATTTATCTCTATGAGCAAAGATGGCATTCCAAGTTGATCTGTCTCAGTCCATGGATGCATTGTAGGTACTAGAGACATCATTCAACTAAGACTTAATGGATTCCATAAGATTTTTAATACTCTGAGTGGCATTTGGCTACTTCAAGCAATAAGCAAAAACAACGTTTGCTTCAAAATCACGGATTTGTACAGCTTCCAAATTTTTCTCTACATTTGTGTGTGCCAAAGCACACTTGTCATGCAACGCCAACAATCTTTTCTCTACCAGCTTCTCCTCAACCTCTTGCTTTATCTTCTCACCAAGTTTGGAGGCATACTCCTTAAAATATTCCAATAACAATCTCAAATTTTCTACCAAAGTGAGAGATGTATCAATTGATGTACTAGGTGTTGTCTCTTGCAATGCCTTAAGAGCATCTTTAATCAGTTTTGTTCCTTTTTGGTGTGTCTCCAGAATCTCTCTTCTGTCAGAAGCATGCAATGCATCGCCCAATACCAACTTATGAATAGGAGAAATTTTGTCTAGGTCTACACCATCTTGAATCATAGGAAGTTGTAAATGCTCTAGAGGAATCACCGGCTAGAATTTGATTTGCTTGGATAGCAATCCTTTCAACACATTATCACCAGAGGAGAGATCTCTAAGATCCTACAACCTACCTTAGATTTTCTTCATTCTTCCCAGAAAATTCCTCATTTTTCTCTTCTTCCTCTTCCTTATATTCCTCATCTTCCTTCTTTTCTTCTTCTACTTTCTCTTCTTCTTCTTCTTCTTCTTCTTCTTTCTCTTCTTCCTTTTCTTCTTTACCTCTTTCATCTCCATCTTTGTCTTTGTCCCTGTTTCCTTCTTCATCATTTCCTTCATTTTCACCTTCACCTTGTTCTCCTTCAGTATTATCCTTTTCACTTTCATCACTACCCTTTTCTTTTTCAACATTATCTTTTTCACCTTCAGTATGCTCCAGAGGAGCATCATCATGTTTTTCAGGCTCAACTTCACCCTTGTTCTGCTTCTCCATTTCTAAAGGATCATTTTCAACACCTATATCTAGAGAAACATCTACAACATTTATTTCCACATAAATACCTGTATCACCTATACCAGGAGGAATATCTTCCTCAACATCTTCAACAAAAATTTCTTCACCAGACTTAAGTGCAGAACCAAGCATGCCATATTTCTCAGTTGTATCTCTGATTACTTCTATAGTTTCCTTCCTTATTTTCTTTATTTTCTTTTTATCCCTTTTCATTAAAATATTCATTCTTTTCTTCATCCGGAACATATCTACACATATCTTCTTCAGGGGTTCCAAATCATTTGGGGCCAAAAAAGATCCAATTTTATTAAATTCATCATTCTTTTTTTCTCTTCAAATTCAACGGCCTTTGATCTCCTTTGCATCAGGGCTACTCACATTTTCTTAGGAACATTTTTCTTCACATCATCCCACTTAACATCCAATGGGATAACATATTGAATAGTAGCTAAAATTAATGTTTTTCTATCATCTTTCCCTATTTGATCATAATATTTTGTTGTAGGATTCAACATATTTTCAAAATTTAACAAAGAATTGAGTACAGCCTCTAATTTGAAATGGGGACTAGATCTTACCAAAATGTCCTTCTATTCTTCTAGGTCTGGGGAGGCTTCTTCAAACACCTTGGCTTTCTTCAACTCGGGTTTAGTGTGCACACAAATTCCTGTTCTTCATCTTTTTCAGAAGTCGACACAATATGCAATGTTTTAGAACCAATACCAGCTTCCTAAGAAGCATCTTCACTAGAGAATAAACTTCCTCTTCTTTTCCTTACCAATTTTGCTTCGGGGTCCTCCTCTTCTTCATCTTGATCATCAGTGACACTAAGGTTTTTCTCCCGTGTAGCTTTTTCTTTCTTTCATCTCTTCCCAGGTACCACTAGAGGAGTTTCTTTCCTTTTCCTAGATCTTGTAGTAGGTACGGAAGAAGTCGATCCTTTACCTTTATCAATAGTACTAGGTTCAACTTTCACTGCATGGGCTATGGAGGGTTTAGAAGGAGCAGTCTTGTCGAATCTCCTTAGACCTGGTGATTCTACCTCCATATGTTCTCTCTTAGCCCTTCCTTGAGAAATCTCCTCATTAGTGTAACAAGCTTCTCTAAGCTTCTTTTCCACATTCTTTCTTATTATTGGCTTCTTTTCCTCCAAGTGAACCTCCATAGATTTTTCAGCATAAGTGTCAATTCTAGGTTCATTGGCATCTTTCGAACTTTTCAGCAACATTTGTACATAGCCCTTGGCTTCATCTTCTCTAATTTCATAACCCAATGGTTGAATCCATATGGTCTAGGGTTCAACTGCTTCAATCATGCATTCATTAGAAGAAAAATGAAATATGATATCATTTCTATATTTCTCAACAACTTTCCTCATAATCCTTTCTCTCTCATTCATGTTTCTCTTGAATACAACAAAGAATGTTGTTAGAGCATTATCTTTGTTCTTCAAATCACCCAGATTATCTAAGTGATCAAAGATCTAATGTGTCACCGGTCTGGATGTATCCTAGAACATAATATCATCCCTTCCAGGAAGTCTCTTCAGAAAATAGAATAATAGACACATAATCAAAGAACCAAATTTAAATACATACTTTCTTTCTTTGGTCATCCTTAAATTCTCAAGCAACTATTGTCAAAGAAGTTCAGACAAGTCATAGTTTGCACCATTAATTTCCATATCGAAACCAGTATAAATAGTTGTGGCAGAAATAGAGTTCTCTCTGTTGGTGAAGTAAATTTTGTGACCAATCACTATAGCGGTATACTTCACAACAGGATTAGTGATAGATTTTTTTGTAAGAGCTCTCTTGTCATATTTGGCATTGATGAGATCCATCACCACTTCATTATTCATAACTTTTAGCACGGGTAATGGTATGGTATCAAAAATTCTGGTAATAGCCTTAATTGATTCCTTAGTTATCAAATGGGGTCGGTCAGTCCACAAGAATTTATCATGTCTTCTACTGAGAACTGGTTTCACATATTTATCATCAACCACAAAACTAAAATTAGGAAATTAGTTCCATCTGTCAAATTTCATTGCAACAATATTCGAGTATTTAGGTTTCACCAAAAAATTATCTCCAGTGAGCTCATTCTGACAAATATCTATCAATTTACTATGATTGAATTCCTTAGTTTTTACATGAATGAACATTCTTGTGTCCTCGATCGGCATAACCCATGAGGGATTGATGAGAAGGTGCCCATAGGGTCATCTTCAAAAACCTTCATAGAATATTTCCTATATGATGGTCTAGGTCTCTCTGACGCTTTAACAACTACAAGGGTTGCCATTCTTCACAATTTCAAGCTCAAACAATTCAAAAAGATGATTCACACAAACCCACATCTTGCATAGAAAAGTAGAATACCTTTTTCTGTGCGAAGAACTAGAACTAGGGTTTGCACAACTTGAACTCCAAATCACCTCAAGAAAGCTCTAAAATTCTCTTCATTTTTTTTAAATGCACAAGTGATTAAAATTCTTTACGCATTCACTTTATAAAACAACGATATGCCCTAATTCGCATTAAATGTGATAGATTTCAAAAAGCTGCTAAAAAATCTTCTTCTCCACACAAAAAAACCCTAATTTATTGCACAAGTGATCATGCCTTTACTTTTTCTTCTGGTTCCACTTGCACAACCTCTAACTATCCATTCTTAATAGCATATCCTTGTGCCAAATACTGGCACACCAAACATCAGGGGGTTTCAAACAATTTTTTGTTAAAGCTCCCCCTAAGACCCTGCTAGGTCTAATTCTCAGAGGAATTTTCTGTACTAGATGAGGGTACAAATGCATCTGTCATTTCAAGCTCTTCTTTCTTCCTCCAAATCTTATTCATTTCTTGCTTAATCTCATTCTTGTCAATTTCCTTCACCGGTTCATTCTTTTCTACCGGATCAAACTGCTTTCCCTTTTTACTATTGCAAACTCTTGAGGTATGTCATGGTTTGTTGCAATTGTAGTAGACAACATTTTTCTTATTAGTTTGTCCTCAATTAACCCTTGACCTGCATTGAACTTCTTTGTGTCCAAACTTGTTAAATGTATAGAAGTAACCATTAAAAGATTGATTCATTCTTCCTCTATTAAACCAATTCACCATCTGAGTTTTGCATTCATTAGCTCTATGTCCAACTCTCTTGCATGAAAAACATTGACCAGAGAAGGAACTAGGAAAGTCATTCATCCTACTCCTACATTTTGTTGCCCTATGACCAAATTTATTACATGAAAATAAAACACCATTGAAGGATGGGTACCTTTGAGCATTTGGTTGTCTGATAGGTGATCTTCTAGCAAAGTTCCTTGAATTTCCTTTTTGCTTTCCTTTATTCTGAGTCTTCTGATTATCCTTAGAGTTTTCACCTCCTTCCATTCCCAAGCCACCTTTGTCTTTACTTAGTTTTTTCCTTGAAATCAACTCATCAAGCTTGTCTAAGCTATATTTAAAACGATTTTCACAAAGTTTCTCTTTCTCTAGATCTACTTTTAGATTCACCACTTCTTGTTCAAACTTAGTGCATTCATCAAATTTGTTTTGCACCATTTTATTCAGACATTCTTCAATTATTTTCTTCTCTTCCATTTTCACCTTCAAACCGGTGATCTCTTCATTAGCTTGCTTCAACTACTCTCTTACTTCCCTATGTCTTTCTTTCAACTTCTTCAATTGCTCTTTTAATTTTCGGACACATTCATTTACTTCATCAAGATTTTCTTTCAAATCTTTGTTTTTATTTTCAACCTTGTCAAGATCCTCAAGTGCATCCTGGAGCTCTTCTTTATCATTCATTTTTTCCATCTTCAGGATCTTCTTCAAGTGGTTAGGCTTCTTCAGAGGAACCTAGCTCTGATACCACGTGTTGAATATCCAAGATACAGAGGGGGGTGAATCACTATCTTCTTAAACTTATTGAACAAATACCAAATAATTACTCCAATGTATATTATAGTAAAGATAAGCAAGAGCATTAACAGAACATGAAATTGCACAACACATGAACACCAAGATTTTTACGTGGAAAACCCAAAATGGGAAAAACCACAGTGAGTGTTAGCTCACAATATAGTATAACTAGTTATAAAATATTACAAAAGGGGTTGCTCACTACGAGGACTCGCTATCCAAAATGAGAGGCTCACTGCCTACAAAATTACAATGAAAAAATGGATTATAGCCAAAAATTGAACTGGTAATGTACACCTAACAAGTGTTGATTCAGTTCCTTTGAAGCTCAGTAAACTTACTTGACACACTTCTTCACATTCACATCATCATCAACTTCATCATATACAATCTCAAAATTGTCCAAAATATATAGTTGATACATCCATAGACATCAATTAGGTTGGCCTAATTAAATGCAACCCTTATTCACCAAAAATACCAACTGTCGGCTTCGAGCATCCACAAAATATTTCTAAAGACAATTCAAACTCTCAACACACTACATCATGTTGGCATGGAACTAAGATAGGTCACACATACATCCACATAAATAAATTAATTTACTATAACACTACCTATACATTAGGTCGGCCAGAGATAGACCAAATAGGAAAAATGCAACAACAGAGCAATGTCGATACACCATACGAGCATCTAAATACATGAGATTATGAATATACATGCTTCCAACATCCATAAACCATTTCCCAAAATTGCAAGCAACAATAATCAATAGCAAAGGATTGCGGACCAAAATACCAGAGGATGATAATTGCATACCGATTTAGATATCGGTCCAGAATACCGGATCAAACTAAGACCTAATTTTGTAGTTGCAACTCAAATATCATGTTGACATAAATGACATCACAAAATAGAAAAATGAGATGATCTTCTTCATTCTTCCAACACATGTACCATGTTTGTATCACCAACCTTGCTCTATGTTTGTATGGGGTTCCTTAGGACCAACTTTTGAGGTCTTTTCATTGGATCCCTTTGTTGGACTGGCCTCAACCTACATCTGTTAGAAAGGAGAAATAACTACCACAACACTGAGCATGATCAAGCATTAGATTCAATCACATCATATTATCAAGAGAATCCATGAATCATGACATAAAGTACCATTAAAACATCATATAAACCCTAGAGTTCCATTACCAAGATCTTAGAATAGAATATTAGCAGACTTCAAAAAATTTAGGTCCTCGGGGATTTTGGTCATAAAGGGATTTTCGAGGACTCCATGAGGGAATGAATTTTCCGAAAAGGGTCAATTTAGCACAACTTAAGTTAAAATCCCTTCACAATCTCCATGAAACCTTCTACTAACATAATGTGATCATCATTCAAGTATTCACCCCATCAAGCAAAACTTTAGAATTTTGGGGTCTTGCCAAATTTTGGATAATTCGTAGAAAGGCGAATTTTTCAAAGAGTTCAATTCACTACAAGCCCAAGTCACCTTTTGCTCACTAACCTCCCTTTGAATAATCAAGTCAAATTCATGCACTCATTCCTCGCCACTCAAAAAGTTTGGGTTTTTTAACCTTCGAAGGATTTCAGAGAATTTGCGGGTGGATGAATTTTTTGAATATCAAGATACTCAGAGAATCTATGACCCAATCAAACTTTTGAAGGATTCCAGTTCTCCATGATCTAACTTAAAACATTTAATTCATGCCACAAAACCACTTCGGGACCATACTTGAAGTCCTCCCAATGTTTCAACCAAACCCAACACCTTTCGAAGTTCTAAGAGTTCAATGGATTTAAAGAATCCGCACAAGCATGGATTTTTTGAAGGAACTAACTTTCAGAGAGACGCCTAGGGGTGGATTTTCCAAAGTTTGTTATTCACCCTTTCGTTTGTCTAGTCTTCAAAAAACCTGACTCTCGACTCATACCCACTTAGCTTAAAATGATTCAAATTCAAACCCTAGGCAAGAGTCAAAGCATGAACCTACAAAATTTCTCGAGATCTTGAACTTTGAACATCATCATAATATACTTGAATCAACCAACCAAAACTAGGGAAAGGGTAACTACACCTAGGGCTTAACAAATCGAACGTCATCTATTAATAAGTTGATTTGAATTTCACTATTCACAGTTAAAGACCATGGATGCAAACCCTAGCTCTTATAAATTTTGCATGACCTAGGTTGCCATTGCAAAAAAATTAAAGGAGGAACCCTAACGATGCCCCAGTTTGAATGAAATTAAATTGATTCCAAGAAATCATAAAGGGACGTCATGAGCATTCTCAAAATCTATCATTCAACATGAAAACCCAAACACACCAAGCGCAAGTAAATAGAACCATGCAAATAACACTTTTAATTTATCAATTCAACTATGAAGACATAAACCATGGAGGCACACGTCATTGAATCATCAAAAATCTACAAAATTGAACTAAAATCATAAAGGATTGAAGCACTCATACCTTTCAACCAAGGACAAAACGAAGCCAACAAGCAGAAATCACCTGAAGATCGATTCAAAACTCCCAAAACGCAAGTGCCCATTTCATCAATACCAAAGGTCGAGAGAAAAATGGAGGTCACCCTAATCAAAGAAAAATGCAAAAATGAGGAGAAAGGGAAAATTCATAACCTAAAAGACCCCAAAATGACAATAAATGCATCTCAGGAACAACGCCTGACAATCCATAAATTCTATGATGTGACCCCTCAAACTTCAGAAATGAGATGGGGAGGAGGATTCAGAAAATCTAGAAAGGGCTAGATTCTCTAAACAGATAGATCTTTGTGGAATCCATCCATCGATGGATTCTCCGAAAGATCATCCCTTCGAAAAATCTAGGGTTCCACGGATTCTCTGAAATATGTACAATCTAGGGAATCCATCTGCAAGTGCAATCTTCGAAGATGAATTCCTTCAGAAAATTTTCCAAGAGAAGAAATTCCTGAGACCCAGTGTGACTTGCCTAACCTTGTTCCCAGGTGAAACTTTGGTGAAAGTTTAAAGTTTTAGGAGTAAATTGAGATTAAATTACCACAATCAAAAACACCTATAGTGCAAATAGAGCATCAGTTCAATCAGGTGAAACAAACCCAAAAACCATAGGAACCTATCCCTTAAGGGGAAAAGGTTGGACCTAGAGCAAAACCAAGAAATGAAACCAAGCAAAAGAGGGTCCCTACCTCAGGTGGGGTGTGTGTACAGAAGTGCACAACATCAGTTATTTATTAATTTGCTAAGGGGGTAATATTAAAATGAATTAACTATGTTGAACATCTAGAATACTAAGAGGGGGGTGAATCAGTATTCCACAAACCCATAATAAAATCCACTTAAACATTATCACAATTTTGATTGAATCTGCTAGAGAAAACATAAAACCAAGTCAATGCAATCATACACATGAACACCGAGATTTTTATGTGGAAAATATAGAATGGGAAAAACCACGGTAAGGGTTAACTCACAATATATTATATTCGGATACAAAATATTACGGGGCTTACTACCAGGATTCACTGTCCTTAAAAGTCTCACAGCCTAAGTACAAAAGATGGCTCACTACCAAGATACAATGATAGTGGCTCACTACCAAAATAATGAATTGAGAGAATACACCTTCAATGTGTAGGGTTCAGTTCCACTAAAGCTCAGAATATAAAGTATTGTCTCACACAACAGTCACTCAACAAGTCTATACTGATCATTATTAATAAAGCATTTAGGCTTTGATCTTCTCCTTTGTTCACATTCACTTATCCTTCTCACTCTCTTCTCTTGTATATTGTTTTTTCCTTTTCTACTTTCACACCACACACCTTTCTTCAATCTTTCATCTTATATATATACAATTATATCTTATTCATCAATTAGGTCAGCCTAATTAGATGAACACAAAATAATCAAAACCTTCTTCACCGGCACCATATAAGATTTAAACATTTTATCCATGTAGTGCATTATGCCAAGTTGGCTATTAGTCTTCATAATATATTGCATTTGTTGAGTCGGACAAGACTAGAACACACTTCTCCAAACCAACAAATAATCCCCAAAGCAAACACCTTCTAAATCTAAGAACAAATTAATTTCCCATCATATTACCTATAAAGAGACTATCAGCAAAACTGTAGCATAAGAATGTTCACCTTAGTAAAATGTAGAGTCTCCCACACAATATACCACACACTAAACAATAGTAGGATACAAAGTTAAACTCTGTCAAAGATAATTTTTTGTTCACAGCAAAAGACGTCTCAAGATCCAAGATATAACTATCTGAATGAGTCAAGAAAACATGGTTAGGAGATTAGAGTCATACCAGATCTTGCGGTGAGTTCCAGACTCAAATACCAACACATTGATCCATCACAAAGGAGTATTACCGACAGAGAACAACTTTCAGTAAACCAAGAAAACTTCCCATATAGTTATTACCATACAATTATTACTATGTTGACATCAATGAAAACATAGGAACAACCATCCATACTTCATGCTCATGTTGCAAAGCTTCCAACAATCTCCCCCTTTGGCATTGATGGCAACATGCATGACTAAAAAAACTTTTCCAGTAAACTGCAACTGAATGCTCTGACAACTCCCCCTATCAAAACTGTTCTTCACAAAAAGTTTTCCTTTATCTCTTTATCTCTCCCCCTTTGACATCAATGAAAAAGGAAGGGGTTCCATATAAATGTGAATATGCATCAAAATGTAACTAGAATGAACACAACTTTAAATTAACCTGAAGAAGAACCTCTGAGATTCTCCAAGATAGCCTTCCATGACGTTTTACCTTCTTCCCTTGAACCTTTTGCACTGACAAGAATGTTGTAAAATAGATCAAGTTTAGTTAGGAATCTTCACCATCTATTAGAGTATTGGGACTAATATTGATCTTTGATAATTCACCAATACAACCAAGAGCACTAGAACAGAAGTATGTATGAGTTTAATCACGTCTTTGAGTGCCACAAACTTCTTGATAATATTTTTCCTTCAGTCCTGCAAAGAGAATAATTTGTCCTTAAGTTGCACAATGTAGGACCACCTCTGATTATCTTTATCTTCTGCTAACCTGTATGTATCTACCTGAGTGCTCAATCGAGACTCGCTCATCCTTATCTCATTTCTCATATCCAATGTACTACCATACCAATCTAGGCAAAAGGAAAGTAGTTCATGTGCCTCTTTTTCACAACCGTGTACATTCTCCAATTCTTTAATTACTCGATTGTGTGCATTCGTAAATTTTCCTTTGATATCTTCCAAATTTTCTTCATCAAACCTTATTCCATCAAACATTTTAAGTCCAAAGATGTAGACCTTCAAAGAATTAATCATCCCACGAAGATTCTCCACAACATAAATAGATGGATCAAAATTAGCATCGGGAATAACCTTCTAAAATTATTCCAAAGCCCTTTGAATATGTATTCTTTCATGCTCATGTTCAAACTTACTTTCTTCTACAACTTCTTGCTTCACTACACTCTTCCTTTTCTTCCCTATTCCGCTACCGAAGGTACTTTCATTGAGATGCTTAGGTATTTCCAAGAGAATTTTAGCATATTTATCAACTTCATCCTTTGACACTTCATAATCCAATTTAGATATCCAAACTAACCTTGATTCGACTGCTTCCATGTGACAGAAATTTGTAGACATAAGAAAATTTATGCTTCTAGAGTATCTTTCCACAACACTTACTAGAATCCTAGACCTTTTGTTCATCCTCATCTAAAATGTTCCAAAGAATGCAGCAAGGGTATACTCTTGTGCATTCAAACTACCAATATTTATCATGAAATTCCTAATTTGATAGGCAATAGGCTCTGAATTTGACCATTCTAACCTTCCTATTACTGGTAACTCTTTCAAAAAGTAAAAGAGTAGACAAACAACCAAATTTCCATACTGAAATGTATACTTCTTACTCTTCTTGATCTCCTTTAAATTCTTCAAAAGATGTATGCGAAGTAGTTCACACAATTCATATTTGATACCTCTTATTACCATATCAACAACAATATGCACCACAACATTAGAAATTGTAGAGTCATTGTTAGGGATACAAACTTTGTGACCGATAACCATAGCAGCATACCTTATTACCGGATCAACAATCGATCTCAAACCAATCTCATTTCCTTTAGAAATCACACCTGTTACCTCAATCATTTCTTTCTCATTCATAGCTTTCAGTTTAGGAACTAGTCTGAAGGAACATAAACCAATTACCTCTCTAATATTTTTTGTGACCAAATGTGCCTCATTAATCCACAAGGATTCATCATGAATTATTCTCAACACTATTCGAATATACTTCTCAAATTCAAACAAGGGAACTTTCCTCCAAACATCCAAATCTTTCTCAACTAATAATCTATAGGCATTATGACTCTCTTTCAATTCATTTTCCCAAAGCATGTTCACCTGAACTGACGACATTTGTTCAATCTTGTTGTAAACATATACATAGATATCTTCTATAGGAAACACTCTCAAAGGGATACACGAGAATGCACCAACAAACTCTTCTGACACATTCCTCATATATCTCTTCAACCTAGCTTTATCTGAACAATTCACAATCTTTGAATTATCCATAGCAATAAAAATGAAATATTGTGCAAACAAGAATACCTCTAAAAATTCCAACCAAGAAATGTATAGATATCCTTCTTTCAGAGCTCACTTCGGATCCAACTGTTATTTTCTTCAAATTTTGAAACTTTGATTTCCCTTCTAAACTTCCTTTGCACGCTTCTCCAAAAATACATAGGCTTTAAAAATTATATGAACTTATTCCTTTCATTTTGAATGATTTTGCAATAAATGCTTCAACTTGCAAGTAGATTGCCTCAAAAATTGTGTACACCTCCATTTTTTCAAATTTTGTAGACTTCATTCTTCACATATGTTACTGCAAAAATACCTTAATCTTATTAAGTATACTTCTATCATGATATGACACAAGTACCAATGAGGGGGTTTCTTAAATTTTTTGATGATTGCTCCCCCTTAGCCACTACTTTTATTTAGAAATTAACAAGATTATTTGCACCGAAGGTTGGAACATATAAGTCTGATGATTCCTTTCTCCAAATCCTTTCCATTTTCTTTCTTGCTTCTTCCAGATCAAAGGTTTGATCATTCTTCTTTGTCGAATAGATGTTTTTCTTTCTTCCACTATTACTATTAGAGTGTTCTAGATTTCTCCACTTACAACAAACAACATTGTTCTTTCCATTTTCCTTTTTATCCAATAGACTATCTTTATATCCATTCTTCTTGCTCTTAAAACATTTGCCAAGGAAAGATAGAGAATCATTCCTATTACTTTTACAGTCCTTTGCCTTATGACCAAATTTCTTGTAGGAATAACAAGCACCATTGAAATATAAATACCTTTTAGCATCATGTCATTTGACAAGATTTTTTTCGGAATTGCTTCTTTGCTCCTTTATTTTTCTATTTTTGTACTGCATATTCTTACCAATGAATTTCTTTACTTTAGAACTCTGACCTTCCTCAAACCCTAAACCAATCTTATCCATTTCCAGTCTTTGAGAGGTAATTAATTCATCAAGCATCATGTTGGCACTCTCAAATTTTGCAAATTGAAGTGCCCATTTTGAAAATTTTGCCTCTGCACTTTCAAAAGTGCACTTGAAGAATATGCCTAAATGACCTACTTTGGAGGGTCATAATTTGATGCATGTTGATTTCCAAGAAAAATCCCTTTGCAGAAACATTCATGTGTCATATATGAACATGCATGTCAATTTTTAGCTTCTCATGATGAGTTTTGTCAAGGTTTCGAAAAGTGAAGCTGGAGGATTTTGTCATTGTTCAGTTGTTTGCGAACGTTCAATTTTGCAAAGTAGCTTCCCATTTGAGCCTGAATTTTGCAACCAAGTGACCGTCATGTCAAAAAAAATGATATTCTACATTCTCCATACCAAGATGATCTCACATGTCAATTTTCAGGGCCTCATGATTTGATTTGCTATTTTTAACAAACCAAAACCAAATGAAATTTCTTCAATTTTGCATCTGTTTTTCTAGAAACTTTTCTGAGAGGTCAACTTCAAGCACCAATAACATTTGCTCAATGATGATTCAAGCTAATTCCTCTTGCACACATGCTCATTGCACCTAAAGGATCTACTGTGTCTAGTGGCGGCCTCTCAAGAGTTGATTTCATATTTTTGCAACAGGTGATCTCGTGTGTTTTAACTAGTTCAGAACAGCTACATTTGCAGAAACGTCTGAGAGGGAAACTTTGAGGTTGAATAAGTTTTGCCTCATGATTTTTTTTGTCGAACTATTTGTTGCATTCAAATATCTAGATCAATGGCTACATGACTATAAGTTTTTATGGCTATAAGAGGTCGTTTGCCTAGTTTTCAAGGTCGATTCCAAAGACAACATAGCCAGTTTTCACAATTTTTCAAATGTGTCAGAAAGTGAGTTTTAATGAAAACCCATTTCATGTTTTCACTCCAGATTCATTCAAGAAGCTTCCCCAGATCAATTTGAGCATGAAATTTGTTTGAAAATGATTTTTTTTTATAGCCGAGCCTACTTGGGGCTAGACATGTTTTACACATTCATGAAGTTGAAATGTCTCCTTTTAATTATCAATGCATTAGCGAAAAGAAAACCAAAGTCATTGTTCAATTACGAATGGATAAGTTTCAGATGTCTACATTGATGCAATGGTCTTTAATTGGGGAGGGTATGAGCAATTCATCAGTTCATGACTTAGTTTTTGAAGAGTCTATGAAGATTAAAAATGCTCTACTATGCTTTTGTGGAGAGGAAGGAAATGTTGATTTTAGGTTTGAGAATGTTTAGTCCACAAGGCAGCAAATGGATATATATATTGGGTTGTCAATTCCTATTCAAGGTGACTACAAGGTTTTTATAGCTACAAGGTTTTTATACAAAGCCTCGATATTTTGATTCTTCATGCATATGCTTCAAGTGACTATGTATATTACATGCATGAAATGTGACAATTAGAAAAAGAGAGGCAAGCCGTTTTGGGAGCTCTATTTGAAGACCTTAATAGTGTTATTCTTACCTCTTGAGTGTCAAATTTAGTGCCACAATTTTTTTTTTCTCTAATGAATTGTTTGCTCCATATAGTAACATTTTAGAAGCTCGATGCAGACAAGGAAATAAAAGGGACAGTTATCATGCAAAGATGAATGGTGCCAGCATAGACACACTAAAATGTATTTGTTGAAAATACTTTAGTAACCTTCAAGAAAACAAATGGAGGTGCACAACAAATGCAAATGAATGTGTATGTTGAAAAGGCGTTAGAAACTGTCAAACAAATGCAACAGAAACTTCTATGGAGCCCATGCACATGTGTAGAGGATTTGGGCATCCATCAAAGCAAGTGAAACATGGTATTAAAAGATGGCATGAGCTATTGATATGATGATGAAAGGGATTTTTATGCAATGAATAAAGGAGGCACCTTGCTTATTGCAAAAAATGAATGTATGAAAAGTATTTGAGGCTTTATTCAAATGCATTTGGAGCTTGAACAGCCAACGCCCACTGAGAAAATGCTAGTCACAGATATACACATTATGAAATTATTAAAAGTCTTTACAAACCTTCAAGGAAATTCTGTCAGATGAATGTGATCTCATGAAATGCCATCAATGCGGCAGAGCATGTGCACAAAATGGATTTCTTGAATAGATTCCAAAAATTACAACCAAACGCATTGTGGGTGAGGCCAATGGAAGGTAAAAACCTAATGAAATTTGTTTCTACTAGCCTGAAAGGAGCTCGAGACCATGCTGAAGTATGGAATGCCATCAATGAATGAATCAATGTATAACAAGAGGTGGTTGTAGGAAATGTTGATGGAGGAAAATAAATGCTAGAAAAGCACGCCATGAGCAGCCAATAGACACACATTCATATGTCTGTGAAAGGTTCTAGAAATTTTCAATGCACCAATAAAGGAAGGATATTCATCAAAATACAGAGGATAGAATGCCATTGCAACCACCATGATCAAAACCAGAAGAAATTGTAGAGAAATGAATGCACACCAAAGGAATTAGGGCAAGTGAAAGATGCAGGAAATGAAATCAATAGAGGACAAAAGAGGTACAAACCTAGCCAGATCTCCACCGTCGCCCGCCATATCGTGATTAAAAGATGCACACTCATTAATCCTCACGACATAGCGAGAATGCACCACGTGGCAGGTGGGGTCCGAGGAAAATCTTCTAAGCGTAGGATTTTAATGAAGCCTAGTGATTTTTTTGTGTGTTCCATTTGCTTTTTTATTAAAGGAAAAACATTTGAAAGTTTAAAATGTGCCCGTGAAGGAATATATAAGGTGGGCCCAAGAGAAAAGTGAAAAGCTGAAGGTATACGCATGGGTGAATTAAATATTCACTGTGAAAGTAAAGTGAATGTTGGAAAGCAAATATTTTATGGCTGGGTGAGTAAAAATATAAACTGTAACTAAAATATTCTTTACTGGGGATTGAAAATGTAAAGATAAATATTATTGGCTAGGCATGTAAAAAATAAATGAAAGCATGTGGATATTATTTAAAAGTGAATTTATTCACTTTTTAAATAAATATTGTATTGGGAAGTAAAAGTGCATTGTTCCAGCATTATAAACAGCAAGGGAATTTTCACAGGCACAAAAATATTTTCCAGCAATAGGGCAAAAGTATTTTCTAAAAATGGGTGAAAATGGAATGGTGAAATTCATCACATGGCATATTTTTATGTTGAAGAACAACATACATCAAAGGCGGGTGAAGAGGAAAAATCAGTTACAGAGAGAGGAGAGAGGCTTTGAGAAATTCTTGATCAACGATGAATTGAGATTCCAGATGGCATTTCCCGATCAATTTTAAGGCTTCTTCTAGATTCTTCTCTTCTTCTATTTCTTCTCTTCTCTTCTCATTATTCAAGTTTGGAGATTAAGTTCTAGGTTCTGGGGTTTTTGTATGAGGCTGGGGTAGATGGAGGAATGTCAAGTTCTGAGTCATAATTTGAGTTTGTAAGCTATAATTTCTAATTTTATGAGAAAATATAGCTATTTTTTGCAAAAAAAACATGAATGTCTTCAAAGTGTTTGCACATTTATGAATATCTTCAAATTGTCTCCATAATTGTACAGTTTAATCATATGAATTCAATAATACAGAGTATCTTTGAGTTTTTCATCTCAAATTTTATGAGATTGTGTTATTTGTTTATGGGTCAATTTCAAAGAAATGGTTAAATACTTTGAGCAAATAACAGTTATTTCAAGTGTGCAGGTTGGATTGGGTAAGGAGAGTTTGATTGATAATAGGAGTGGGATTTTTGGTGTAAGGCACTAACAGTTGATGCAAGGCATTAACAATTTAAATCCACTGGTTGAATGTCATTTGCTGATGAATTCTTTTTATGTGTTTGACTCCATGGCCCAGAATTAGGCACTAATTTATCTTGCAGCTTAGTGCATCTTAAAAACATTTTATAAATTCAAAATCATCTTAAATCCCTAGGTGTTGAAGTTATCTCATGCTCCAAATAGTTGATATTACTGATGAACAACCAATTCTATTCAATATTATCCTATTATGTTGAGCTATTAAATGAGATTATCTGTTGTTGTTAATGTTGTTTATGATAATAGTGCAAAGATTGTAAAAGCATTAAGGGATCACCCTCCCGGGTCTTGCAAAGCCTAAAGTGTAGGAGGCTTTTAAAGTCCTCATTAGTTGGTCCAGGTCCTTCGAGCTGCCCTTGATTGGAATTGGCAATTCCATAGGTAGATTAGAATACCAACCTGGTTACAGTAAAACAAACCAACACATCACCAAGCTTATCTTAAATTTTTCTTCAAAACTTCTTGCCTTTTCCAGATTAGATCTCAAGATTTCTACTTCTAATTTAAGCTTTGTGCATTCACCCATCTTTTGAATTTCAATTTCCTGAGATTCTTTAGTTCTTTTCTTCTCATCTAATTGTTCCAATAGGCTAGTAATGATTTCTTCTCCTTTATTCAATAGATCGCATGCTTCCATACTTTTACTTTTTAGCTTTTCCATGTACTCATTGCTTTTATCAGCTTGTCCTTTAGAACTTCCATTTCTTCTAAAAATTCAGTAGATACTACTTTCAAAGGAAAAAATTTCTCATATTCAAATTTCAAGGCCTTCTTCAAGTTGTTAGGCTTCTTCTGAAGAACCAAACTCTGATACCAATTGTTGAACATCCAGAATACTGAGAGGGGGGTGAATCATTATTCCACAAACCCATAATAAAATCCACTTAAACATTATCATAATTTTGTCTGAATCAACAAGAGAAAACATAGAAATAAGTCAATGCAATCATACACATGAACACCAAGATTTTTACGTGGAAAAACCACGGTGAGGGTTAACTCACAATATATTATATCTAGGTACAAAATATTATGGGGTTCACTGCCAAGACTCACTATCCTTAAAAGGCTCACAACCTGAGTACAAAAGATGGCTCACTGCCAAGATACAATGATAGTGGCTCACTACAAAAAGACTAAGCTGAGAGAATGCACCTTCAATGTGTAGGGTTCAGTTCCACTAAAGCTCACTCAACAGGTCTATACTGATCACTACTGATAAAGAATTTAGGCTCTGATCTTCTCCCCTGTTCACATTCACTTCTCCTTCTCGCTCTCTTCTCTTGTATATCGTATTTTCCTTTTCTACTTTCACACCACAAACCTTTCTTCAATCTTTCATCTTATATATACAAGTATATCTTATTCATCAATTAGGTCGGCCTAATTAGATGAACATAAAATAATCAAAACCTTCTTCGTCGATACCATATAATATTTAAGCATTTTATCCATGTAGTGCATTATGCCAAGTCAGCTATTAGTCTTCATAATATATGTAGTGTAGTAAAATGCATACCCTTGTATTTTCACACTTGTTTGGGCCTACCTTGCTTTATGTATGCTTCTTTATGCTTAATTGGTCTTATTTTTCATCCACGAGCTTAATAAGCCATATATTTTTATGGCAAATCCCAAAAAACATCAAAAGATAAATGATCATTTAATTTTTCTGTTTGCGTGTCCCTGATTTGTGGACTAGGACTAAAACACCACCAAGGGCGTCTTTGCCCTCCATGGGTCTTGGGACCTTGATTTTGAAACCACCAAAATAGTTCCCTTTTTGGAATCTGTGCCTTGAGAATTAAGCCTTGGGACTAAGATGCCACCTAGGGCGTCTTAGTCCTCCTTGGCTTATTTTTAGGATTCAATTTCAAATTTGGGCGAGATTTATCCTCCTTTATTTAATGATTTCATATGTCAGCTTTTTGTGGTGTAATTTCGGGATATTAAGCATGAATAAGTATAAATACAAGGTTCCTCCACTCATTTTTGATATAACAAGATAACAAGCATTCAAGTATTCATTCCTAAGGCAGCTTTATGCATTCAAGAGCATTTCATCAAGTATTGAATCCATCATCAAGATTCAAGCATCATGTTAAGGGTTTAGTGCCTCCATTCATGTTGTTGAGCCAAGATTGTGGATGTAGCATTGAAGATGTATTTGCAACCATTGTTCACATCATATTCAAAGATCCAAGATCTACATTCTTCATGGCCATTACATGGTAGATTATAGATTTTCTTCACAAGACATCATACAATGTGATACCATTTACATATTTCATGTTTCATGATTCATTTCATCATTTGGTTTAATTACCTAAAAGGGGTTTGACCAAGGCAAACCCCCATTCACTAACAATCAACAAGTTTTCCCTCTCTTGTGTGTTTGTATTTGTAGACCTAGGTTGAAGACTTGAAGATCATTTGGAGTGCAAGATTGAAAATTTTCAAAGGTTGCATTGATAAATTTGTCATCTTCATGGAAACTCACCTACAAGCCAAATTTGGAAGTTTCAAGACCTCAGATCTAAGAAGAAGCAAGTGCAAAAATCAACCCTCAGGACCACATTCAGAGACTTCAAAAATTCAAAATAGGACTAATACACCACCTTGGGCGTCTTAGTCCTCCATAGGGTATTTTTCATAGATTCTTCATTATTTTTTTTTGACATCCGAAGACTCCACATTTGCCCCAAAAAATAGCAACGGGACTAATACGCCACTCTAGGCGTCTTAGTCCTCCATAGCACTTTTCAACAGCTTCTTTGCATTTCCAAAGTCCTTGTCACATCTCCAAACTTCCCAAGTACACATACCCTAACTTGGTGTTGCATAATTTCATCATTTGCATCTCTCATTTAGCTTACATTTCTAGTTTTAGGTCATTTTGCATATCACATTGTGTTTTCCAACATTTTCTTTTCCAAGAATTTGCTTGGTGGTGAACCCCTTAGAACTTAAAGAACCCCTTCCTATGACCCTCCTAATTAAGAATTGGCTCACCTTTTGAGGTTGTTTTTCAATCCAATTAGGACCCTTAGGACATTAGTGAATGGTTGGGTGAGAAAAGTGTGATATCCCAAAAAGGTATCCATTTTCCTATTCATCAATGTATTGCATTCGCTAAGTTGGCCAAGACTAGAACATAATTCTCCAAACCAACAAATAATCCCCAGAGCAAATACCTTTTGGATCTGAGAACACATTAATTTCCCATCATACTACCTGTAAAGAGACTATTAGCAAAACCGCTGCAAAAGAATGTTCACCTTAGTAAAATGCGGAGTCTCCCACATAGTATACCACACACAGAATAATAGTAGGATACAAAGTTAAACTCTGACAGAGATAACTTTTAGTTCACAGTAAAAGACATCTCAAGATCCAGGATATAGTTGTTTGAATGAGTCAAGAAAACATGGTTAGGAGATTAGAGTCATATCAGATCTTACAGTGAGTTTCAAACTCAAATACCAACACATTGATCCATCACAAAGGAGTATTACCGACAGAGAACTTCTGATAAACCAAGAAAACTTCCAATATAGTTATTACCATACTATTATTACCATGTCAACATCAAAGGCAACATAAGAACAACCAACACAACCATCCATACTTCATGCTCATGTTGCAAAGCTTCCAACAAACTATTTACTTATAGTAAACTTAGTAAAGTATTTACCATACTTATAATGCTCTAACATATAAATTACTAAAATATAAACTTAACTAACATGTAGAATTTTTAAATAAATCTAGTATATACTAACTTACAATTAATGAACCTACAAACTACTAACCTACACATTTGAAAAGTTCAATTCCTAAGTGTTCACCTAGTATTTACTATTCTACAAACTACTAACCTACAAATTTAACAGGTACAATTTCTATGTGAACCTAGTATTTACTAACTTATGAATTAGTAACCTATAATTTTCTAATGTACACATTCAACTAGCAAGTACAATTTCTAAGCAATTCTAATTTTTACTAACATACAATATTCTAACCTACAAATTTAACAAGTGGGTCTAATTTTAAGGGAATCTAGTTCAAAGCATACCTACAATTTTTTAATGTACAAATTTTACTAACCTATAAATACCTAACATACAATGATCTAACCTAAAAAGTACTAACCTATATATTTAACTAATAGGTAGAAGCTCAAAGTTGTTATGATTAAGGTGTCATCTACCTTGTAAATCCTATGTCATATTGCATGCTTCCAAAATCCTTGGAAAGTGTCTCTAGGCACTTAAGGTGTATTGGGAAAATATTTTATAATATTAATTCTCACAATTGTTTGTAATATATTCATAAAGGGTGATGGGTCCACTAGCAATGGTAAAAGTGACATATGGACATAAATATTTAATATTGTTTTCCCCACATATGGATGCTTAGAATGAGATAATAAAAGATAAGGAAAAGGACAAATGATTGATTGTTAGTACTCTTTAAGTGGGTGATTGGAAAGAGGCAATAGGTGTCTCTTAGCATTCTATCATTTATTACATTTAATGTAATATTTATCTTCCAAGTTTGGGCACCCAAGTTGGAGGGAAAGTATTGGAGCCAAAACCATTGTCCTTTCACATTTTGAGGTAGAAATCCAAAGGTTGAGGATGTTTAGAATAAAGGGTCATCTTTTGGTGCCATATTTGGTGTATTAGATGTCTTCACAAGTCTATAAATTCAGCCTCTTGTATGTAGAAAAGAAGAGCAATAGTTGGATGAAGAGTTTCATTGCAGGAAAAAGGACAAAGGCATAAAAAGGTTTTTCATAGGCGTACAAGTGCTTCCATGGTGGAGGAAAAGAGGAGAATGTAAGTGATTGTATTGTAATCTCATTTTTTTGAAGATAATGCATACTTCTTCTTTTTTTTAAATAAAAAGGGGGTAAAAACTTTTATTAATCAACAAGAAAAGTACAAAGCATAGAGCAAAAGAAGACCCGAAAGGGCCAAGAAACTACAAACAAGAGATTAAGAATTGATAATGCAACATTTCACATCCTCAGTAACCCAGCCCTCCAAATCATGGGCCAGGTCCCTTGGTAAATTGTCCCAGTCATCCACCAACCAAGTCTCATTCTTCGCAGATGCCCATTTAGCCAACCCATCAGCCACCTTATTCCATTCTCGAGGGATATGGGAGAAGGTGATAGAATCAAGTAAATCTCCAAAACGGGTGATTTGTTTAACCACCACTGCAAGTTTCCAGTTAACATTGTCAAGATGTCGGTTATTAATCAAGTCAATCACTACCTGAGAATCAGATTTGCATGTAATTTGTTTCCAGCCAAGAGCATGTGCCCTCCTCAAAGCCAAGATAATTGCTAAGGCCTCCATGAGGTTATTAGAGTGTTGCCCCATATACTCTGAGAAAAAGAAAACAACCACCCCAGAACTGTCTCTTCCCACCCCACCAACACCAGCGTGCCCAGGATTTCCCCTTGCAGACCCATCAGTGTTGATTTTCAAGACCCCAATGGGGGGAAGCATCCAATGCCCTCCCCTGAATACCTTCCCTCTGGAGCATCTACCTCGCCCAGCCTTGAGCCTCCCAGTACTACCAACAGAAATCCCCAGATTATGGATAACCCTAGTGTCCCCAGGGTCCACTGGTACCGACAAGTCACATTTTGCATACAAAGTTTCTTGTAGAACCCCAAGAATATGAGCCCAAACTTGGCCCACCAGAAGCTTCCTGTCTAGAAAGATCCTTCGATTACACTCCAACCAAATCTGCCAAATAATTAAACTAGGGCCAATAGGCCAGACAGTGTGCAAAAAGGAAGTCTTTGCCAGATTAGGTCCAATATTCTGCCAAAGCTCACCAAGGGAAGATGGATGTCTGCATTGAATATTCCATGCCCCCCACCAAAAATGCCAAATATTCCTAGAAAAGGGGCATTGAAAGAAAAGATGGGAGACGGTTTCAACGTCCTTACGACAAAGGACATATAATGAGGGACCTTGGAAACCCCTCTTGCAAAGGTTGTCCCAAGTCAAACACCTGCCATACATCACTAGCCAAGAGAAAAAATTGCATTTTGGCGAGGAGAACTTATTCCAAATGTTTTTCCACCAGGGAACCTCAACATTGCCTAAAGCCTATCTTCCCAAAACACGATACCCTGAAGCCATAGAGTACTTCCCTTTAGGATCCAGACTCTAAGCCAGCACATCCCTCTCTGGAAGAGAGTTGCACACTCTATTAGCTAAAATGGAGGACAACTCCCTCCTATCCTCCATAGATCCACCCATGGGCCACTCCCGCATATCCTTCCACTGATAAACAAAAGTATGTCCCACCCCTTGAGGGGCCTTGAAGTCCATCACTCTGCTCCACCTAGCCTAAACAAAAATTTGACTTAAATCCTCCAAGTGAGGATGTGAAGAGAGAATAGGCGGAAAACCATCCCAAGAGTCTTGCCAAAAAAGAGCATCAAAGCCTCTATTGCAAATCCAAAACAGTCCTTGTTTAACCAATGGAGCTCCCCTCTTGAGAGTTTCCCAGATCATAGAGCCAGTCCCCATAAGGCTAAAGCAAGGAACCTCAGTGCCATCCACCTCCCCAAGATACTTAAAAGTAAGGATCTTAGCCTAGGTTTGATGCTAGTGCGAACATCATCTCCAGTATAACTTAGCAGCCAGAGCTTGCCCATTCCAATCTGTTCTATGCAAACCTAGCCCACCATCCTGTTTCGGATGACAAACAACTTCCCACTTAATTAGGCTCCACTTCCTTAAGAGGAAATTACCCGACCAAAGAAATTTCCTACACAACCCCTCAAAATCCTTGATGAAACTGCAGGGTATTGTCATCACAAAACATCTGTAAATTGGTAGAGCCTGCACAACAGACTTCAGCAAAGTGATTCTGCCAGCTATAGATAACTAATGATAGGTCCAATGACAGACTAGACCTCAGAATTTATCAATCACCTCCTGCCAAAACTACCTGGGAGGTGGGCGCACATCCAAAGGGATACCCAAATAAGTAAAGGGAAGTTGTCCCACCTGAAACCTTAAGATCCTAGCAATATGATGTTGTACAAGCCTGGGGGTATTAAAGAAATAAATGCATGACTTCCTTTCATTAATGCTTTGTCAAGAGGCAGCCAGGTAGCAATCCAAAGTTTGACAAAGAGCAACTACTTCAGCCACCTTAGCAACACCCATCAAGGCCGAATCATCAACAAACTGAAGATGGGTTTGAGGAGAAAGGAAATTATTCCATTTCCAACCTTGAATGTGCCCAACTGCAACCTGGGACTTAATGAACCTCCCCAAACCCTCGGCCATCAAAATGAACAGATATGGAGATAAGGGATCCCCCTGTCTGAGACCTCGCGAGGCACCAAACAACTCAGAGGACTCTCCATTTATAAGGACGGAAAAGGAGGGCGTCATCACACAACTCATGACCTAATCAATCCACTCACTCCTGAACCCAAAAGCTCCAAGAATTTTGACGAGAAAACTCCATTTAACCCTGTCATAAGCTTTGGCCATGTCCAACTTGATGAACATAGCTTTTTCCCTTGAAGAGGCCATGGAATGAATAGTCTTTGCCACAATGACAACTCCATCCAAAATATGTCTGCCAGCTACAAAACCCCCTTGTTCCTCCAAGATTAGCTTATCTAAATAGGGCTTCAGGTGCTCCGCAATAAGTTTCATAATGATTTTATACACCATACTACACAAGCCAATTAGATGAAAGAGATCCAAAGAATTGGCCCCCTCACGCTTTGGAATGAGAGTAAGGAACGTGGCATTCATGGCTCTCAACATTTGCTTATTCCTTAGGGACTCTTGCACAACCTCCAACAAGTCAAGGTTGGTCACACCCCAAAACTCCTAAAAGAATTTGGCAAGAAACCCATCTAGACCAGGGGCCTTCCCCTTTTTTAGTTGGAAGACCACATCCTCTAACTCCTTCAAAGAAATAGGTTGAAGAAGAGAGGTATTCATCTCCATAGTAACAAGTGAGGGAATGCAAGACAATATAGAGCCCTCCTCCTCATTGGCAAGATGGGTATCTTTAGAAAAGAGGGTTGAGAAGAAGCAGACTGCCTCATTAGAAATCTCCAAAGAGGAAGAGAGAACATAACCCTCAAGAGAGCGAAGAGAAGAGATAATATTGCCATGTCTTCTAGCCTTCACTGAGTTATGGAAGAATGAGGTATTCTTGTCCCCTTCCTGTAGCCAGTCAATACGAGCCTTTTGTTTCCAAAAAATTTCCTCCTGAAGCTCCCATTCCTCAAGATCCTTAACTGCACCATCTTCTAACCTACTCAAGACCGCATCAAACCCGTGCTCTCTAATTTGTCTGGTTATAGAATTCAAGTGATCCTGGGTGACCCTTTTTTGTTGAAACACGTTGCCAAATTGATACTTATTCCATTGCCTTAGTTTATACTTCACAAATTGAAGCCTCTTCATAAAAGTGTACATAGCCGTACCAAAAGTTGGTTGACCTTCAGCCCACCATTTAGCAACTAAGTCAAAAAGCCCCTCCTCCCTAAGCCAAATAAGCTAAAATTTAAAAGTTTGTTTCTTAGATCCCCTAGCTAGTCAGGCAGAGAGTTTGATCGGCCAATGATCTGATCCCTGCCAATCTAAGATCTCAGAGCTTGTCATCCAGTTGTTTCCAACCAAAAAAATGGACACAAGAAACCTGTCAAGTCTTTCAAAAATAGCTTCATCCCCAATCCTTCTATTATTCCAAGTAAAAATGCCATTCAAAGGTTTGACATCCACAAGTCTAAGATGGGCCAGATTCTCCCTAAGAAGATCGGATGAGGTATCCAGATGAGGCATCCCCCCCTTTTCTCCTGAAGAGAAGTAATTGCATTGAAATCACCTGCCATAATCTAGGGAAGAAAAGGGTCCAAAGATCACAAAAAAATTATATGAGACCACAAAAGAAGCTTACCAGGAACATTCGTCGGTGCATAAATATTGGATAGAAAGACTCTCTCCCCCATCTCAAGACTCAACGCAACAAGAGAGATGGAAAACATACTAGAGAACCACCACATAGGAGAGATTCGTCGTGAATCCCAAAAGCAAGCGAGGCCTCCAGAGCTCCCATGCGCCCCTACACACTGACATAAACCTCTATTCCAAATCCTAGAAGCACTCTGCATCATGCCTTGAACATATAACTTTGTTTCCTGGAGAAAAACCAGATCCAAAGAATGAGCACGGATCAGGTCCCAAATAGCCTTTTGTCTAGGGATGCTATTCATACCCCTCACATTCCATGAGAGCATGATCATCGTGCATGTTGAGAGAAGAGACATTCCAAAGTCCTCACCAACCCAGATTCAACCAATGTCTCACCAACCAATTTCACTTTCTCCTGATCCTTCTTCCTACCCACCTTCTAGGGCTTATCAGGGGCACCCTTTTTTAGGGGCTTTTGATGCACACCCAGAATATGGGAACTAGCAGGAGCTTTGTTCTTGCCAGAGCCTCCAGTACCCGAATCGCCAGTAGAGCAAGCACCAACATCAACTGGAGCCACAAAAGTACTGACCACCATACATGGGTCTCCAAGCCCATCTTCAGGGGGAATAGCAGAAGATTCCTTTACTGCCCCTAAAGTCTCCATTGGTCCAGTAGCCAACGGCCTTAGAGTCTCAGGCTCAAGATTAGGAAAAGTAGCAGGAGCAACCTCGACATGCAAGTTAGGAAATACCCCTTCCTCGTGAACTAAGTCATTCAGTGCATCAAACTTGTTAAATCCCCCTTCTCCCTGATGGTCTTGGAAGGTCCTCTTGTGCCCACGGCCTTTATTTCATGGCCTAACAGGCATAAACCCATCTTTATCCGGGATCACCTCCTACCTGGGTCTAGAACCCTTTTTAGATCCTAAAGTTGTTGTGGCCATCCCGGTTCTTGATTTACCCTCTCTAGAAGCACGTAGACACTTTCTCTGAAGATGCCCATATTCACGACATAGGCGACATCGAAACGACAAAGTATCATAATCAAGCGGTTGCATCCATGAACTAGATCCCACTATCAAATCAATTGAGTTGGGTAAGGGTTGGCTTAAGTCAATCTCCACACAAATACGGGCATAAGAAAAAATCCTATTTTCCAGAGTTTGTTGAGAAGGACCGATCGGCTTCCCCAATGCCATTGCAATAGACTGAAGAATATCACTCCTCCAACATTCAAGCAGTAATCGAGGAAGATGCACCCACACCGGGACTTTGGTTGGAAACTCCTCTACAGAAATGAAACCCGCATGCCATGGTTTAATGAACAAGCTGACCTGATTATAAAAGTACGGGCCACCCTCAAAAGCCTTATTTCTATCTGATATGCATGAAAAGTCCACCAAGAAAAAATTATTTGCAGCGAGCAAGATCTCGAAATCCCCCTCTGGATTCCATGTTTTCTGAATCCAAGGGTCGAGGAAGGGTAAGGAGACCCTCATTCCCAAAAACTTGCAGATTAGAACATTCTTGCTGAAATATTCTAAGTCATCTACCACCGCTTCCTTTTGAATTACCACCATTGGATGTGCTTGGACCCTTTCCAGACAACCATTTACCTTTTGCACTTTAAAGCCATTGATCTTCGTCAGCCCCATGCCAGAAGAAGAAGGATTAAAAATCCCATCCCCAGCTTTCGTCAATATATCATCTCCCTTCATCTCCTCCAATCCATCCTACAAGGCCATGAGACCCACACCAATACACCACAATCAAACCCTGGCACCACACCAAAGCCTGCCGCTTTAAACCCCAAATCCTCACAAAAATATCTAAAGCACCCCAATATTAGAGAATCATTGCCACTCCAACTAGGCTTCCACACAACAGAGGTCTTTAAGAGGTAACCCTGCACCAAACCCCACCGTATAACACAGCCGATCACAACCAAGATGATGAAAAATGCGAACAGATAAAAGATCACCCCCCTGACAACAAAAAACACCCCCCACACAAACAAAAGTCTTCCCTCAAGTGATCCACGAGGAAAAGAGCGCATGCAAAGAAGGAGTTGGGCATGCAGGTCGTGCCTCATAGGCCACAGGCACCCCGCAACCAGACCAGTCCACGAACGCGCGCCATCCCAAAACTTATTTTTCAATTCTGTCAAGATAATGCATACTTGGCCTCTCTTCTTGGTGGAGTTTTTTTCCTGCAAGGGTTTCTCCATGTAAATCATGTGTTATGTGATGATCTTGTGTTGCTAATTTGTGCCTCATTGCTGCTATCTTATGGTGATGTTATGATTTACATATTGTTGTTATAAGTTCACATAGGTAGTGTTTATAAGCATGTTATGTGGCTGATTTCTAACATCATAAAGAGGATGGATCTAATCATGGTATTTCCATATTAAGGTAACTTATTTTTAGATTTTCATATAAGTTTCAGATCTTCATCTTTTTGTAGTCCAAGTCATGTATCTCATTCATTGAATCATATTTGGATAGAGATTGAATTTCCCATTGGTCTATGGAGCCTGATAATGCTCTAAATTAATATTTTATTTTAATAAAGTTTATTTTGTTAATAAAATTGAGTTGTTTGAAAAATAGCTTCAAAATTTCCAAAAATTAGTTGTTTTGTAACTGCCATAAATGGGTTGTTTTTCTTGACTGTCTGGGAATGTGGAAGGTCAAGAGTCAAGGATTGAGAATGTGTAAGGTCACATAGGAACAAGTTGGCTTGTGGTTTTATGTAAATAATGTGAGTGGAAATGCATATGTAGAGAGTGTTGTAAGTGTATGTAGCTTGTATTTTGTTGGATATAATAAAATATTGGACGTTTGTTTCTATGGATGTAGCCCACATTAGGTGAACCATGTTGAATATTTGTTTTCTATATAAAAAAATTTTTGTTTTATTTTAGTCATTTGCATTATAATTGGTTAATCTATTGCTCTATCCTATCAGTAAATCGCAACAATTGGTATCAGAGTTGTGTTATTCAACTATTTGGCAAGAGAGAGTAAAGCTTTGGTGGGAGAAATGTATGAAGAAGGAAAATTGAAGGTCAAAAGTTTAGCAACTTGAATTATCAATTATGGAAAATGCAAATGGAAGATTATTTATATGAGAAATATTTTTGGCGACCATTGTGTGGAAAAGCAAAGAAATCGCCAACAATGTTAGATGAAGAATGAGAAATTTTAGATAGAAAGGCACTAGAAAGTATTTGGTTGTTCTTGGCACCATTTGTGGCATTTAATATATCCAAAGTGAAAATAATGGAGGAATTGATGTAAATGTTAGAAAAATTGTATGAAAAACATTCGACTTCAAATAATGTATTTTTAATGAAATGGTTATTTAATATAAAAATGGTTGGAGGTTTTGTAATAGACCATTTGAATGAATTTAATATAATAACAAGTCAATTGAATTATGTAAATGTTTAGTTTTGATGAAGAATTTTGAGCTCTCTTAATTCTATGTTTTTTGCCAGTAAGCTAGAACAAATTAGTTATGGTTGTAAGTAACTTTGTTTTTGGTTCAAATACATTAAAATTTGATGATGTTTTTAGTGTGATTTTGAGTGAGGAGATTCAAAGGAAGAGAACAGGTGAGACTTCAACATTGGATAATGTTTTGGATTTAGAGAAAATGGAAATATCAAAGGAGAGAGGGAAAATCCTTGGAGTTCATGGAAAGTCACGAGGGATATCAAAGAATAGGTCTTAGTCTAGAGGTAAGAAGGATTGCTAGTATTGTCGAAAAATAGGTCACTTGAAGAAAGATTGTTGGTCTTAGAAAAGAAGAGGAGACAAACAACAAGATAATAACAAAGAAGAAAATGATGTAAGTAAATTATATGGTCATTCTTTAATTCTTTCCTTAGATAATGTTGATGGTTCATAAGTAATAGATTCAAGGGCTTTGTTTCATGATATGCCCCATAGAAATTATTTGCTTGATTATTTCCAAGGAGATTTTGGATTGGTATATTTAGGAGATAATGAACCCTGTCAAATTATTGGAAAGGGAAGAATAAAAATTAAATTACAAAATGGAAATCAATGGCTACTACAAGAGTTAAGGCATGTTACAAATTTGAGTGGGAATTTAATTTCAGTAGGACAACTAGGAGATGAAGGATGCATAGTTACATTTACAAATAAAATTTGGAAGGTTAGTAAGGTTCTTTGGTAGTAGCTAAAGGTGTGAAATTAGGAACTTTATACTTGTGTAATGGTAATATTTTTCCTTCTACATTAGTTGTTGCAAGAAAAGCTATAGCAAGAAAAGTTGTTGCAAAAACAATTACAATAGTTATTGTAGAAATAACAAGAGTTATGGGAAAAACTATTGTAGGTGCAAAAACAACATTGCGACATCATAGACTTGGGCATATGAGTGATAAAGGTATGAAAGTTCATTCTAAGAAGTTATTTCCAAGTATGAAATGTATTAACATGGACTTTTGTGAGAGTTGTGTTTATGGGAAGAAAAAGATAGCAATGTTTTTCAAATATGGGAAACAAAATGTAGTGTAGAAAAATGTATCCCTTTACATTTTCAAACCTAATTTGGAATTTATATTAAAATGAACTTAATTATGCCTTAATTTAGTGTCTTAATATGTATTTTACATATTCACATTAAGGTTAGGGCCCTATTAATTAAAATGGACTTAATTGTGCCTTATTTTTGGTGTTGTAAAGTGTACCCCTTTACACTTTCACACTTATGTGAGGCTCCTTTAATTAATTGAGCTTGATTTTCCCTAATTTTCCCCTTTAATTCAAATCCAAGCCTTATTAATCACATTTTCTGAAGAGGAAACCTGACATTCATTAATGCCTAAACATAACACTTCTCATTGAGCAATGTGTGTCCTAGGTGAGTGACCTAGGACCCATTCGCCCATGGGAAAATGGGTCCTCACTTAGACCTTAGGACCCTTATTTAAATTATGTTTTTGGTGGTATTTTAATGTTTTACAATCTATATTTCAATGTAGACTTGTGATATTTGAATTTTGGGAAATTAAGGATAAATGTCTATAAATACAAGGCTTTATCAAATCAACATTATATTTTTAGAGATCAATTACAAGAGCCAAGATTATTGTCAAGAGCCTTCAAGAGAAGATTTCTTCATCATTTTTTGTAACATTCAAGATCCAAGCATTGTGTCAAAGTCTTTTGCAATCATGCATGTTTTTGGAGATCACATTGTGATGTAGGTTTCAAGCATTAGAGTCAAAGACTCAAAGCAAGATTCAAGAATCAAGATCCACATCCATTGAATTCCTTTCATGCAAGTTCAACATCGACATTTTAGTCCTTCAAAGGTTTAATTAAGGGTTTGGTGAGTTGTGACATTGACTTGTTCATTCATCATTCATTTTATGTTATTTCATTTCATTTCAAGGTTTAATTACCAAAATGGGGTTTGACCAAGGCAAACCCCCATTCACCAAAAAAAAAACATTTTTTTCTCTCTTTGTGTGTTGTAGATTTGCAGGTCGAAGAAAAGTTGAAGATCTAAAAGTTGCAAAATTGCAAAGTTGTCATCTTTGTTGTCATCTCATGAAAACTCAAATCCTGGATTTATTTTTTGCTATCAATTTGTGAAAATCAGGAATCTAGAAGTGTAGACATAGGAGCATAGGACCCAAAAACATATTTTGAAGAGCCCTACCCAGGACCCATTTTCCATAGGGCAAATGAGTCCTCAGACAACTTCTAAAAACACCATTTTGTGAGAGGTACACAACATTCATCCCTTCCAAATCTACCAGAAGCTTTATAGGTTCCTTCATTTTTATGCTTAATCTACTAAATCCAAGTGATAGATTACATTTTGGAGTTGATTTGATATTTTTAATCTTTCTCCCCAAAGTGTTGTTTGACCTAGACCCCTGTCCTAACACAAAAAGAGATTCCTCAAAGAATTCACTCACCTAAGCATTGAAAGTGGATTTTAACTTGGGGGGTCTCAATTCTTGAATGAAATAGAAAATTAGTTTGGTTCATTCACCCCATTTTTCCATTTATATTTATAGTAAGTTTAGTGAAATAGTCCAAATTTAGTATAAAAATCTATGTGTTTAAACCCTACCCTATTTTTATATGTTTCATTTTGGTAAACCTGAGTTTTGAACATTCTAATTTTTTATTTGGAGTGCATTCAAACCCTAGATCTATAATTTGAATCAATTCATTTCATTTAGGATTTCTAAATTTGACATAACATTGCATTCAATTCTAGGTGTAAACTTGCATTTTGAATTCATTTTAAATCTAAAAATCCAACAAAATTTGCATAATGCTAGATTGATTTTGCATAGTATTTACATAATAGCATACTTTCAATCATTTAAATAAGAAAATTGAGTCAAAATTGCATTTCAAAAAGTGTCATATAGTTCATCATTTATTCATCATTTCACTTGCATTAGGTCATTAAATTCTAGAAAATTTTGTTACAAAAGTTACAATTTGAAACTTGACACACAAAACACATAAAACAACTCAAAAATTGAATTTTTCACTTTTTTAAAACCCTGACCTAGGACCCATTCACCCATATGAGTCCCTGTATAGGCTTTTTAGACCAAATTTTGAGTTTTTTTCAACCTCTATCTACTCTTTGTTTTGTTGTACCTAGACCTCTATTTGAGTTTCAAGAATTTCTATTTTCTTCAATCATTTACATTAAGGTTAATTAGTCAATTCAAGTGCATTTTTCAAACATAAAAATTGGGACTAAAAGACATAATTTTGAGGTTTTACATGTAGCATAATCATTCAATTGCATAAGTGGGATACATTACTTTTCACACAATGTTAGTATCTTTCCTTTCTAAGTTTTCCAAGAAAAAATGCATTAACAAGCATGTTAGTCATGAAAGTCTCTTAGGGAAAGAGATTGAGCTTGTTGACATATTCCACACTACCACATTTCCCATCATCACCTCATCCCCTAATATCTCTCCTATTTGTGAGAATGTCTTAGTGAAAGAGGATGTAAGCATAGACAATCATGATAATCATAGTTGCCCTTCTCCTAATATCTCTCCTACTTGCGACGAAGGTATTTTGGTGTTAGAAGATGGACCCATTGAGAGTCATGATAATCTTGAAAACTCCTCTCCTAAAAAATCTCCTACTTGGAAATATATTATGGCACAAGAGAATGAGACATTAGTGAAAAAGGATGAAATCATGGACAATCATGACAATCACATTTGTTCTTCTCCTAGTATCTCTCCTATTTGTGAAGAAGAGTTTAGAGTTAGAAGATACAATCATTGAGATCCATGAGAATCTTGTTTCTCCCTCTCTTAATGCTTCTCCCACTTGGGAACATCTACTTGAACAAAAGGATCCAATCATTGTTAAGAATTCTTCTCTTGATGCCTCCCCTATTTGTGATGATGTCACTTTACAAAATCTAATCATAGAATGTGATCAACATCTTATTTGCTCCTCTCCTAAAAGCTCTCCTACTAGGGAAGATATCATGAAGTAATAAAATGACAACATTGACAAATATCTTTCAAACAATAGTAATGTAGCTTCCTTAGATGAAGATGATGAAGTGACATTAGACTCCCCTTCACTAAGAGATCATGAAAATAAGAATAATTATTTTGAGGTTATGCACTTTATATATCCCTTCAAGTGATCTCTTGAGCTAGTTCTTATCCTCTATCCACCCTTACAACAATCACAAGTTCAAAATAAACCTATGCTTATCCTTGAACCACCTAAACAAAAACCATTAGCTCTGGGAGATATCTTGAACTTTACAAGACAACTTGATAGTAACAATGTTTCATAGCAATCGAGTTACAATACCATTGCTCATACATATAACACTAGAAACAATCAGGAAGCACAAACAACTCCAATTTCCCTTCCATTACCTAAACCATATCTCCCACCTGCACCTAATATCTTGCAACATAGTGGTAAAGAGTATGACCTTGTTTAACAACTTAAAAACACTCCTACTAAGATATCCTTATGGGATCTTATTCAAACCTTACCTAATTATCATAACATGATTCAAAGTTCTTTACAACAAGTTCTTATCCCTCCTAATGTGAAATCGAATGAAATAACAAGCCTAATTCAAGGAATCAATGCAAACATTGTTTTCCACCAAATTGAGCTCCCTCCTTTGGAAGTGAAAAACAAAATTAAGCTTTCATGATACTAGCTATTATTAATAGGAAGGGGATAAAGAGAACCCTTGTTGACAATGGCTCAGCCCTTAATGTGTGTAGCATAAAACTTTTGGATAAGATTGGAGTCGAGAAAATCTAAATTCAACCTGATTCTTTATCTATTCATGGGTTTGATAACATAAGAAACAACCACTTGGTGTAACCACATTACCTGTTACAGTTGGAAAGGCCACATTGTAAACTACTATCCATGTTATGCCTTACGATCTTTCATATATCCCTATTTTAGGTAGGTCGTCGATTCATGAAATGAATGGGGTACCTTCTACTCTTCATCATAAAATAAAGTATGTATACAATAACAGAGTATATACAATCAAGGTTGACCCTAAACTAGATAGTTTTCTCATTGAGAAAGATAAGGAAAATCCTTTGAAAACATTGACACCAACTACACAAGTGGAACTCGTGCAAGAGAAAGAAAAAGAAAAGTGTATTGAAGAAGTCACAAAGTTATTGGAGGATGATTGGGGTTCCTTATATTTTACACCTACATTCATGGGATAATACAAGATCACAACAAAAGAGTCAAAAAAGGGAAAATAAAAAGTGGCAATTTCAACACAAAAATCAAAAGAACCTTCGAATGCATCCACTTCAACCACTTTATAAGAAGAAGAAAATTACACAAAAAAATTTGATGAAATTGATTATTAACAACCACTAAATCCGAAAGAAATGGAAAAGCTTTATGAAAGAGGTTATGAGCTTTTGAAACAACTTGGTTATAATGGAAAAGGATGTAGTGCTAGAGAACAAGGTATTCACGTCCCTATAGAGGCTAACACGCAAGAAATGACTAGTGGTCTTGGTTATTATCCCTCAAACAAAAAAAAAGCATCAAAAAAGCCTTCACTCAATACCAACACTATTACAGAAGATTCTCCTAAGCCAAATCTAACATTGGTGCATCTTGAACTGATAGAAACAGCTAGTGGTCTTGGTTATTGTCCTTCAAAAGAAATGAAAGAATCAAATAAATCTTCACTTAACATCAATGTCATCACACAAAACACTCCTAGGACATGTCTTAGTAATGACTAGAGTTCATTATATTTTACGCCCTCCTTTAAAGGAAAGTACAAAATATTGCAATCTAAAGAGTCTTGTTTAAGTATGACACCTTGTACTAAGCAAGAGATATCTTTGTCACAAAGTAAAGGAACATCTTCTATTATTGATCAAGAGAGTATCTTGTCGAGACTCCTCCAAGATTGCTTGATATCTCTCCCTCCAAGAACACAAAAGAAATTTTACAACAAGAGTTCATTTTGTGCATATCATAGAGTTCATGGTCATTCTACTAATGAATGTAAGGCTTTGGGTAATAAAATTCAGCATCTTAAGGATTGTGGTGCTCTTCCCTGTGTTGAAGCACCTAGTTCCTCTAATTGATATTGATTTTCATTCTATCATATTTCTCATCACTTACCTTGGCTCACCCTTGTCTTGCACTAAGTGGGGGCAAGGGGGTTAGGTAGCCTTGTCATCATATGACACTTGTCATTGTCTCTTTTGGCTGCTTAACCGCCTTCCATATATATATAAGAGAAAGCTTAGGAAATGGACGACATGCCTTAAGTTGGCTCTCATGTGACATACTTTCTTCCTATGTTATCTTTAGCATTGAATTTTGGGGAAACCTCTCCCTCTTTCTTTTTCATGATGAAGCTTCATTCAAGAACATATGACTTGGCATAGGGATTTTTGAACAAGCTCTCATGTCTCCTTTATTGATTAGCATTGATTATTTTATACTTTAAAGTAAATTTCTCACAGCAATCGTGTTAGTAATTTGTTTGAAGTGGGGGCATACATTGGCATCATTTCTTAACATTACTTATGTTTCATTTGTGTGATTTTCTTTCTTCTTGTGATGCATCCTTTTCTTGGTGGTGTCATTGGGTTTTATGTCCTCCGAGAGCGTGATATTTCTTTTATCCTTGACTTTTCCTCTCTTTGAGACATTAGGCACGATGTTCCCTAAGAAGAGACCTTACATGAACTAAGCAAGAACCCTTTGAACAGACCTTTGTTTGCATTTTGTTCATAAGTGTTTAACATAATACAACTTGTTAACCTTGTGAAGCCAAAGTTCTAGTTGTTGTTTTGTGGCGCCCTATTGGAGTTACCAGAGGGATAGCTTTGGTATGGTTAGTATAGTGAGAGCTTGTAGAGCTGGCATGAATTTATCACTAAGCCACTTTTTGGGGCCTCACCTAGTGAACGGCCTAAGGTTCCATTAGCTCAGAGTGAGCATGCATTGTTGTTGGCATAGTGGACATTGAGTTCTACTTGTGAACATCTTGGACAAACAACCAAGATGTGTTCCACATCATGTTGGATAGTTAAAGCTTGATCCATCCCTTTTTTGTTTCTATTTTTGTTTTTCTTTATTTTAGTCTTTAACATTGTATGTTTGTGTATCTTGTCTTCCTGCTACATATCATGCACCTTGTGTGTGTCCCTTTGTGCTAATGTTGGTTTGACATGGGATATTGGATCCTGGGGGCTTGGCCACTTCTTTTATCTTTGTCATCCTATAGCATTCACATTGGTACACTTAGAGCCCTCTTGACTACTTTAATGCGAGTTTGACCCAAGTTCCTCCTCTCACTAAAGTGGGGGATAAATGTAGTGTAGAAAAATGTATCCATTTACATTTTCACACCTAATTTTGGATTAATATTAAAATGAACTTAATTATGTCTTAATTTAGCGTTGTAATAAGTATTTTACATATTCACTTTAAGTTTAGGGCCCTATTAATTAAAATGGACTTAATTGTGCCTTATTTTTGGTGTTGTAAAGTGTACCCCTTTTACACTTTCACACTTATCTAAGGCTCCTTTAATTAATTGAGCTTAATTTACCTTAATTGGCCCCTTTAATTCAAATCCAAGCCTAATTAATCACATTTTTTGAAGAGGAAACCCAACATTCATTAATGCTTAAACATAACACTTCTCATTGAGCAATGTGTGTCTTAGGTGAGTGACTTAGGACCCATTCGCCCATGGGAAAATGGGCCCTCACTTAAACCTTAGGACCCTAATTTAAATTATGTTTTTGGTGTTATTTTAATGTTTTTAAATCTATATTTCAATGTCGGTTTGTGATATTTGAATTTTGAGAAATTAAGGATAAATGTCTATAAATACAAAGCTATTTTATCAAATCAAAATTAGGTTTTTAGAGATCAATTACAAGAGCCAAGATTATTTCCAAGAGCCTTCAAGAGAATATTTTTTCATCATTTGTTGCAACATTCAAGATCCAAGCATTGTGTCAAAGTCTTTTGCAATCATGCATGTTTTTGGAGCTCACATTATAATGTAGGTTTCAAGAATTCAAGTCAAAGATTCAAAGCAAGATTCAAGCATCAAGATCCACATCCATTGAAGCCATTTCATGTAAGTTCAACATCAACATTTTAGTCCTTCAAAGGTTTAATTAATGGTTTGGTGAGTTGTGACATTGACTTTTTCATTCATCATTCCTTTCATGCTATTTTATTTCATTTCAAGGTTAATTAACAAAACAGGTTTTGACCAAGGTAAACCCCATTCACCCAAAAAAAAAACATTGTTCCCTCTCTTTGTGTGTTGTAGATTTGTAGGTTGAAGAAAAGTTCCAAAATTGCAAAGTTGTCAAAGTTTTCACCTTTGTTGTCATCTCACGGAAACTCAAATCCTGGATTTATTTTTTACTATTTGACTATGAAAATCGAGAATCTGGAAGTGCAGACACAGGAGAAAATGACCCAAAAATAGATTTTGAAGAGCCCTACCGAAAACCCATTTGCTATAAGGTTGTTGGCATATAGTTGTCATTGATGTCAAAAGGGAAAATCAGGTAAAGGATATCATTGGCATGATGACAAAGGATGAGTGTGAGAGTAGTGGATCTAATGGAAAATTTGAATTGGGTTTCTTGAGAACTTTCCAGAAAGGTATTGTGCAAGTTGGGAAAGTGAAAGATGCACCCATAAATGTTTTATTTTTGCTCTCAATTGTTAGGGTTTATCAGTTAAACCCTAAGGATACTTGCAATCATGGTGTTCAAAATAGATTTATGTTTTGATGTTGACCTAGTATCAGTGGTTGTCAATTGCATTAGGTGCAACTTATGTCTGTACAGTCGTGAGGGTGACCAACCCCTCTTCCTAGTGCTTGAATGTTATACATCCCCTTTAGATTGGCATGATAATGTGTGGTCGGAGAGAGAATGGGAGATGTCTCTTCGACGGCACAATGATCTTCTTATCGGAAATACATTGATGTATCAATAGGTGTTTGGGAGAAGTCTCTTCGATGGAGCGATAAGGAGTGTGGAAGCATTGTCAGTGAGACATTGGAGTATCTCCAGGATGTTGAAGAAGGTCTCTTTAATAGGGCGATGAGAATTGATGTCGACTGTGGGACCCAGTAAGGTTGACATGTAGTCATGAAGCGAATGAAAAGATGACACGTGGCAGGAACCGACAAGATGATGACTATGGTGGGTGGTGGTGTCAGAGGTGTACATGCGGCAGTAGCCCGCTAGCCCTGCTGAGATATTGGTGGGGCCCGAGCAAGACCCGTGAGGTCAGTGGGGAATAGTGCAGATTGCATGAGATAGATTGGACGATGTTGGTGAAAGGATTCTTCATCGGTGTGACTGAAGGTCGTCGATAGGACTTGTTTAGATGTCTCATCAATAGAGCGATAAGAAAGTTAAGATTCATTGGCGTGACAAATACCTTTCGATGAGACTTGGATGGAAGTCATCTCAACAACCTGATGGTGGAAATAACGAAAGAGATAAACCATTAATTGATTATGTGTGCAGTGAAAGCGAATAGAACAAGGACATTTGGCAATCGATGATTTGTTGTTTTGCGTCCTTGTTGCAAAACAACTCCTATTCAATTGAAAACATTAATGATGGTGTAACCCTTGACAATGGAAAGAGTAAAATGACATAGTATGGGCATGTCTTCATGGCAAGAGAAGACACAAGTGCTGGCTCGATTACATATGTAATAGACATAACTATAAACCTGATCGATCTAATGGAGAAACTTGAATGGCACAGATTCTCACGATGAACAAGGGATGAGATTGATCCTAGGAAGTGGATGATCAAATATAATTCGGTGCATGAATTATTAGGAGAACATCCTGTGAGGATCTTACGAGCTATTGCATGATGATGCCAAATCTAAGGAAAAGATGGAAGCACAATTTGAATTCAAATTCTCTGTACATGAAAATGGTAAAACAACATGCAAACCCTAGAGTTAGCCTGTCAAAAATGAAATGGTTTAGTCTTGAATTTCAATTAGGGTTATAGGGTGATTGGTGTTGCTTTTCAATGAAGATAGAATGTGTTATAAAGAAGATAGTTTAGTGATATGAACTGGTGGGTTAAGTGTAAGATGATAATAACAATCTGTGAGTGAAGTGAGTCATTGTATCTGAATGAGTATTTGAAGCTACTTACAGTGGTGTGAGAGTGAATAGTGAAGAGAAGTGTAATGTACTGAATTGATGCATTATAGGTTTTACATAACCAATCTTATGCACATTTGAATCTAAATATTTGAAGAGGTTGCATCCTCATAGTACTGAGTAGTAGCTCAGTTTGGGTGATTGTAGCTCCTTGGAGTTGTTGCTCCTAAAACAGGGTGTTGCAGCATCCTTATAGTTGTAGCTCTTAAAATTGTAATTAGACTTCATTGCTTGTGAGGTTGGATTATGATAGTATATCCTAGTATCATTTCTCACCGTGGTTTTTCCCATCTTGGGTTTTCCACGTATATTTTGTGTTATGTGTTGATCTCTTTTATGCTTGTGGTTAAATTACATTTGTTCATGCTTCAATCTACACATTTGAGTTTAAGTTTGAATATGCAAAAAGTTTTTAAGGTCTAAATTTTTTAATATCTATTGATTCACCCCACTCTTAGTAGATCATTGTGTTCTAACAATTGGTATCAGAGCCCTAGGTTCCCTTGGAGAAGCTTAATCAACTAGGGTAGATCTTGGATAAGTGAACACAATGGCTAGTCAGGAAGGTTCATGCAAGCCACCCCGATTCAATGGAAAAAATTATGCTAAGTGGAGCTCATTAATGGAAGGTTACTTAGGTTCTCTAGGAACTGAAGTTTGGATGTTTGTCGAGACCAAATATGTTATTCCTGCTACTATTCCAACTAATCTTGTGAGAAAGAAGGATTATGAGAGCAATAAGAAATCTTGGTTTTCTATTATATAAATGAATAATTTGTTTGATTTTGTGCATGGAAAAGTTATGCATTGTAAAATTGCTTATCATGTCTAGGAAAAATTGAAGATCTATGAAGGTGACACCAAAGTGAAGTTGGCAAAGTTACAAGTGTTGAGAGTAAAATTTGAAGGCTTGAAGATGACCAAAGAAGAGAGGATTGCAGACTATCTTTAGAGAGTTGATGATGTGGTAAATTCCATTAAAGGATATGGTGTAGATCTGAAAGAAGAAGATGGTGTGTTGAAAGTTCTCAGGTCTATGAAAACTAAATATGATTCCAAGATTTTTACTATCGAAGAAGGAAGAGAAATTGATAAACTTACTCTTGATGAGGTGCATGGCATAATTACTACATATGAGATGAGAATGTCAGATGTTGAGTCATCTAGGAGAGAAGTTGCATTTAAGGTTATTGAGAAAGAAAAAGATGAAGCTAATAAGAAAGACAAAGTTGTTGTCATTGCATCTAATCATGATGAAATCGACGAGGAAGAAGCAAACTTCATAAGGAGACTAAGGAGATGATACGGTAAGTATAAAGGTAAGCTCCCTTTCAAGTGTTTTAATTGTGGTAGAATAGGTCATTTTGCTTCTAAGTGCCCATATGATAAAGAGGATAACTCCAAGCAAGAAGAAGATAGTGAAAAGAAGAAAACATTCTATCTCAAAAGGAAGAATTTTGGAAAGAAGAAGAGCCTATGCATTCAGGAAGAATGTGATGCATCTGATGCTAGTGATAGTTTAGATGAGTATCAAGATTGTTCTGTAGTAATGAAAGAAGATGAAAGAGAATTTTTCTTCATGGCTAAAGACATTAAGGATCAAAAGGATGCACAAGCTAAGGACTCTCATGAAGAAGAAGTGGAAGAAGTTGTTGATCTTGAGGGAGAGCTAATTAGTGCTCTTGAAGATCTTGATGAGTTAAGAGACAAATATGATGATCTTAAGAGGGAAAACAAGAAACAAAAAAAGAGTGCTCAAAAGGAGATTGACAGTTTGACACAAGAACTTGAGGAATCCAATAATGTGATAGTTGGTCTAACAGTGCATGTAGAAGAGCTCAAAAGAGTTGAGGATGTTATGAAATCTAAACTACAATCTAAGATGGATAGGTGTATGAAACTTGAAGCAGAAATAGTTGCTTTAAGAAAAGAATTGGAGAAGGCTAATGAGCAGATTGAAGAAGTGGTTGAACAAGCACTTGCAAAATATGTGCAAAAAGATCATCCTGTAGACCAAATAATTGGTGATAAGAATGAAGGTGTGCAAACTAGAAGAAGACTTGCTAAGGATAAGGAACAAGTGAATTTTTTGCTCTTATCTCAAATTGAACCAATTTTTTTTATGAAGCTAGTAAGGATGAGAGTTGGATACAAGCAGTGGAAGAGGAACTCAATCAGATTGAAAAGAACAAAACATGGGAATTGGTTCCCAAACCTTGAAGCAAGAATGTAATTGGCACCAAATGGGTATTCATAAACAAGTTGAATGAAGATGGAGTTGTGGTTAGAAACAAAGCAAGGTTAGTGTGCAAAGGATATATGCACAAGTAGAAGGGATTGTTTTAAAGAGACATTTTCCCCTGTTGCTAGGTTAGAAGCAATAAGAATGTTTCTTGCATTCTCAGTCTACAAAGAATTTAAAGTATATCAAATGGATGTCAAATATGTATTCTTGAATGGAAACCTAGAAGAGGAAGTATATATTGAACAACCAAAAGGTTTTCAATTTTCAGAGAATGATGATTATGTTTGCAGATTAACAAAAGCACTGTATGGTCTAAAGCAAGCCAAAGAGCATGGTATTCAAGGTTGGATCAGTATCTAAAACAACAAGGGTTCAAGAATGGGTGTTTTGATAGTAATCTATACCTCAAATATGAAGGTATGCATATGATCATTGTTTTTGATAAAGTAAGAAAAAATTTCAGGGTGTCGTACCCTTCACAGAGAGCCATAAGGGCCAATAGAAAAAATAGACGCAGACTAACAACACTCAAACCAATAGCAAACCAGTAGCAAACTAGTTGGTTTTCTCCCAGTTCTTTGATAGAAGTTGAACCAAATCATCACCAATCCACTCCTGGTGGTCTTCAGCCTTCTTCATCTCCATCTCATCCTTCATAACAGTAGATAGAGTGCTAGTGACACAGTGAACTAATTTGACAGTGAAACGGGTCAAACCATTGAATTTTTTGTCCATTTTGTCCATTCTTTCTTTCAGCACACCGAGCTCCTCTCCTTCGCCCATAGTGTAGTTGGGGTCATTTTGCTCCATATCTAGCAATTTCAAAGAGTGAGAGGTTGAAACCTCCTTCTGAGCTTTACCCTTGTCGGGAATGGAAGAGGGACCATGGGCTTTCTCACCTTCCTTTCCTTCGGACACCTCTTCAACTCTATTATCTTTGTTGTCTGACAACTCATCTTCAGTGTCCAAATCCTTGACCTACATTTTTTTCCTGTTCTTTCCCAATCTGCCCGAGTGTTGAATAATGGCATCACATCCAATAACCACATTTTTTTCCACCACTGTATCACCCAACGAGTGCTTGCTCATAACATTTTTCCTTTTATTCGGAGGCTCCTTCTCCTTACCTTTCTTTTTCGAGGAAAGCTTACTGGGAGTCTTAGCAGGGGTAGACTTGAGGTATAACAGGCTCACTGTCGCACCGGTTTGGGCAGTTCCCTCGATCCCTTAAGTTTTTTGGTAGTAGGTTTGGGTTTTTGAGAATCAACAAGGACTGGGTGACTTTTCCTGATACGGCCTTTTGATTCAACCAGAGATAAGTTGGTCTCAGTGGGTGGCTCAATTTCCTTAATTCAGACAACCGAAATGGGTTTCAGAGGGCATAAAGCTAGGTGAAAGTGGTAGAGTCTTAGGATAAGACCCTGGTGAAGTGGCAGGGGAGTGGGTTCATTGGGATTTAATGCAGCAAACTCCACACATTTTTCAATCAAGTTTTCAAGGTCCATTAGCAGAAAAAAGGGAAAGCTCAGTAAAACTTTATGCCTAAGTTGATTTAACAAGGGAAAATGGTAGAAGTAATAAGTCTTGTACCTTCCTTCCAACATGGCATATTTCATCAATGCAAGGCACACCTAGTTCCACAGCTGAGGGAGAGCCTCTCAAAACCCAGACTAGTTGTGCACCAACTTCTCATCTCCCACAAAGAATTTTTCCATACTAACATTGTCTTAGGATGCTTCATGTTAGAGCTCTGGAGGCCCATCGCCTGCACGATCACACCCTCATCCACCAAAAAAGAGATGCCTCCTAGAGTCACATGTCGATTCTTCCAAGAATTGATGAATTTGGTCGACAAATTAGGGTCATGGCCCACAAGTCTCTCCATCAGAGGAGCAATGCCACCTTCAACACAAATGTGCCAGACCAACGGATCTTTGCAAAATTCATTGCAATTTTTTGGCTTCATCCACACTCTATCCCCTCCATGATACCACATTGCTCACAGTATAACCAGGACTCCTAAAAAAATAGAATGTTAGAGATAATTTCAAGGTGAAAAATCACCTGCACAATAAGGCATTTAAGCCATAAATGACAATCTTTGGGAATCAAGCCTTAGGACAGGTCACACGCATGAGTTAATAATTTCCCTGTAACAATCTTAGCATAGATATTAACGAGTATTTCTATGCATAAATGGCTAAACAAAAAGGGCATGATCGGCAAGGAAGGATTGCCTTCCACATAGCAAAAATACTAAAATCTAGGCAGGATGGTCGTGGGGCCATATTTAGAAATCTCTAAATTGATAGCAATTAGGGGTTGGTCAATTTTAGCTATACCACAAATAGAAGCTATTAGGCGCGAAGGTAAAATAGTGTATAAAGAAAAGCCAAAAAGGATTTTTGTCTCATAATTACAAGTCACATCAAATTCGAAAACACAGAATTTGAAACTCTGTGATCTTAAGAAAATCCCCATAAGGATATTACGACAAGTACGGTCCAACTTAGAGTTAATCAATTGGTACTTGTCATAGCAAGACATGATTTCCTTTTTCCCAACCGGCTCCATTCTATAATTTGAAAAAATCCACTTGGTATCCATCTCATCGATACAACTAATCATCCATCTCATCAAAATAATAAGACCACAAAGCCCAACGAAAAGGCTTGTGGACCCCCCAAGAATCCAACTAAGCACATGTCTTTCCATCATGAGTCAAGTAAGTGCTTTGTTCCTTCGCTATAATATTTTGAATATTAGGCAAAAGTAGACTTAAATCACACCAACATTTGGATAATTTCTAGTGGGAGCCAAAGTTGGCTAAGGTGTTAGCCACTTGGTTCCCCTCTTTATAAATATGACTGGCCACCTTTAATTTTAATTTAGACACAAGGAATCTAATGTCAAGAAGAATATCCTTAGTGTTTCATCCCAGCAGTCTATCAAAATTAATAGCATCAATAATGGACTTAGAGTCACCTTCAATGTGCAGGTTCTCTATCCCCAAGGAAATAGCTATATGTAAGCCCTTTAATAGCGCTCTAGCTTCTGCTATCACAGAAGAATGGAGACCAATCCCCCCAGCATAACCATCCACCAACTTTCCTTTGTGATCCTAACTACACATCCTATACTTGCTCTGCCCAAGTTGTCCTTAGCAGCCCCATCAAAGTTTAGTTTAAACCAGCTCCTATTAGGGGGTTTCCAAATAGTGGCTCTCCTAGCTAGCATTTTGGAGTTGTTATACGAGTTGGCGTCCAGTTTCTGATGCCAAGCTTTAGCTATGCTTATTTCCAACTCCGTGGGAACTTTATCTGGGGTTCTCCCTTTGAAGAGAGATATTTTCCTCAATGAGCCGAGCTCTTATACCAAACACCTCTTTCAGGTTCATCTCAGTGTTCCTAAAGATCCTATTGTTCCTTTCTTTCCATAAGCACTAGCATATAACGGGAGGAGCTTGGTTCCATATTTCACCAGTTAGTGGATGGGTAAAGGGCCCAGTCCAACTCAAGATAAAGGAAGTGATATTCTTGCACATAATCCAATGTAATTATAATCTTCCAAAACCCAACTCCCACACTTCAGTAGCAAAGGGGCAGTGTAACAATAGATGATCAACCGATTATTCGTTGCATTTACACAAAGGCATCTGTTGGGGATCTGGAATCCCCTTTTCCTTAGATTATCCTGAGTAAGAATTTTGTTATGGCATAACGTCCACCAAAAGAAATTAACTTTCAGTATCATGTATCTATTCCAAAACTTTTTCCATAGATTATTGACCATACCCTAGTTAGTCTATTGTCTGTAAGTAGATTTGACAGTAATATCACCCTGATTATCATGGATCCAAAAGAAATCATCCCCATGGTGAGAAGGGGGTATCCTAGTGAGGGAGAGTAACTCCTGCAATTTCTTGGCTAGAAGACACAAATTAGGGGATAAAGGACAACAAAGGCTAATTTCATTCCATTTCCCAGCCCTCAAGGGTCCTAGAAAATAATCACTAATATAAGTACCAAACACTTGTTGAGCTCGACCCTTAAGGAACTTGAACTTAGAAGAATCTAGGGGAGAGTCAAGTAACTGAGTATCTTCCCAAAATCTGATTTTATTACCATTACCTATCTTCCATTTGATTCCATTCCTCATAAGGTCTTGAAGACTACAAATACCCTTCCAAACCAAGGATCCTGTAGGGTGGGCTTCCGAAAGGCAGACAATCAACAACCGGTTCAAAAGGTATTTAACATTCATTATTTCACACAAGCCCTTCCTATCCCTCAGATGATCTCAACCCACTTTGGCCCTAAGAGCTTTATTAGAATTAGAAATGGTTATTATCCCAAGACCACCACAACTTTTTGATTGATAGACCTTATCCCATTTAACCAAAGTGAGTTTCTTTTTTTCCTCAATGCCCGACCAGAGGAAGGATCTCTGAATTTTCTCAAATTTGTCAACAATATATCTAGGTATCTTAAATATGGATAGGAAATAGATAGGGATACCTTGAAGAACAACAGAAAGAAGCTGAAGCTTACCAACATGGCTGAGTAGAGGGCCTTTCCACTCAACAAACTTCCTTTGAATCCTTTCAAGGATAGATTCCAAAACTCAAGAGTGACATCTTTGATAGTTAGGGGTAGTCTGAGATAAACTGAGGGGAGAGAACCACTTTGACAGCCCAAAATAACAGTCACCCAATTTTGCAGGTTAGGAGTGTTGTTGAAGAAGTAAATCATGATTTTATTGTAGTTAATGCATTGTCTAGAGCAAGCAGCATAATTGTTGAGACAATTTTTCCATTTCCTAGCTTCCAACACTGAGGCTTTCCCAAATAGAGGAGTATCATCTACAAATTTTTGAATCACAGTTGGCTCAAGGGTGGAATCAACCTTAATTCCTTTTATGGACCCTTCCGACATCATATTAGAGAAGTTCATGCTTAGCACATCCACCACCATTATAAACAAATAGGAAGACAGGGGATCTCCCTATCTGATTCCTCTTCCAGCATGAAAAAACCCAAAGGGAGAGCCATTAACCAAAACAAAGTACTTAACAGTAGTAATACATTCCATAATAAGATTGATCACCAATTGATTGAAACCAAACTTAGCTAGAACTTTAGGGACAAAATTCCATATCACCTTGTCATGGGCCTTAGATATATCTAGTTTAAGGGCCATTCCAACATAGTTGCACCTATCCATTGAGTGAATTAGTTCATGTGTTGTAATGGTAGCATCAAGGATATGCCTTCTAGGCACAAACCCTTTTTGAGTAGGGTTGATAATTTTATCAAGAAGAGGTTTGATGCGGTTGACCAAATTTTTTGAGAGGATTTTCTAATAAGTATTACGACTGATAGGGCGAAAGTCAGGCATATGTTGAGGATTTTCCACCTTGGGAATAAGAGAAATGAAAGTGTGATTTAGTTGCTTAAGAATCTTATCAGATTTGAAGAAATCATGAGCAACTAGAACAAGGTCCTCACTAATGATCTCCCAGAAGGTCTGAAAGAAAGTCAGAGGGAAACCATCAGGCCCAAGAGCTTTGAATGCCCCCATACTGAATGTGGTTGACTTTACCTCCTCAGGAGTGACAGCACTAAGAATCCCCATATTGTCATTTTGGGAAATTAAATTCGGAAGCGAGTCGACCAGCAGATTGTCAAGAGCTGGGTTAGGAACATCAATAAGAATCGCATAAGCCTTGTGGAAATAGTCTGCAACCACTAAACCAATGAGAGAGGGTGAACGATCAACGTCACCCTGAGCATTGTGTAACTTGTTTATTTGGTTCCTCCTCTTATGTTTAACAACAAAAATGTGAAAGAAGGAGGTGTTCCTATCTCCTTCTTTCATTCATTGCACCCTAGACTTCTGTTTCCAGAAAATCTCCTCTTTCTTAAGAATTTTCTCCCACTCCCATCGGTTCTCCTTCTCTTGGTTGCAAGTGGACAAACTGATATCACCCTCCTCCATTCTCTTTTGAACAATTTTCAAATTTTCCCCAATGATTTTTTTCTCTTGGAAAACATCCCCAAAGACCCTTTTACCATACATTTAATGTGTTTTAGCTTAAAAAAGATTTTGAACATGGGGGAACCACGCACAGGGATATTCCACCCTTCAACAATTTTTGTTTTAAAATCAAGGTGGTAATTCCACATGATTTCAAAACGGAAGGGATAAGGTCCAACAACAGACTGTTCACACGAAGTTAACAACAAAGGATTGTGATCAAAAATAGCCCTTGGTAAAGCTCGCAGAGAGGCACTAAGCAAGCCTGACCAATTGCAAGAACATAGGAAGCGATCCAATCTAACTTGAATTATGTCTTTACCCATACATCTATTGGACCAGGTAAAAGCTTGACCCGACAAATCAATATCAATTAGGCCCGTGGAACTCAAAAAGTGTGTCAGATCAGCCATGTTGTCAGAGTAGTCAATCAAACCACCACATTTATCCAAAGGAAAAATGGGGGAGTTGAAGTCTCCAGCCACCAACTAGTGAGAACCACTATTGTTTTTTATCCAGTCAGCAAGATACATCCATAGGGCTAGTCTAGTATTCTTTTGGTTGGGTGCATACACATTGATAAGCGACCAAGAGCCGCTAGGGAAGGTAAAAGAGACACCAACACTATTTTGGCATATGATCATTGTTGTAGTATATGTAGATGATATTATATTTGGTGGTAGTTGTGATGTAATGTGCAAATTATTTGCTACAAACATGCAAGATGAGTTTGAAATGTCAATTCTAGGAGAACCCAAATTTTTTCTTGGTTTGAAAATTACACAAACTAATAAAGGTATATTTATATCACAAACCAAGTATGCAAAAGAAATACTTAAAATTTTTGGCATGGAGGATTATAGACTAGTCAGTGCTCCCATGGTTATTGGCAACAAATTGAGAAAATTACTGAGTTACCTAATGCAAATCAGAATACATACAAATCTATGATTGGAAGTCTACTATATTTAACTACATCTAGCCCTGATATAATGCAAGTGGTTTGTATGGTAGCTAGGTCTCAGCTAAACCAAAAGAATCACATGTCAATGTAGTAAAGAGAATATTTAGATACATCAGAAGTACTGTTGACTATGGTTTATGGTACCCCAAAAGCAAAAATTTCACTTTAACAACATACACAAATGCAGATTGGGTAGGAAGTGTGGATGACAGAAAGAGTACTAGTGGAAGATCTTTCTTTTTGGGAAACAAATTAGTTTCTTGGATGAGTAGAAAGCAAGAGTCTCTCACCCTTTCTATAGCAAAAGTAGAATGTGTTGCAATAGTTGCGTGTTGCACTCAATTCCTATGGATGAAGAAGACATTAAAGGACATCAAGGTAGAATAAAATGAGCCTATCTCGATTCTTTGTGACAATTAAAGTGCCATCAACATCTCAAAAAATCTAGTGATGCACTCCAAAACCAAGCATATATCAATCATCACTTCATTAGAGAAAAGGTTACAGATGGAGAAGTTAGCATGGAGTATGTCCCTACAAAGGAACAAGTAGTGGATATATTTACTAAGCCTCTTCCCATGGAGTAGATTGAGTATCTAAGGTAGAAGATGGGAGTAGTTTCTTCCACCTCTTATCACTAAACATTAGTGATAGGGCATATATCCAGGGGGGCTTCATTGATCATTTATTTAACCTTGGTTAAGAATAGTGTGATCAAGTCATGTAAAATCTTGTTTTACAATTTCTAACAACTTGATGGTTGCAATTTTTGTCAAAATTGGAGCATTTCCTCAGGGGGAGTGTACCCTTTTCCATTGATGTCAAAGGGGGAGAAATGTGATACAAAATAGAAGCTTGTTGAGAAGAGAAGAGATGTATGTCATAAGGGGAGTTGTTGTGTTACAGTGTTAATAATCAAATTGGTGTAGAACTTCAGTGGTACCTGGATGAGCAGTTAGATTGTTGGCATATAGTTGTCATTGATGTCAAAAGGGAAAATAAGGCAAAGGAGATCATTGGCACGAAGAAAAAGGATGAGTGTGAGAGTAGTGGATTTGATGGAAGATTCGAATTGGGTTTCATGAGAGCTTTCTAGAAAGGTATTGTGCAGGTCGAGAAAGTGAAGGATGCACCCAAAAAAAAATTATTTCTACTCTCAGGTGTTAGGTTTTATCAGTTAATCCCTAAGGATACTTGCAGTCATGGCATTTAGAACAAATTTCTATTTTTATGTTGATCTGGTATTGGCGGTTGTTGGTTGCATTAGGTGCAACTTATGTCTTTACAGTTGTGAGGGTGATTGGCCCCTTTGCCTAGCACTTTAATGTTATACATCCCCTTCAGATCAGTGTGACAGTGTGTGGTCAGCAAGAGAATGGAATATGTCTCTTCAATGACTCGATGATCTTCTTATCGGCTAGAAATTGATGTATCGACAGGTTTCTAGGAGAAGTCTCTACGATGGAGTGATAAGGAGTATGGAAGTGTTGTTGGTGAGACATTGGAGTATCGCCAGGACCTTGAAGAAGGTCTCTTCGAGAGGGAGATGATAATTGATGCCAATTGTGGGACCCAGTAAGGTTGTCATGCAATCATGAAGCGAATAAAAAGATGACACATGGTAGGAACCGACATGATGATGACTATGGTGGGTGGTGCCGTTAGAGGTGTACATGTGGCAATAGCCTGCTAGCCCCGCTGAGATGTTGGTGGGGCCCAAGAAAGACCCACAAGGTCAATGGGGAATGATACAGATTACACAAGATAGATCAAACGATGCTTGTGAAAAGATTCTTCATCTGTGTGACTGAAGGTCATCGGCGAGACTTGCTTAGATGTCTCCTCGACAGAGCGATAAGCAAGTTAAGATTCATCAACGTGATAGATACCTTTTGGTGGGACTTGGTTGGAAGTCTCCTCAACAACCCGATGGTGGAAATAACGAAAGAGATAAACCATTGATTGATGACGTGCACGGTGAAAGAAAATAGAACAATGAAATTTGGCAATCAATGATTTGTTTTTTTGCATTCTTGTTGCAAAAAAACTCCTGGTCAATTGAAAACGTTGATGATGGTGTAACCCTTGAAAATTAAAAGAGTAAAATGACACAATATGGGCATGTTTTCATGGCATGAGAAGACACATGCATTGGCTCGATTACATATGTAATAGACATAATTGTAAACCTGATCAATCCAATGGAGAAGTCAATGGCACAGATTCTCATGATGAACAAGGGATGAGATTGATCCTAGGAAGTGGATGATCAAATATAATCTGGTGCACAAATTATCAGGCGAACATCCTGTGATGATCTTACGAGCTATTGGATGATGATGTTGAATCTAAGGAAAAGATGGAAGTGTGATTTGAGTTCAAATTATCTACACAGGAAAATGGTAAAACGACATGCAAACCCTAGAGTTAGCCCACCAAAAATGAAATGGTTTAGTTTTGAATTTCAATTAGGGTTACAGGGTGATTGGTGTTGCTTTATAGTGGAGACAAAATGTGCTATAAAGAAGATAGTTCAATGATATGAACTAGTAGGTTAAGTGTAAGAAGATAATAACAGTCTGTGAATGAAGTGAGTCACTGTATCTGAATGAGTATTTGAAGCTACTTATAGTGGTGTGAGAGTGAATAGTGAAGAGAAGTGTAATGTACTGAATTGATGCATTAGAGGTTTTGCAGGACCAATCTTATGCATATTTGAATCTGAATATGTGAAGAGGTTGCAGCCTCATAGTACTAAGTGGTAGCTTAGTTTAGGTGATTGTAGTCTCCTTGGAGTTGTTGCTCCTAAAACAAGGTGTTGCATCATCTTTAGAGTTGTAGCTCTTAAAATTGTAATTGGACTTCATTGCTTGTGAGGCTAGATTAGGACAATAGATCCTAACAACATTACTCACAGTGGTTTTTTCCATCTTGGGTTTTCCACATATATTTTGTGTTGTGTTGATCTCTTTTGTGCTTGTGGTTTTTACATTTATTCATGCTTCAATCTGTGCATCTAAGTTTAAGTTTGAATCTACAAAAATATTTTAAGGTCTAAAAGTTTTAATATCGACTAATTCACCCCCCTCTCAATAGATCGTTGTGTTCTAACAAGGGTGAATGAGTCCTCTGACAGCTTATGAAAACACTATTTTGTGAGAGGTACACAACATTTATCCCTTCCAAATATACTAGAAGCTTTGTAGGTTCCTTCAGTGGGTAAACTCACAAAACTGGTTTACAATTCCAGTGAGGAAGGAAATTTGCAAAAAATGCCCCCATGGCGAAAATTTTGGTTTCTGGGAGTTCAAACGATCTTTTGGTTCAAGTGAACCCTATTAAATGATGGGTTCCACATATTTCACATTTCCCAAAATAAAAAACAAAGGGAAACTGTGTGGAAAGAGGGGTACACTCAAACCTAGGTTCATTCAAATGCCCCTTTTCTCCCCTTCTCTCCCTCTAGCACCAAAAATCTCCAAAGTTTTTCCCTTTGAAGCTCAAGTTGAGGATGAAAATGGAGGAGACTTCATAGACCCAACTGGATGATGGTAGTCCTGGGAACGAGCCATTCATCGAATATAATTTTAATATGTTTTGGTTTTATTGTGTTTTTTTTTTTAGTTTGATTAAACATAGGTTTTTCACCAAAAATCAAGCTCTTTCTTTTGTACATGTGGAAAAATAAAAGATTATCAAAATAAAATTTTGAAAAATATGTGCAAGCTAGGTATTGATGTCCTTGATCTAGTAAAAAAAATTGAATTTCGATACATACAAAAAAAGTTATGTTGTATACTATCCTCCTATGTTTGAATTGTAATTGGTTTTACTTCGAAACTTGATTAAAGAAAAAATATTCAATAAAACACTATGAAACCAAATGAAAGGGATATATATCATAGTTGCAAATCTAAATTTGAAAAAAATAGAATTTTATCCTTCACAAAAAAAAAAGCTATGTTGTATATGGTGAGCATCACTCCTTTAAAATGGTGTTTATTGAAAAAAACTAGTTTTTGAAGGAGATGGAAAAAGAAGTGCAATCTGGTTCCAAATTTTTTGAAAAAAATATATTTAGAATCTAAAGACAAAATTTCACAAATCACTAGTTTGCATCATCTTCAAATTCCTCATAGTTTAGCCACTATAGGTGCCCAAAAGTGAAGATTGAGTTAGAAAAAATTAGTCCAGTGTCCAGTTTGGCCAAAAATTGTAAACCAGTATTATGGGATCACCCTAGTTTTATGCTTAATCTGCTAAATCCAAGTGATAGACTGCATTTTGGAGTTGATTTTCTATTTTTAATCTTTCTCCCCAAAGTGTTGTTTGACCTAGTGTAAGGCCACATAACCCACTCCCTATAATAGATATGTGGGCCTTCTAGTATGAGAAATAAATGTACCTGTTGAGCATATAACCATAAATTCATGGTATAAATAAGTATAGCTATGTGTGTTTTACTTCCTAGTTTTGACTAGCAATGTTTTCATAGTACATTATAGATGAATGGGCATAGGATCGAGTTGTGTTTTGACTTGATGATACCTTCAATTGTTCAATGCTAAGAGGGAATTATTTAAAGTATTATTGGAATTGCTTTTGTATAACAACGTTGGTTATCAAAATGACCCACCTTTGACATATTTGGTTAATAACTAGTAGTGCTAGTTGTTTTGGTTCTTATGAAGAAGCTAATGAATTCTAGTTCCCATGAATACAAATATGTGACACCCTAGTCAGTAGATTTAAACAATAAATCTTTCATTCATACCATTTCATATATCCTCTCAAGTTTTGACATGTGTCTTTATAAGTTGTTTTCGCTATCGGTCCTAGATTATGTTTACTATTGTAAATGAGATGTTGTGTGTGTGTAAGTTCATGTTGCTTGTTATGTTACTATGTTATACTAATGAATATGGGTGAGTGTGTAGGGGAATTTCAATGTCATACTAATGCATATTTCTTAAACTTGCGACATTGTCATGCAAGTGTGTTAGGCAAGTACTTTTCTTACCTTATTATATTTTATTGTTGCGGAATTATAGATGTTAGTAATAGAAACAAAGTGCTATTTTCAATTGGATGTAATCCATATTATAAATTAGGTTTTACTATATATATATGATGAATGTAAGGCCCAACCCCCAATGCATTGTTTTCAACTCATTACTTAATTAATGGTTTTATCATCATGTGGAATAGTTGAATTAATTTGATGATCTAAGTAATTTTATTTGAATTGAGCTTGTCAGGGAAGCGTAAAGAGGATCCCATGGGATGACTTATGTGAGTTATATTTTAAAACCTAACAAAGAGGGAGTAGAGGAAAAAAGAAGCTAAATAATTAAAAAGTGGATAATGTGGAGTGATATATTATAGTGTGTGATTTTTAGTTGATATTTTTGATATGCTAATTTATTACAGTAGGTGATAGAGTGAAAGAATGTTTTCTCTCACGCCATGATGATTACACAATTTATAATGTCAAATACACAAATGATACTAATAATTAGTTATTGTGTGAAGTGTTGCTAAGGTCTATGCAGTTGTACACCCTTGTTAATGGGAATTAGATTTTGGATTAAGTTGTAGTGTCCTTGCTAATAGTTGATTTGGTTCAAGTAATTATGTTTTATCACATTCATTTTTCTTGGATGCTAACATTGAATTGAAAATGTTTGAGTATTTATAGCTCTTCAACATTGGGTTACTTTCTCTATTTCTAATTTATTCTACTTTGATAATGATAAGGCCTTTAGATAGTTCATTAGTTGCAATCTATACAATTCAAATATTTGAGGTGATTTGTTTAAATTCTTTTAAAAACTAAGACAGGATCCTTTCATAGTGAGCTCTCTCTAAATTCAAAAATTAAATTATTAATGTTTAAGTATTTAAAGTGTTGTCTATATAGTTTAATTTCCTCCAAAAATGGTGTCATCCACATACACAACTACTATCAAGATCTTGTCATCTTCAATTTTGAAATGAATATTGCTACTTGCAGTACCTTTGTTGAAACCTTGTTGAATCAATATCTATCCAACCTTGCATACCAAGGTTTGGGAGCTTGCTTCAAGCCATATAAAGCCTTCTTCAATCTGCAGACCATATTCGGTTGATCTGAAAAATGGAATCCCTCTAGTTGTTCCATGTAAACTTCTTCCTTCAGCTCTCCATTCAAGAAGGAAGACTTCATACCATTTGGTAAACCTTTAAGTCCTTATGAGCAACAAATGCCAAAAACATTTTGATTGCTTCCATTCTAGCCACCAGAGCAAATGTCTCCTGAAATTTTATACCTTCCTCTTATGAGTAGCCTTTACACAAAAGCCTTGCCTTATTTCTTACCACTTCTCCATTCTCATTTAGTTTATTTTTGAAAACCCCCTTACTTCCAATTATGTTATTGTCTGTTGGTCTAGAAACCAATTCCCGAGTTTATTTTTTCTCAATTTGCATAAGTTCTTCTTCCATTTCTTTCATCCAATGTTCATCTTTGCATGCCTCGCTCACTGTCTTAGGCTCAACTTTTGAAAGTAAGAAATAATTTACCTCTTACCTCAACTTCAACAACTTTGCTTCTTGTCAATACACCTTTCCTCTTGTCTCCAATGATCTAATATTTAGAATGATTCTTTTGCACATACCTAAGGGTTTTAGGAACTTTTTCTAGAGCCTCTTCTTCTTCATTATGCATTTCTTGTTCTTCAACTACTCCTACTTCTCTGCAATCAAGTTAATTTGACACATATCCATAAATCTCAATTGAATTCTTCAATACTTCATCAACCTTGACAATTGTGCTTTCTACAACCTTTTTTTCAGACTTTTATTGTAATATCTATAAGCTTTTCTTCTAGTAGAGTATCCAAGGAAAGTACCCTCATCACATCTAGCATCAAAATTTCCTAGATTTTCTTCATCTCTCTTGATATAATATTTTCTTCCAAATACCTTGACATACTTAACAATAGGAATCTTTCCATACCATAGCTCATAGGGGGTCTTAGTGTTGTTATCTTTTTCTTGAACTCAGTTGAACACATAAAAATCAGTGTGAATTGCTTCTCTCTAGTAGACTTTTGGTAGACCTTCTTTTGTTATCATTGTTCTAGCAGCTTCTTGAATTGTCCTCTTCTTCCTTTCAACAACTCCATTATGTTGAGGAGTTCTAGGGGCAGACAATTGTCTTCTTATTCCACGAACTTCACAAAACATGTTAAACTCATTGGAGGTGAATTCACCACCTCTATCAGACCTCAAACACTTTATTTTCAAATCCATTTCATTCTCAACCATAGCCTTAAATGTCTTGAATTTGTCTAATGCATCAAATTTCTCTCTAAGAAAAGTAACCCATGTCATTCTAGAGTAATCATCAATGAAAAGCATAAAAATTTTGTCACCTTGTAGACTTCTCACCCTAGTAGGACCACAAAGATCTATATGAATCAATTCCAACAATCCAGTAGTAGATTGTTCCTTTGTTCTAAAGTTGCTTCTAGCTTGCTTTCTGAATTGACAGTCCTTGTAGACAACATTAATCAGCTTTGTGATTCTTGGTAAATCTCTCACAACTTCTACTGCACTGATTCTTGCTATATTATCAAAATTCATATGGCACATCCTCTAGTTCCATAACCAATTTTCATTAATCTAAGACATAAAGCAATGACCATCAACACCCTTAAGTTGATAGATGTTTCCTTCAGTCCTCTTGCCAGCAACAATCACAATTCCGAACCCTTTTTTTTATTTCACATTTTTCATCTTTGAACACAAGATTATATCCCCTACTACACATCTTTCTGACACTCAAGAGATTATGTCTCAAACCCTTAACATAGTAGACATCATCAATATTATGTTTACCATAAAAAATGATTGAACCTATCCCACAGATCTTAGCACCAAAATCATCTCCAAACTTAACTAACCCTCCATCATATTTTTCAAGTTTAACAAACTTACTTTTGTCATTGGTCATGTGATTTGCGCAGTGAATAGTTATTTTCTTGTTTAGCATGAAGAGCAGAGACCATAGTACCTTCAACTTTCTCTAGAGCACTTTCCTTCACACATCTTTTAGTGTTAGCAGTAGTAGTTTCATCTTTTAAAGTTAGGAACAAGAATTCATTATCATCAAAATCTCCATAATTAGACTCATCATCAGAAATTCCAGCATCTTCATTGACATAATATGCTCTTTTGATCATCTTTCCTTTATTTTATTTACCATCTCTATGTTTATTTCTTTCAACTCTTTTTGGAGATCTTGAAGCATAATGACCTATTTCTCCACAGCTAAAACATTTGAATGGTAATTTTCCTTTATACTTACTAGAGCCCTTTTTCATTCTTCTTACAAAATTAGTTTCCACTGCATCAAGATTTTCTTCATCCAGATCTTCCATTTTTGCAACCTTGAAAGCATTTTTTGTCTTTGTTCCATTTTTCAAATCGAGCTTTCTCATTTCAAATGAAGTTAGAGTACCAATCAACTGATCTTTAGTATAAGTATTATAATTCACAATTTCCTCTATAGTAAATACTTTTTTCGCAATATATATATCAGGGAGAGTTATGAGTACCTTCTTCACTATCTTGGATTCATCTATTTGTGCACCAATTCCTCTCATTCCACCTACCATCTCATCTACTCTCTACATGTAGGATTTAATGTTCTCATCTTTAGCCATTTGCAAGCTCTCAAATTATGCCTCCAAGTTTTGTAACTTTACTTGTTTAACCTTTTCATCTCCTTCATACATCTTTTCCAACTTATCCCAAGCCTCTTTAGCATTCTTTAGATTCATAACTTTAACTAATTCAAAATATGAAAGACTATTTACAATGATAAACCTTGCCTTATTGTTTATTACATGCACTTTGATCTCATTAGCAGTACTTCGACCATTAGCTAGAGCAACATATTGGTTCTGAATAGACTTTTTGATCTCATATCCATAGTATGTCAGATATCCTTCCATCTTTGTCTTCCAGAATGCATAGTAAGTGCCATCAAACCTAGGACACTCAATAGTAATCTTGTCTACCATCCTGGACCTTCCTTAAGCAATTAAGCTCTTCTCCAAGGAGCCTTGCTCTAATACCAATTGTTGAACAAGACAACTGAGAGGGGGGGTGAATCAATTGTACCAATTTTAACCTTTTAACTCTCAACAAAGTTAGATCCAAAAGCATTCACAAAACTTTTGCTTTGATAATGTGTTCAATGGTTAAATGTAGAAATTGAAATTGAAAGTAGTAAAACCATGCACATAAAAACATCAAATTTACATGGAAAACCTAATGAGGGAAAAACCATGGTGAGGATTAGCTCACAATATAAAGAATTATAAAACCAAATACAGAGGTTCACTACCAGAGAGGCTCATTGATAGAATAGGACATATATGTCCAATGAGTGCTCACTACCAAAAAATTACAAAGATAGAAGAGAGTTGTTATAGAGAGAAAACTATCCCAATGCAATAGGAAATCCACCACAATTTGCTCACACTCTTGCAGACATGCTTGAAAGATAAAGTACACCTTCAACTCACTACCTTCAACAACTCAACACTTTGAATTTCACACTGATCTGCTCAAACTTGCATCACACACACATATATCACATCTATACACATCTCTCACAAACATCTCAACTCATATTTATACCGTCTTCAACCTTGAAACCCTTCCAAGGTCGGCCATACACGAATTGTATTTACAAATTCAAATTAGGTCGGTACCAAAGCATTCCCATGGTGGAAGAGAATGAGGGCGACCCAAATACATTCTTAATGAGGACCTAAATGAGTCCGAACATGCCTCAACACACTTCCATGAGCTTCACAAGTAGTGTTTAACACAAGGTTGGCCAACACCCGTGCAAACACATAAAACAATTAAGTACATGCATCCTTAACTCAATCCAATCTTTCTAGACAACAAACTTTTCTTGAACATGATCTGGAGTAAGTAACAAATACTTGCAAATCCATCCAGAACCTTCGCAACAAACTTCACCTGAAGAATATTAACAGTTTGCATGCTTGAACTCACTATAATACACTATAAATTTGAAACCCATCATTAACAACATCATTTCTCAATTCCTCTTAAACCAAGCAAGAGAGTAAGCACATAAACTAATTCTTAGAACTACAAGTCCTGAAACCAAGATGTGAAGAAATGCAAAGCAAACGCGTTTCTCCCAGACCACGACCAAAAATACTAAATTTCCTAGTTCACATATTGGTGAATATATCTCGCATTGTACAACGATCTAGAAGCCCAAATTCTAGATAAAGCAACTACCAACAATTATGAACAATACCTCATATTCACACAAGCATAGAATCAACCTAGAAGAAATGTGAAGCACATCCCAAAGCATACATTGAGTACTTGCATGACACTGTTCTCTCTATTTGTCAAATTTTCTCAAAAGAACTTGGAAACAAAGTTCTAGAGACATCATTTCAACACATTACTTTACTCTAAAACACCTCTAGACATAGCAACATAGGGATAACTCCATGTACTCATAGCACTTCTTCAACATCTCAACTATACATGCACAAACTGTAAACCTTCTTTATTACAAATTTCTCAATATCCTTGACATATACAATCAATGACCATGTTCCTCTACACATAATTGGCATTAATGACAACACCAACCAGTTGACATCAATGACAACACTTTATACTTTCAACAGTTGGATAATGGTAGTTATATTGTCCTATTATTATATGTTGATGACATGCTTGGTGCATGGTCTTACATGCAACATATTAATGAAATTAAGAAAAAATTAGTAGTCTTTTGCTATGAAGAAATTGGGTGTAGTAAAACAAATCCTTGGTATGAGGATTTCAAGAGACGGGAAAAATAGAAAGTTAACTTTGTCTCAAAGTGAATATATTGAGAAGGTTTTGAAATGATTTAATATGAAAAATACAAAATTTGTAAGTACACTTTTGCCCAACCATTTAAAATTGACTAAGAACATGTGTCCTAAGACAAAAGAGGAGGAAGACACAATGTCTAAGGTTCCATATTCTTCAGCTATTGGTAGTTTAAGGTATTTCATGGTATGCATGTGACCAGGTATTGCACATGTTGGTGTGGTGAGCGGGTATATGAGCAATCCTAGAATGGAACATTGAAATGTTGTTAAATGAATTCTCAAGTATTTGAGAGGTATAGCAACAAAACATTTATTTTTTAGAGGATCAAATGTTGTTTTACAAGGATATGTTGATTTTGATTTGGTGGATGACATAGATACAAGGCGTAGTACTATAGGTTGTGTTTTTTTTCACTATAGGAGGAACACAGATAGCTAGATTTTGAGGTTGTAGAAAGTTGTTGCTCTATCAACCACATAAGCATAATATGTTACTGATAAGTAGGAGATATTTTCCACAGCGTGTAAAATTATGATATTGCTATCATGGGTCAATTATTTTGACTCATAAAACTGCACGATTGAATTTTGATAGAAATATCATAATATGTTGTTGCTATTGAATCTAGCAAAGAGATGATTTGGCTGCAATAATTTCTAGAGGAATTAGGCAATTAGTAGGCTAATATTTCTTTTATACACAGACAACCAAAGTGTCATTCATCTTGCCAAGAATTCTACTCTGCATTCTAAAACAAAACACATACAACTAAGGTACCACTTCATTTAGTCAGTTTTGAAGGATGGTCAGTTGAAGCTGGAGAAAATTCATACAAGTAAAAATCTTGTAGATATGTTCATGAAGGCACGAACATGAGAGAAATTGATTTCCTAATTATTTTTTGTTGGTCTTCAAGAATGATAGTGGTGGAAATAAGAAATAATTGATGTCCATGCATGTTAATCCAATAGGAGCTATGGGTGTAGTGATGTTGCAGGATTAGTCTCTAAGTGGGAGATAGTTTAGTGTAGAACTTGATCAATCTCCAAGTGGGAGATTGTTGGTCTATGGAGCTTGATCATGCTCTAAATTTATATTTTATTTTAATATTTTTGTTAATAAACTCAAGCTGTTTGAAAAATAGTTTTGAAAATGCTTGAAATTGGTTGTTTTGTAATTGTCAGAAACAGGTTGTTTTTCTTGAGTAGTTGGGAATGTGGAAGGTCAAGAGTCAAGGCTTGAGAATGTGTAGGGTCACATAGCAACAATTTGAGATGCAGGTTTATGTGAATAATTTGAGTGGGAACACAACTATAGAGAGTGTTACAAGTGTATGTAGCTTGTATTTTGTTGGATATAATAAAATATTAGATGACCATTTCTATGGATGTAGCCCACATTAGGTGAACCATGTTAAATCTCTATTTTCTATGTAAATTCATTTCTATTTTATTTTAGTCATTTGCATTAAAATTGGTTAATCTATTGCTCCATCCTGTCGATAAATTACAAAATTTCCAACAGTTGTTATTAGAGCTTGCTTATTTCTCATCATTTGGTATCATAGCTTAAGGTGAATTTGGTTTTGGGTATTCCTTCTTTTTTTATTTCTGAGCTTGACAAGATTATGGGAATTTATTAGAATAAATTGGAGGTTGTTAGAAGGCTTGTGGGGCTGCAATGAATGCTCTTTGAGTTAACTTTGTTTTATAGATTTATGATATTAGAAGCCATAGATATTGTCAATGTGATCTGTGTTGGGCATTCGAAGCCCATGATTATGGATCTTTATGGAGTTGGTTATGTTTTGGTAACTTGGAGCTCTTGTTTGATAATATGTGTGTATCCTCTTGTTTGGTGATTTTATTCCTTTACCTTGTGGTCATGTGCAGTGAAAAGGTGTTCATGTTGGATGGGTAGTGACATTCTAGTCACATGGAGAAACACCCTCACTTTGGACTATAGAATGGAGTGCTTATGTTGGCTTCATGGTTTTAGACCTTAGTTACATGAAATCTCTAGAAGATAAGTCACTAACCTTTTGTGAGTTGCGGATTTTATATGTTTCATATGTTACAAGCTCCTAAACAACTCGGTTTTCCCATTGGGTTGCAGTTTACTCTTGCTTTTAGCTATTGGTTTATAGATCTATACATATTCCATTATTTAGATGACATGTTTGATGTGAATTTCTGGATGTTTAAATGGATCAATTTACATAGATGGTTTTGTATTCTTTATATGTTAACTAAAATATGTGCTATGTAGATCTATGATAGGACTGTATTCAGGGTGTTTTGGATGAAGATAGAACTATAGGTGTGTATAGTTGCTTGGAGGTTTCTTATTGATTTATGATTAATCATTTGTGAATTTGTTTGAAAAATCAAATCTAGCATTGATTTTGGTGTTTGAGTCTTAGAAATCCGCATGTTATACTTGATTATCTCTATTTTGCATGATATTGATGTGGAGTTGAATCTATTTTTTAGATATTTGAGATTGGAGCATTGATTATGTATTTATCCTTTGAGATGCATATGTGTTGATCCTGTAAATTTGTTTGATGTGGATTCTATTTGGTAGGCCATATTCGTTGTCACCATTATTACATTGTTATGCTTATTGCAATGAGAGATGGTTATTGGGAGTACCTAATATAATTGTTTATGTGAATCTTTATCAATAGTTTATCGTGCATGAGAAGTTTTGTTCACTTTCAATAGAGTGTTGGTAATGATATCAATCATGATTCCATGTATAATTCGATATTATTTTCAGTGGGAGCTTTATGTAGTTACATAATGTGTTATATCTTCTTTGTTTCAAGATTTTGATTCTAAGTTGTTATAGTGTGTAATAAGTCATGGATGATCTTTGATTAGAGGATAAATGGTCTTTTGTAATGGTTGTTGGTATCATAAGGAGCTCTTAGATTCTGCACTTTGATTGTAGTAAGATTTTAGTGACCTCTTTGGTTCTATTGTCAAAGTATGTGCATGGAGATTGTATTTTATTGGTTTCGAGATTATGGTTGTACTTTACCTCTTGGGAGCTCATGGTGTTGAATTTTTTGATTGTGTTGGAGCCATGAAGGATCTTTAGTTAGGAGATGGTTATCACAATTCCTAGAGAGCTTGGTTACATAGTTCAATGGGAGCTTTGGTAGTGATGATGATTCATCATTTGATGACAAATGGTTATTTTCATGTGATCTCCTAGGAGGGGATGTTAGATCATGATGTCATGATATGTTCTTGATTCTATAGTTTGAATTTTGATAGTTGTATTGTTTGTTCTCTTTGGTTTTCAGTATTAATCATTTGCTTGGAGCTTCATGATTTTGCAAGATTGCATTTGAAGTTGACATGTATTAATTGGTGGATGCTCATGGAGACTAGAGAGACTTGAGTGAGGCTAAGAGATCTCTTATTTATGGGATCATATGTTGATATGGTTACACTTTGATGAGGATTTTAATAGAAAGACTAAGGATCCTACACCTGGTTATGGATGTGAATCCATTATGGACCTGAAGAGAAGGTTGTCATTATTGGTGTTGTGTGCACAAGATAGTCTTGTATACCACTCTTGGTCTACTTGGTAGTTGCATGATTTGAGAGGTATTGCCCACCTAAATATAAAATGCACTCTTTATTTTGTATCTTATCTTCACATTTGAGTTAGTCTTCAATATAACATTTTGAAGGCTTGTTAAGAAGAATATGCATGGTTTATTGATTTTCGTTGTTCTCCTTGTTTTGGTCTTGAGCTATGGATCTAGTTTTGAGTAATTATTTGGAGAGGTACGAGAAATTATTTATGGCTTTGGGCATATTCCTTTGTTGTGGGAATGATTGGTTGGTTTGATCTACCTTCGATATGAGAGGTTTACATCTATTGCTGCCATGTTTTCATTTGATTTGAATATTAAGATATTGATATTCTTTCAATATGGGAATGGTAAAGGAGATCTTACTTTACACAACTTGGTACATGTTAGTGTGGAACAAGGATAAGATTTGGTTTGCAGGTTCTCTCTTTGGTCATGGTATTATTCTTGGATGTTTGGTTTCACATGGTTGAGTGTGAAGAACTTGGAAGAGCTATGTAGACTAGTGGTGAGAGAGGTATTGCAACATATTTGTTTATAGGATTTACATATCTTTGCATGTTTCCTTAATAGTATGTAATAGAGGAACTAGCCACACCCTCTATGTGAAGTACTATAGGTAGACTTGGTTAACCTTGATTTATTTTCATATTTGACATTACTCATGCAGTGAGAGTTCCTAGATATATGTTTGGTTATCCTCTTTGATATCTTGGTTTGTTGGTTACTAATGTGGTGATGAGTTTGTATGTTTCATTGGTTTTGGATCTACAAGTTATGTACATTGTGGATTAGCTACCCACTTTTTTGTAGTGGGATGACTTGAATGTGGACTATCTATATCCACAAGATTGTTTCAGTGTTAATGCATAATTTTTTGGTTGGTCTTGTCTGTGGTCATTTTTTCATTGGTATGTTGTATTGAGATAGGAGGATGGGTATATAAATACTTGATTGAAGATTTTGGGTTGGTATGTTGATGGCATGGAGTTCTATCTATGATTTGTTTACCTTTTTTTGAGGTATGGTTAGCTTGGATGAGTTGCAATTTGTTGTGGTTGTTATTATAGCTGGTATGAGTAAGGAAACTACTCATAGCCTTTGTTATCATGTTCTTGTAAATACTGGTGTTGGTTTTAGTGATAGTTGATATATTTAATCTTGGCATGTTCCTTTTTCTTCCATAGGTAGTATGTTGGAGGATGTAAGGAGTTTTTTTGCTTGATGGTGGTTATCAAGGTTGCTTTTGGAGGTATCTTATTGGATCATGAGAGCATGGTGAAGATTCAAATGGCACATGTTTGGCTATGGGATGCATTTCCCTTATTTGTGATTCCTATGGGTGTATTTACAATGTTGATGTCGAGTGGGAGAATGTTAGGATTAAGGTTCCATATACCTTGTAAATCCCATGTCATATTGCATGGCTCCAACATCCTTGGAAAGTATCTCTAGGAAAATTTAGGGTGTATTGGGAAAACATTTTGTAATATTAATTCTCACATTGTTTGCAATATATTCATAAGAGGTGAGGGGTCCACTAGCAATGATAAAGGTGACTTATGGACATAAATATTTAATATTGTTTTCTTCACATGTGGAAGCCTAGAATGGGATAACAAAAGATAAGGAAAATGACATATGAGTAACTGTTAGTATTCTTTAAGTGGGTTCTTAAAAAGAGGCAACACGTGTCTCTTGGTATACCATCATTTATTACATTTAATGTAATATTATCTTCCAAGTTTGGGCACCCAAGTTGGAGGGAAAGTATTGGAGCCAAAACCAGTGTCCTTTCACATTCTAAGGTGGAAATCCAAGGGTTAGGAATGTTTAGAATGAAGGTTCATCTTTGGGCGCCATGTTTGGTGCATTAAATGTCCTCACAAGTCTGAATTCAGCCTCTGAGATGTAGAAAATATGAGCAACAGTTGGATGTAGAGTTTCATTGTAGGTATAAGGACAGGTGGGGGCATAAGGAGGTTGTTCATAGGTACATAGGTGCTGCCATGGTAGAGGAAAAGAGGAGAATGAAAGTGATTGTATTGTAATCTCATTTATTTGAATATAAGGCATACTTGACCTCTTTTCTTGGTGGAGTTTTTCCCTGCAAGGGTTTCTCCATGTAAATCCTATATTATGTGATGCTCTTGTGTTGATGATTTTTACCTCATTATTGCTATCTTATGGTGATGTTATTCTTCATATGTTGTTGCTATAAGTTCACATAAGGTAGTGTTTATAAGCATGCTATGCTAGCTGATTTTTGGCATCATAAAGAAAGATCTAATCACATGGTATTTCCATATTAAGGCAACTTAATTTTTAGATTTACATAAGTTTCATATATTCACGTTGTTGTAGTCCAAACCTTTAATCTCATCCATTGAAGTCACATTTGGATAGAGATTGAATTTCTCAACAATTGATATTGAGCTTGTTTATTTATTATCAAAAGTGAACCGATAATTTACTAACCTACAAATTAAACTAAATCAATAATCTAATTTATAGAAGGTAGTTAGTGGATGGCTTAAGGGGACATCCAATTAGTTATTATTTTACTAAGGGAGAAATACTAAATTAGTTAACTATTTACTTAATCCTAAACTTATTAAACTATCTAATTTGCATAAAGTAGCTATGGGATGACTTAAAAGGACATGCAATTAGTTACTAATTTTCTAAGGGGAAAAACATTAAATGAATTAACTATTTACTTAATCTTAAAATTATTAAAATTAATCTCCAACTTATTAAATAAAATCAATTACCTAATTTGCAAAATATAGTTATGGGGTGGCTTAAGGGGACATGTAGTTAGTTACTAATTTACTAAAGGGGTCAAAATAAATAAATTAAATAAGGGAATGTGCTTCTCTTCTCTTTGAGATTAAATATATTCTTTATTAATAAGGCTAATGTGAAGGTGGAAGCTCAAATAACCCCACATAAGGGAAATTTTAAAGTAAAATATACAAGTATATATTTATACTTTAAAATCTCTTAAGTGTCTACCTACAATGGGATACATTAATAACGATAAATAAAAAAGAAAAAAAAAATAGATAACAACTCATTTTATAATTTCACATGCTTCCCACTCACCTCCATGCAAAAATTAATAAGAATAGACAAGCTCCTTATTTGACATAATCCATGTGCTTGCATTTGAACTCTTTAATGAATATCATTTTGTTTGTCCACTAATTGTCTCACAATGATGTCATGGTAGAATGTGTTCTTCTTTAACCAACCAAAAGAATAACTAAACTTTTAAGTTTTTATAAGATCTCGTGGATAATTTTACAACACACCAATCCACAACTAGATATGCATCTCTAACTCTCATTGCATCTACAAATTGTGGTTGCTCCTTGGTAAGAGCTCTTTTAAAAAATGCTTAGCTTCATCGTGATCTCCTTTACCATGCCTAGCTTCATAGAAACTCCATGTGTTAATCACTATTTTCTTTATGGGTCATGCATAACCAATACAATGTTCAATAATTTTTTAGTTGTCCTTATAATTTTCGGACCATATGATTCAATTCATCAATATTTCACTTTCCTCTAAATTGTTATGAAATACATCAAAACAATACTACTTAAATTATGATAAATGTGATTGGTTATTGCTCAAGCAGAAATAGTACTCCCTCAAATTTCTTTGTCATATTTTGTACTATTAAATGCATGTCTATATAGTAAAAATAAAAATGGCTACCTATTTGATATGACTGTTATCATTGCCTTGAAAATGCAATGCCTCAGTCTAATGAATGCCTTTATTTTTATGCCTAGTTTGTGCGTTATCAAATGAAAGGTTAACAATGTATGAGCTAAAAATTAGCTCTATCCCAGGGCCACTTGTGAAAATAATGAAAATTGTACAAGATAGTATGCAAGAAATGATCTTGCTTGATATTAAGATCTATCAAATATGATGATGAGGTATGTTACAAGAGTGTACAATGACCTTGCTTGTATAGACAAGGTGTGATGAAGTACCAACATCAAATGATTGTGTCATTATCAAATGACACGAGACATCATTAAATAACCTATGACTCTAATATTTAATAAAAACTAAAAAAATAAAATCTTATCTAATCAACTTAATTATGCCCAGGATCTAAGTGGACTTAACATGTAAATAAGACCCACTAATTAACTAGTTAGGAAAAATACTTATTACACCAACAAACAAATCTAGAACAAGTTCCAAATGTCGATCTAGTAACTCGCCTTGCCTCTAAACACACTCTTGCTCTTCTACTTGTCTAGTTACCCCATGTCTCCATGCAGTTGCTTATATGTGTTTTTTGCTTAAATTTAAGTAGTTGGAGTGTTCCCATGCATAAATTTTACTATGAAAATAGGATAATTTGGAATCTTTCCCTATTTTAATGGAGCAATTACCGTTTAGGGATTGAAAATAAACCATAAAAAAGGGGGTCTAGAAATGAGTAGCAACTACATAAATTGCCAAAAATCCATGTGGCTCCACATGTTTCTTTCCCTCTTTTTTAATATTTTCTTTTAATTTTTTTTCTATTTTTTTACTACACAAACCATTATTAATACTATAAAAACAAATTTAAGTTGTTTGTTTAAAAAATAAGTAGAAAAATCTAATATTCATGGGGCCACTAGCTCCACAAATAATTCCTAAAGAAGTTGAGCAGTGGCTACTAGCCAAAATAAGCTAAGTAACCACATGGGGACCTGCCCTTAGTATCAATCTACTTTAGTTTTTTTTTTTTCTAAAAACTACTCTACTCTTCTTGATAGTTTAGAAAGAATTTTAAAAAAAATTAACATAGTTGTCATTAGCTTGTAAGGAACTTCTCCTAGATCAACCCCTATAAAGTGTAAGAAGATCAAATAGAACAAACAAATGCCTAAGATGTAAATTCATTACTGTGTTTAGTGCACCAAATCCAAATGTTTCATATTGGTTTCTCTTTGAATGCTCTACAATGTTTCAATGTGAAGATTATTTGATATGGGAGATTATTTGAAATTAATGCAATTAATTGCCTTCAAATACTAGCACATGACCTCAAATCACACAATTGTGTGTTTAGTTAGTTATGAGTGAGAAAGGTAAACTAGGGCTAGTCAAACAAAATTTAAAATTAAGATTTAAATTAGGGCAAGACAAGTTTATGATCAAAAACTACAAAATTGTCTAAGAACACAAGAGGGAATAGATTAGAGTGCATAACAAATATATAGTTGTAAATGTGTGTATAGGTATGGGTGGGGGCCTTGATTTGATTGACTGAAAACATCCTCTTGCAAGCAAGTGGTCATGAGGTCCAATCCTCCCATCTATGTGGTTTTGGAGGCCATGTTGCACCAACATCACGAGTCATGTTAAATTTTTTGCATAGAGCACTATAGATTATAAGAGGCATAAGTCGATTCCTCTAGAAAAAAAAGAAAAGTACATAAGTATAATAAACATTTATGTAGGATGATTAGGACCTACATGCATCAAAGTGAATGCATAGAAGACAGAATAAATACTAGCAATCGCACCTTGGTGTGCAATGGGCATGCCGAAGAGGTGTGGAAGGTCAATTAGGAAAAAAATGGTTTATTTTTGCATACATTTGTGTAGTACATGAGATCAATTTGTATGTCATTTTAAAAATGATATTGTTTATATATTATTATTAATATTATTATATTTTTTATTTTATTTTTTTATTATTATATAATAATATTATATATTTTTGGCCCGTTAAGGGGCCTGGTTGGGTTAATCTAGCGCCTAAGGGTTCGGTGGAGGTTAGTTGGGAAAAGTCGAAGGAGGGATGGTGGAAATTGAATTTTGATGGGGCTTCTAAAGGGAACCTTGGACCATCAGGAGCAGAATTTATTGTTTGAGATTGGAGAGGAAATTTATTGGTTTTGGGAGCTAAGAAGATGGAGGAAGGGACCGATATTCCCTTGTAATTATCCAAGCAGTGATGAAAGGGGATACTGGAGCCTGGCATTTATAGAACATAATTGGAAAAATCAAAGAGGAGTTGGCAGCCTTTGATGACTTCTATGTAAGTCATATTAGGAGAGCGGGGAATGCAGAGGCAAATACATTGTCAAAGTGGGCTCTATCGTTTATAGAATATTTTAGGCATTTAGAATTAGAAGAGATAGCTATATGAGAGATGGTACACTTGTAGAAATCAATGCAAGGAGTAATTGAATGCTCTCCAAAACACGAAGTGAATGAGAGAATGTTGTAGAGTCAGGTGGTGGCGATGATCGTACACCTAACATTGATGGTGAAGGATGTGAATTAAAGTTATTAATCTCTCGAGGTATCTCCTTCTCGATGCTTCTTTCATTGTGGCGAAAAACAAGTGCTTAAACAGTGGACAGGAGGTGGTGGCTCTATGGTTGCAGAGGAGATGGAGGCTAATTTTTTGCTCAAGACAAGGAAACAACTCTCCCCATTCCATGGTGAAGCATCGACAAAGAGATCAAAAGGTTTATTCCTTTACAGTCATGAAAGATTAGTGCAAGTAGTGCAATTAATATTGGGAAAAGGGGTTGGCGACCTCAAACATAGGTATAGGACGAATATGGACATATATTCGTTGATAATGCCTTGGGGCTTAGATTTGGGAGAGCCGACAAAAATTGTGAAAGGGGTGATGAAGGCACTAGTGCATGAAGATTAGCTGGAGGGCATGTACACAATCTTGGAATGGGCCATTTTGAAAGTAGGAATGAATTTTAGTGAGGGAATTGAAAATGAAGAGGATGAAAAAGTTGAGAGATGCACTCCCTTTGTGAGATGACTAGAAGGAAGGTGTAAAACCAGCTGGAGAGAGGATGTAGCATGCAGGTGGAAAGTGTTAAAATTGTTTGTGGAATTAATGGAAGTTGAGGCAATAATAGAGTAAGTGAAAGTTGAAGCAGAGCGGTTGGAGCGGAAGGAGCTACAACCTGGGAAGAAGAAAAAGATCACTATAGTCAAAATAGAAGTTATGGTGGGTAGCTCGTCCAAAGCTTATCAATAAATTAATCCTCTGTCATGAAATTTTGAATCTTTTTGGTTTCTTGCTCTCAAATTTTGGGTTTCAAATTACAGGGACTGTAGGGAAGGTGGTGTAGGGATGTTAATGTCGATAGTTTGTATTTTTTTGAGAAATTGGGGTTACAGTAGATGAATATTTGGATGGAAGGTGGCCTATCAAGAAAGTAAGAGGATGATGTAATTTGACTTATCTTTATCTATATCAATAGAACAAAATATTATTATTGATAAAAAAAATAAAAATTATTATATATTTTTATTTTATGTTATGTATTAACTATTAAATTCATCACATACTCTTTAACATATTAACATACATATAATTTTCCTTTTCTTAATCTATCCAAATATCAATTAAACTATGAGATTTTTTATAAATTAATTTAATTTGATTTATATAGAAATATATTAATTAGTAATTATAATAATTTCATATTTATACTTAATATTTTGTATTATAAAATATAATATATATATTTTTTTTTTTGATACGCAAGGTAGTTTTATAGATATAGTGAAATTGAAGAAATACAAAATGTCTGCAACACAGGAAAGACCAACCAGGGCACACAGCCGAACAAAACACCCACCCAACCGAGACACGAGTTCACAATTTCAACAATCGCAATGCAAGCAACAAAAGACCAACTACGATAACCATTAGAATAGAGGAAGGGTCGAGGACCGACCCACGACCAACTTAAGACGAAATTCACAAGAAAATATGTGCAGAAGTCCACCATAAGTGACAGAAAATAACTACAAAACTTAAAAGCTTCAGACATAGAGGCCAACCCTCACATAAAACCATTGATTTCGGCGAAACTTACAAAACCTTCCAACCACTCCATCCCCTCCACCGACACCATCTTCAGCTTTCGCTTTAGGAAATCCACAACCACATCCGCAGTCTTTCTGTGCCTCGCCAAAGTAGGTCCTTTGAGGTCTAAGAGAAAAGGATAAATTTTAACAGCATCCTCTGAATCCCATAGGAGAACCAAGTCAGCCGGGCGTGGAATGCCTTTGCCTAAGAAGGCTGCCTTCACTGTTTCCTCAAGTCCACCAAGCAAGTCTGCACGGAACAAGCGCACCATCAACTCCATAGCCACCGCCTTCAGGGTCTCCATGTCCAGAAGCACTGCAAGAAACCGAGAGGAGATGTGGGCATTATCTCTGGCATACTCCTTTCTTTCCAGGTGTTCTTTACCAAGGATCATTTTGACTGCAACCAACGACACTGGATCATCCTCGGACAGAATTCTCTTAAGTCTCTGGTCTGTAACTTCCCGAAAGGCAATCTGCCTCTTCGTAGCCACCAGAGAGACTGGTGTGTCTACCCCAAAACATTCCAAGCCTTCCGCCGAAATGTGGATGGTGAATTTTGACTTTGTTGACCGCGCCATTTGCAGAACATTGACAGTCGCTCCCTGCACAGAAACAAAAAAGAATGCCAAATTCTGAAGACAAAGTATTAAAAATGAAATCAACAGATCCATTAATATGCCCGTGAGAGAATCAGTCAGGCCTCCGCACACGAAACTGAATAATGGCGGGCCGATCATCCCGTCCTTGTCCTGAGGATTTGCTACGGGCGCAATCCTTCCGCCTATAACCATAATCACTTCGAATGAAGTGAGGTGCCACCCGGCCCTTCAACAGTCAATTCAATGATAGTCGTACCCGACGTGTCGCATAGACGGCGCCTTGAATACATAACCATACATTCCCCCTGCCGAGAACCATAGACTCCACGAATTTCAAGAGCAAAACACTTAAAATGAGCCACCACCTCCCCACGACAATTTAGAAAAGCCACAAAATGGCATGGCACTGCCACCTCTGCACGAACCAAAACCGTCCCCAAGCCACCTCATGCCCACCCAGGAATTCGAGTTGCAAAAATAGGGGCAGGGGGAGCCCACCCAACCGCCCACATAAAATATAATATATATTAATATATATGAAATATTAATTATATTTTATATTAAATAAGAATATAATAATTATTATATATTTATAAAAAAAATTATTATATAAAATGTACACAAATATATTAATGAAAGTGTTAAAACCTAAATGTGCTCATTATTAGGATCTTGGCGGTAATTTTTATTTTAATAAACATACTCTAAAACCCTCGCCGCGAAAATTTGGTGTAAATAAAAATACGTTCTAATTGTTGTAAAAAGTGACAAAATAAAACGGTGGCATGTCAAATGAAAAAGTTTTTAAATGGTGAAAAACATTAACGGACCAAATTAAAATAATTGTATTGCCTTGTCGTGTTAACCGTTGATAGTAGAAATTAGATCGGCCATTTCCAAATATGATACACCTTCCGCGTAATTAAGAAAATAGATCCAACTTTATACAAAATTAGGCTATTTGTCATATGTACATGAACATACAAATTTTCCCATTAGGATATGTAATATTTTTTAAATTTAATTAAAAACATCGTTTTGCAAATTTCACGGTTATTTTGCCCTATTTAGGAAGTTTGGGTTCGATCAGCCATTACTGAGGACAAAAGCAGGTTGACGTAGGGCTTCCGGGCTTTCGAGGAGGCGGCGGTTGCAGCCGGATAAAGGAAAGGAGATGCCCGAGAACGAGAGGCAATTCGCAAGCTAATATTTGCAGAGCAATTTGTCTGCTGAATCCCGTCTGAAGGTACCATCTTTCACAAAACCCTTAAATAAATTCTTATTTGCAGAACATTGCGCACTCAAAAATAAAAATAAATCTTCGTTCAGAGCGTTGCATTGTGTGGAGGCGATGGAAGCAACTCTGTTAGGGAGCCTTCCGGCCCCAAAATCCTCTGGCGCGACAAAGTATGATTTTTCATCCGATCCATGGTTTAAAAGCCGGGTGGAAGAGTCCAAGCCTGCTGTAAACACAAAAACTAAACAAATCCCTCCTTATGGAAAAAGGTCTGGATTTGTTCCACGCAAAGCCGAAGATTTTGGGGATGGCGGCGCATTTCCTGAAATCCACGTTGCGCAATACCCTCTCGACATGGGGGCGAAAGGAGGAAAAGAAGGACACCAAGATTCTCCCAGTCTCAGTCGACGCGCAGGGCAACATTGCCTTCGATGCGATCGTCAAACAGAACGAAAATGCCTCGAAAATCGTGTATTCACAGCACAGGGATCTGGTGCCGAAGATCGAGACTGAAATCAGCATAGCAGAAAGCAAAGACGATGAAGAAAGGGAAATAGAAGAAACAACTCTAAGAACAAAGGCGGCGCTTGAGAAAATTGTAAACGTCCGTCTCAGTGCGGCGCAGCCGAAGAATGTTCCGCAACAGTCGTCTACGGCTACGCATATAAAATACACGCCTTCGCAGCAGTCGGCGGCGTTTAACTCTGGTGCAAAGGAAAGGATAATTAAAATGGTGGAGATGCCCAAAGACCCACTGGAGCCGCCAAAGTTAAGCATAAGAGGGTTCCCAAGGCGTCAGGGTCCCCGCCTGTGCCTGTTATGCATTCGCCCCCCCGCCCTGTGACTGTCAAGGATCAACAGGACTGGAAAATTCCGCCCTGTATTTCCAATTGGAAGAACCCCAAGGGTTATACTATTCCACTTGATAAGCGCCTTGCTGCGGATGGCAGAGGCCTTCAGGAGGTTCAGATTAATGACAACTTCGCCAAATTGTGCGAGGCTTTGTATGTGGCGGAGCAGAAGGCAAGAGAGGCGGTGGAGATGAGGTCCAAGATTCAGAGGGAGTTGATGATGAAGGAGAAGGAGAAGAAGGAGCAGGAATTGAGGGCCCTTGCACAGAGAGCTAGAATGGAGCGAAGCGGTGCCACTGCTGCTGCTGCTGCTGGTGTTGTTGGTGACAAAAGTATTGGTGTTGTTTCTGGTAAAACTGGCGAAGTACCTCTATTGAAGGAGGTAGTGGAGCCTGATCGGGATAGGTCAATTAAGGAAAGTAAGGAGGAAAGAGAAGAGCGGCTTAAGAGGGAGGCTCTTAGGGAAGAGAGGAGGAAGGAAAGGGAGAGGGAGAGAAGGTTGGAGGCCAAAGACGGTCATCTGTCGAAGAAGAGCAAGATTACAAGAGACAGGGACCGAGATGTCAGTGAGAAGATTGCTCTTGGAATGGCCAACACAGGAGGAAATGCTGCAAATGGCGGCGAAGTTATGTATGATCAAAGGCTCTTCAACCAGGAGAAGGGTATGGAGTCTGGTTTTGCAACGGATGATCAATACAATGTCTATGACAAGGGTCTGTTTACAGCGCATAATACTCTCTCTACTTTGTATAGGCCAAAGAAAGACGCGGATTCTGAAATGTATGGAGGGGCGGATGAGCAGCTTGATAAGGTGCTTAAGACTGATCGGTTCAGGCCTGATAAGGGATTTGCTGGTGCTACCGAGAGAGGTGGGCCAAGGGACAGGCCTGTGGAGTTTGAGAAGGATGCAGAGGAAGCAGATCCTTTTGGGTTGGATCAGTTCTTGACAGAGGTAAAGAAAGGGAAGAAAGCAATGGACAAAATTGGAGGTGGAGGAACCATGAAGGCAAGTGCTGGATCTGGAATGAAGGAAAGTTACGAAGGAGGGTCCAGCAGGTCTCGGATTGACTTTCAGAGGGGTCGTTGACTTCATCTTTGATAATAAACTCAAATGAAGGATTCTAGGGGAAAGGGGCCAGTAGTCGTGCAGGCTAACTTCGTCAGTTGACTGGAATATTGTAGGACCTTTTTTTTTTTTTGAAATGCGGACTAGCCTATAACTAAGGTTTGGAGGGGTGACTCATCATGTAACTTGCCACATCAGCATATCTACTAAGAAGTGTCCAAAATTTGACCTTTTAAAGATTTGACCAAATCTTAAGCATGGTACCCCTAGTAGTGAAACAAAAAAAATATCATTTGTTGTTTGTAGAATATCATATTTTTATTTAAAATAAAACTTATATGCAACCTAAATGGATCAAATACCTATTGGTAACCATAAATCTTTGTTATCTCTACTTTTTATTTTCAACACAAATGAACCAATAGTTGAACACAAAAACTATTTGTTGTTATAAAAACAACACATAATTATTTAAATTACAACTTATATCAAACAAAAATGGACCAATAGTTGAACACTAAAACTTTTTTAAAATCCTTCACATTTATTAAAAAATTACATGGTATTTATTGTGCTCCCTTTTATATTTGTGATAGGACAAACTATTAATATTAAATACTCCAATGTTTGTACATTGCTACCCCAATGGTTGTACACATAAGAACAATATTTGTTCACTACGATAACAATACTTGTTTAAATGAGTGTCTTATATTATCAAATGAGCATTTAATTTTATAAATGACACACTTATAGTGGATAGTTTAGATATTTTATTTGAGACTAAAATATTTATTTCACTTGTTCATGAATGTATTTATGTTGTTTTTACTTGAACAACTATTGGTCCCATGATGTCACATATTTGGTATTATTTTGATTAATATGTGAAATAAATATATACAAGATATAATATAAATTCATTCTAGTATTGATATGAATAATCACAATTGAGTGCATGACTATTAGACCCGCATAACTACTGGCCCCTCTCCCCTAATTTCAAAGAGGTCTTTTGTTGTTTAATCTGCTAATTTTTTGTACATAATTCCAATTTGTGCTGGTCTCCACATATGGAAAATAATTTAAAATAACTCATTTACTCTTATTTGGATAAAGCTTTGACAAGTTCCGGATCCTGTATATCTATGACTTTTGTTTTATGATCACTTTCTGCACAGTAATGATGGCAAAAACATTTTTCTGTGCTTTTGTCCGAGAATTGATGGTTTACTATATTTAATTTTTTTAACCTATAATCTGGTCTCTGAATTGATGGCCATTTTTAGTTTTGATCTTAATTTTGTTCTCCATTTATGTTAATTTTCAGAACCAGAATTGTTTCAGAAATATCAAATATTTTTCATTTATTCATATACACATTATTGTTTGAAGTAAAATGCTCAAAGGAAAAAGATCAATCAAATGTTTATCACCCATATCGGTAGGAGCACTCTGGGAATCTTCAAAGCCATCAATCTCCAAATGTGCCTCCCTGGTAGCAAGTGGTGATCTATTAATATCTCATTCCTTAAACATGCTGAACAATAAAGAGACCCAAGACATTTGGTGGCTTAACTTGTTTGATCCCTGTTCTACCAAAAGAAAAGGAGGATAAAGAGAATTTACCAGAGAAAATGTAAAATTATATAGTTTTTACTGTTTATGTACCTGATAATTTTATGGAAGCCATAAGATACAGACTTATGATCACATTCATAGGGAGTGGAAAAGGATTTTTAACATCGAGCATAACATTGACATCATCAGTAATATAAATGGCCATATAGCTGATCCAGTTAAGGAAGGGGTTCCAGTTAAGGACACCCCAACTCTTGCACACTGTAAGTACCCTCCCTCGGTACAAATCAAACTTCTCACTTAGCAATACGCGACCTAATAAAAAACAATACACAATACATAAAAATCCCACGTGGGCAGCATCATGGTTTTAAATTTTAAAGATTTAAGATTACATGCCAGACATCTCCTGTGACCTTGATACATAATGCCAGTTTGATCATACCGTCAACCTGAACCTTCATGTGTGCCTCTTTCTAATGTAATCACTTCAGAATATCCTGCAATGTCCCACTGAGAATCTCTGCTCCTTGAGATAACGTTACCTTCTCTAAAAGACTTCCTCAACTGGACCATATGCAATCTTCAAGAGAATGCACACCAGAGTCCCAGACTACCATGATAAGCTTGATGAATCTCTAAAGGAACTCAGCTTGGACTACTCTCCTATGCTTGAGGAGTCGCCAAGATAATTCATGCTAGACTGCTTTGATGCTTTTCCCTTTTGAAATGCCCAAGTCTGATTTGAAAACGTTTATGGACATTGACTTTCGCAAAACGAGCATGAATTTTTGAAAACTGCAGATCCGTTTGTTGTAACTACAGATGCGGCACTCTATCAAAAATGCAGGAAAGTTGAACTGCTGTTGATTTTTTCTCATTCTTTCTCCCCAAAAATTGGCTTTGATTGGCACATCTCCAGCTATGTAGGGCAGTTGCTTGGGGGTATTAAATAAGGCTCTTTGGATTTCAAAAATGACAGAGGATGACCCCAAAAATGAGGAAATCAAAATAAATGAGTAAGATCAAACATAGAGACAAAGTTAAAATATTATTAAGTTTTAGTAATTTGTTTTTGGGTGATGTGGATCACTAATAAACCAAGGATACACCTGTCTCAAGGATGCACCTGTCTCGTACACCCCAGGTAGGAATTTCACGAGCTTAGTGCTCACAAATTTAGGATGAGTAGTAGAACCACTCCTTTGGCTTACTGCCATGGCCATGGTGTACCTCTTCACCATGTCAAGAACTTGTTGGCTTGTGACGGTTTTATCTTCTTCCTTTTCAACTCACTTCTTGGTCATATACTCTTTCTTTTGGGTTTAACAACCCACTAGCTATGCTTCTCCGCTTAGTTATGTCTATCATCTCTTTCACCACTCTTTTGAGGTAAATTTTCCACCTATTTTGGCCCGTTTCCATTGAACATCTTTCTCCTGTTTTATATCCTGCATGCCAATGGTCTCATCATATCATACATTTGGTCTTCCAAATGACTTCCCATAACTTCCATTGCTGAACCTAGAAGAACCTTCATGCCCTCCTCTGTTGCTACTTTCATTGCAAACATCAAATAACTCCTCCGCTTCTACTGAATGAAATCACCTTGGCATATTTCAGTCATCATGATTTCCTCAAAAAACTCATCTAACTCACTCTGGAAGGCTTCGTTTGCTTGGTCAAAACACTGCTGCTATTCCTAGACTTTAATGTTGCTTCTCCACTTTCGGCACTAATCTTTACTAATGCATCTTGCTGCAAAACATACACAATGTCTCCCTCACCTCCTGGCACCATCGTCGATGCTTGATGCACTTTACGTACATCACTCCTCTTTGCTGCATTTTTCTGATATCCTCAAACACAGCTTCCTTGGCCTTGCTCATAACACTGCCATCTGCATATTGATCATAGGACCAACCATGTTGTCTTCTTCAAGGGCACATACAACCTCTTCCTATTAATCTCCAACAGCATTCATATTCTCTTTTCTCACTGCTGCTAAATGAGGATGAGGAGATTCTAGTTTTTCTATTGTTTCCTTATTCTGAAATGCTTCCTGCAATAGAAGACTCTTCACAGTCATCTACATCTTGGTCATATATGGGGTCTTCATAGGTCACCATTTCAGCTTCCAAATCTGTTTATTTTCATAATCTCCTCTTCTTCATCCTTCTCTAAGGAAATACCCTCTTCTCCTCTACCTGCTTCGTCCTCTTCATTTACTTCCCACTTCACCATATTCAAAAATTGCTTGCCAGAGATTAATAAAACTCTGGTGCTGCTGTCCACTTCTTCTTCTTGCTTCTTAAAGAGACTCAAAATGAACTTCATTCCATTCTTTTCAATCATTTATGTGTTGGCTCTTCCATTATATATGGCTTTCCTATCAAATTGCCAAGGTCTACCCAACAAAACATGACACGCATCGATAGGCTAACATCACACCAACTCCAAATTTCCTTTTTATATGAACTAATCCGAAAATTGACCAGGCATTGCTCATTTACTAATATTTCATGAACTTTTTGAAGTCAAGATACTTTATAAGCGTTTGGGTGTGTGCTTCTTTTCAAACTCAGTTTTTCTACCATTTCGTTGGACACTAGATTGTTTGTGTTACCACCATCAACCATAACTTTACAACACTAACCTCTTGATCAGCAAACAGTTCTGAAGAGATTCTTCCATTACAATGGTTCATTGTCCTCCTTTGTTGATGTCAACAGTACTTTCCTTGTCATGAGAGTTTCTCCATTCTCTGGTTTTTCAGTTTGATTAGGAAATGTAACCAATTATTCATCAGCCTGTACAACATGAGTGTTGCCTTTATTCATCCATTATCATCCTGTGCTTGTGGACATTCAAAAGCCCTGACCTGCTTGGTCACATCTAAAAATATTGTGTCACTAAATAATCTACATCTCCTTTTGCCATAATTTCCTCTTTCTCGACATATGTGTTCCTGCTGTAGATGGGTGATTTTGGTCTTGTGAAGTATTAGATTCAACTCTTTGCAAGTTTTGATTCCTTCTAGTGCCTTGCATATTTTCACTTCTGTTAAGTCTTCCTCCACCTCGTGTTGTATGTTGTTGCATGCTAGACAGAATCTTCTCAGATTTTTTATGCATATTGATATGCTTCATCTACAGTACCCACATTAATTAGAGTTAATTCATTTTGGAGCTGAAAACTTAGTCCATTGAGGTATCTAGCAGCTGCTTTATCCTTTTCCTTTTGCATATCTGTTCTGATTTGTAAGCATAATTTGTTTTAGTGTACTCTTGTATAGACAACTCCTACCTCAAATTTTGAAATTGTTTGAACAACTTGGGTTGGTGGTAGGAGGGCAAGAACTTAGGCATAGATGCTTTACGTCTTAGGTCATAACCTTACCTTCTCCTTGCCTTGTCTTCTCCGTGATTGTTGAAAGGTGTGCTACCATAGGGTAGCATGTGACGTCATTTTAGTTAAAACAAACCCGACCCTCCTAAGATCAAGCTTCTTCACCCAATCCACAAGGAACTCTGGGTTCAATTCCCCATAATCTTTGATACATTTGGCTTGACCTTTGCCCCTTGCTTGGTTATAGCTTGAATTAATCTCTCCATGGGATCCGAGCACCAATTGAAGCCCTTTGTATCTCCAGATTATTCTCAGATTTGTCATGTGGAAGTCTAAACTCCACAGCTTTCAATCCCCTTGACGATTCTTCATTTGGGTCTCTTTAGCTCTTTTCTGCCCATTGGCCCTAATAAAGTTAAATCCCCTTTGAGCCATCTTTCTTTCGCTTCCACTTCCCAAAGCTTTAACTTTGCTATAATACCAAAGTAATGCAGTCAAGGAAGGTGTTCCCATTATGGAACATCTAACCATTGTGGCCTAAGTACCCTCCCTCAGTACATGTCAGACTTATTGTGTATTGTTTTTCATTTGGGTTGAGTATTGCTAAGTGGTAAGCTTGATTTGTACTGAGGGAGGGTACTTTGACTGCAAGGGTTAGGCTGTCTATAACTGGAATCCCTTCCTTGACTGCATCAATAACAAATGTAACAGAATATTTACATGTGGCAAGTGTATGTTGATTGATGTGCTTGACCAATCACTTTTGAAATGGGTGGACATCTGTAATCTGGGTAGTTGAAGCTCTTAAACCAGGGGTTGAGAGATGAGGTTATTTTGGCCACAATCAGGCATGATGAGCTGAACATACTTATCTGTGGCCTAATAATGAGTAAGCAGGGCCTTGCAGTTTGCAAATGAGTACTTCTTGGTTATAGAGTTGAGAGTGCTAGGACTGGTAATGCTAGGACTGGCTACCATATGTGAGTATAATTTGAAGATTCTAGCTACTGCACTGAAAGGAGCGCCATGCAAAACACTATATATTATAGTTGTTGGGAAACTCCATTTTGGGAACATAGACAATGTACCAGTCCCCGTACCCAAAATTTCCGATGAATCATTTACATATAAAATAGCTGTCTCCTTATTCATTTAAATCACGTACCCTAATTTGATTGGCATCCCTGTCCCTATACCAGTACCAGTACCCTGTGTCTCCCGGCAACTATGCTATATATGTATATCCATACACCTTATGGCAGCAATGATATTACTTGTAACATTTGTATGGAAAAAATTAACCTTACTTGTTCAAGACCAATTGGGTTGGGCAAACAACATAAAATTGGTTCGACATATACTGCAACTGATTTCTCAAAGTGAAATTCAAGAAAGGTACCTAATAATCACTAAAGTTTGTTTGAGAGCTTCTAGAATCAGACAAAACTGAAGGTCTGTGAAGCAGCGAATGTTCCGCTCCCCAAAATGGACTGCATCTGACTCAAGATATTGAATACCTCAGTGAAATGAATCACTTGGTTGGATGCTTTTTCTTTGTACTTCATCACTGTGTGGAATTGCTACAAGCGTCACCCACTCAATATGACCAGAGTCTTGGATCTTTGATTGTGAATTGACTTGAAGAATTGAAATGAATGGTGACCAATTATCAAACTTGTTTTAATTTTCTCTGGGCCTGGATTAAGTGATTTCATACTCTATTAATGACATACACCAATATAAGAAAGTAGTTACTATTTAATGGGGAGATTCCTGAGTAATTGGATCGATTCCAAGTTGCTTGACTGCACTTCTCTACAAAAATAATTCAGGAGTGCTCCCACTTGCAAGCCTTCTGGCTTTATTTGAGTTACCTGTAACCTTATTTTATCTAGCCTTTACTTTGGGATGTAACCATTCCTAGGCACACTGGTGCATTTTCACTGGGCTTTTGTGAACATCAAGAAATCCTCTTGTATTAAATATTATCGTGAAGAAAATTGAAGATTGATAATGCTTGCAGTTTTTTTCACCGGCACTACAATATGGGTCCTTGATGTAAGAGACCAAGGAAAGGCTGTGAATGATGAGACATTTTCAAGATCAAGAAGCTTGATAGTTGTGAACATGTAAGCATATAAGTACTACTATGAACAGCTGATGACCATAAAGATTTGGAGTAAAGAAATGCAAGCACAAAAGACCCAAAACCGAATCCAATAGAGTTGAGGAACAATGAAAATAAGGGTGTCTTAAGCCACTGGAGCCTTCACCACAGCACTTTGAGAAATTCTACATCAATCCCAAGGTGACCTAACTACTACTTTGAGAATCTTGGAATCTCTAGCAAGATTAATGAAAACGTTCTATTTCTTGGTATGACAAAAGTCTAAATCAACTAAGTACTAAATCTAAGAACAATTACAGATGGAGTTTTAGCATTACCAATTCTGGAGTTTCAGATTGTGCGACAGGCATTAGAGATCTGGGGGTGGAGCCACTTCGGTCTATTTTGAACAGGGAAAGAACTTTGAGTACTAATCCTAATACCCACGAGTCCTGGTTCAGCGAGATGGCCATACGTTGAGCACAGGTTTTAGTTTAGGTTTTGCTAATTTTAGTTTTTTTACTTGAATATTTATATCAAAAATTAAGATAGTTAATTTTGTCGAATTCGGGTCTTGATTGGAGCAGACCGATGTTTGTTTGGTTGAGTATCAAATCTAATTGGATTTGTTACAATTTGGCTTAAGAAAGGTTTGCTTTGAATAAAATCTTTTGATTAGATTTATTGCTATTCAGCTAGAAAGGTTTACCTTGAAGGGGATCTGTTGCTTTTGGGAGACATTGGCTTTGAAAGGGATCTGTTGCTATTTGGCCTGAGAAACGTTGGCTGTGAAGGGGACAAAGCACTTAGGTGATGCAGGTATTGTAACTTTTGTAAAATCATGATTGACAATTACACGCAGACATTATTATGCAATGCAATAACAGATCAAGAAAAATATCTAAGCAATTGCTGTCATTTTATTCTTGTAAAAATTAATATTACAGAGGTTAAATTGTCAGTGATGGTGGATTCACTTCACAGATAGCAGGTCACTGAGGAGCCTTGCTGATTGTAAGTGCAATAAAATTACAGATTGGGTTTTAATGTTTACCAATACTGAGATTAAGAAATTTAGATTCGGGGTTGTGGCATTTTGGAATATTTCTACCGTAGAAAAAGCTCGAGTGTTATACAATGAGACATCCCTGATGATGGGGAACATTCCCTATCATCCCCTAGTAATGGGCGACAGATCGGGATATAGCCAGTGATGTTTGTATCCTATCGCTTTGGCGGATATTTTGAGTGTCCTCTACTGCAGCTGTCACTTCTTCACCCCTATATAAATAAGTGATATATATGTTGAAACGAAGAAAAATAGGTTTGCCACCAAATGGGAATGAATGGAAAATGGGGTTTGATAGACCTATTTCTCTAATTTTATTGAGGAAATGAGATCTCCACAATGAAATGATTCTCAATCAAAAGGTGAGTCAAGTCAAACTGTGAATATGCAAATTTTTTTCTTTCTTTTTTGTAAGGATGGGGGCCCTGATTAAACAACACTTTGGGGAGAAAGATTAAAAATAACAAAAAAATTCTAAAATGCATTTAATAGATTAAGCTCAATTTTGATGAAACAAGAAGTCAAAATGTAGATCCGAGAAACAAAAAATGATGTGTACCAGTCACCAGAAGTGTTTTTTCAAAGCTAACTAAGGACCTATTCGCCATAGAATTAAAGACTCATTCGCCCTATGGTGAATGGGTCATGGCTGGGGCTCTATAAAAATGGTTTATGGGTTTTCTTATATTGTGTCTACATTCTTAGATCCCCAATTTTCACAATCAAACAATTGGAAATAAATCTTGTAGGTGAGTTTCTGTGAAATTGCAAGAAGGATGACAACAAATGTAACTTCGACAAACTTCGCAATTTTGCTCTTCAAGAGATCTTCCACCTAAAATCAAACCCTTATTTGAACCTTGGAATGTGGATTTGCAACTTGCATGAAATGACTTCAATGGATGTGGATCTTGATCTTGAAACTTGACTTGAAACAATGCCTTTGGATGTTTGAATGGATCTTAAACACTACATCAATATATTAGCTCAAATAACATACATGATGCAAAAAGACTTTGACATGGTAATGAATATTGATTGTTGCAATAATTATTCTATAAATCTGCTCTTGAATGCTTTGAAAATGCTCTTGATGATGCTCACTTGAATGCTTTAGGTGATCATGAAAAATTTCTTTAGGATGCTTGAAAGTCTTAGATTTGCTAGGTGAAACATGGTGAAATAATCTCTTATTTATACATATGTTAACATTAATTCCCAAAATTCAAATAACACAAACCAACATGTGAATATACATTTGAAATCATTGAAATACTACCAAAAACATAATAAAAATTTAGGTCTTAAGCTTAAGTGAGGACCTGATGAATGGGTCGTAGGTCACTCACCTAAGACACACATTCTCCAATGATAGGTGTTATGGCATTAATGAATGTCGGGTTTTCCTCTTCAAAAATTGCAATTAATTAGGCTTGAATTTGAATTAAAGGGGCCAATTAAGGTAAATTAACCTCAATTAATTAATAAAGCTCTAGATGAGTGTGATAATGTAAATATACACTTTATAACACCATAAATAAGGCACAATTAAGTCCATTTTATTTAATAGGGCCCTAAACTTAATGCGAATATGTAAAATACATATTACAACACTAAATTAAGACATTATTTAACTCATTTTATTATTAATTATTTTTCAAATTAAGTGTGAAAAAGGGATTTTTTTTCTAATATATATATAGTGAATAGGCTCTATTGTGCCTAGAGCATGGCTTCTACATTTTAGGAAGAGGACAAATCGTAATTTCAACTAAAACAACAAAATTAAATTCTTCTTTTTGGGAACATCACATAGAACTTTGGTGATAGTGGAGAAGCATTTTCTTGCCAAATCTTATTGTATGAAACTATAGACTATCTATTATCTTTGTGTTCCATTTTACCGATAACATTTCTCCATATTCCCATGTGTAAGTAATGAAAGAATGAGGTTTTTTTCCCTTGCTATCCACAAGTGTTCTCCAAATTTAAAATAAATCAATATTTCTTGCTTAGAAGTAGTATGTTGTCCTACATTCTCACAACAAGTCAATTTGATAGGTGACATCTCAGTATACTCACTGCAAAGTCAGGAAATTGAGAGCATTTTAGTGCCCCACCATAAGTTGTTTGGGTATTGACAAAGAATTCATGCATTGAATTCTTCATTACTGCCTAAATGATTAAGAGAATCCACGAACTTGTACAATGTGCAATGGACCCCACACCACACATCGTGTTTAAATCAGGAATTGAATCCACGACCTAGGTTATTCATTGAAATAATTGTTAATATCTTGTTAGGGAATCTTAATAGATTATATGGTGTAAGATTTGGTTACGAAGATACTCACCCAAAATCAAGAAAGCCTAGAGGAAATCACAAATAATTTAGAAGATCAGTATGACAAAAATATATTGTATTTTAATTTAGTAAAATTAAAATTGTTTAAAATGTATGTAAATATTCTAAGTGCTTTAAGGATCTATTGATTTTGGAAAAAAAGATTTCGTATAAAATAATAATATATAAGGGGTATACCTTGCACTCATTAAAACATTTCATTTGTTTTGTTTCCTACTTGAAGTCTAATTGAGTTAAAGTGAGGGATCTTGGGATGACTTGTTGAAACATTATGAGAGCACAAATGAAACATATTTATTCAATAACTTGATAAAATGTGTTCGGAAATTTTATATAACCATAATTGATAATTGGAGTTTGACCCTTTCATAATTACTACATTGACATTAGTAAGAATGGTAGGAGACAAGTCATAATAAAAGTGTAATGACCCTTTCTAAACTATTGAACTCTTCTATTTAACTCTTCTCTATGATGTGATGATTATGTGGATCAATATTGTAATGTTATTGGTATGTATATGATTGATTAATCATCATGTCAAGTAGTTGGTATGGGTAGGTATTTTGGAACAATATTTTTTCAACATTCAACATATTATGTGAATTATATTGAACAAATGATCATGAATTTAAGGATGATGTATACTAATGAATCTTGAGTTTTCTACATAGATTTAATTTATAATTAAAAAGAACCCATCACATTTTTCATTATGAACACACACCTCAACAAATTCCTTTAAGATAAAATACAAGATTCCATCATTATTATTACAATTAAATACCAAATTTTCTTTTATTTATTTTTATCCACAAAACCCCAAGTAGAAAATACAAGAAGTGAAACAATAACATGTTAACAACTCAAGGTAGCTCTATTGCAAATAATATTGGGAGAATTAATAATTTACAAGCTTATGAAATAAACCTTGCTCTCCACCAAACCATAATGGCAACATGAAGCCTCATGGGCTCTAGCCACACCTCGAGCAAGCTCTAAAAGATTACCAAATGATCTTGGTATGGAAGCTACAACTAATTTATTCAACAATTACAAATACATCCATTTCAAAGAACCATTCTAACTCAAGAACTTGTATATCACTTATTTTATCAACTAAAAACAATTAGAGGAAATAAGACTTAGTTCTTCATGCTACTCTATTTGAATCCTTCACTCTTCTCTTTTCTCCATAGCTCTCAAGCTTTCCTCTCTAATCCTAAGTATGAAAACAGCCCAAAAAGGAAATGCACTCTTCAAACTCTCAAAAAATGACTAAGTTCTCCCAAAAGGAGGAGAGAGCTCTTTTTTTTTACCAAGATTCAAGAGCTTTTAAAAAATTTAGGATTCCACACCATTGGATGAGATAATGACAAGTCCAATCTCAATTATCTCACCATGCCTGCAAGTTGCCCACCAAGTCCTCTCCTTTATTAAAGAGGCATGGTGCACATACCTGTCTTTTTTCCCAAGTCCAATTTAATAAATGAGAGGGAAGACCAAAGGGGAAGGGGATGGGTATGGGTCAAATCCATCTTTTCATCCCCAAAATTCGTCACCTCCCTTCAAGGCCATTTAAAGGAGGTCATAAATAAGGCATGGGAAAAGGTATGGTAAAAAAAAATCCTCCAACCAATAGGTGCTATGCCTAGGGCCTTTAAAATGTAATAAATGTTTAAATTATGACCTTTTTGACACCTCATAAAATTACCTCCAAACTTGCATCCAAAATTTATCTCTTTACACACCACTTGCAACTTGATTGGCATGACTCTACATTTAATTAAAAGATAAAACACATCACACATATACCCCACATTACACACTAACTATAGATCTTAACTCTCCAAATATTTCCTAGATTCTAAGGTCATATTTAAAACTCAAAATAACTAAACCACCACCACTATACTTGATGCTTAATGCTAACCCCACATTGACCCACTTCTCATTGCATGTGATCATGTTCAAATACTTCCTTAAGTGATGTATTGATAAGGGTTTGAATTGGTTCTCCCTTCTTCCTAATGACACTCGTCTTTTATGCATTTTCCCAACACATGGTCCTAAGTTCATGGGAGTCACCTACTCCTATTTTCAATAAGATTCAATTCAATAGGTTAGTGCATGGAAATATATCCATATGCATAATCTTTATCTCCTTCGATGTAGAATAGGAGTTTGAATCCATTTCTAACAATAACAAAATCCAACCTTAATTATTCAATTGTATTATCTAATGGATTTTTGAACAATTATTTATTACTAAATATCATTATGTGACTAGATAAGAAATTCATATAACTTACCTTTTTAGCTTACCTTAAGCATCCTCATTGTCGGATAGAGTTGTTCCTATTTACCATCAACGATATTAGGGATTTATTCCATTGAATATCTCCATGATCTACAAGGGTCCTGTTGCATTCCCAAGTATTGTACCCTTTTCCACAAAACATAAAACATATTAACAAATCACTTGAATTAAATGCATTTTGTTCTTTTGCCCATATTAATTTAAATATGTTTATCTCTTGATGCTTGTAAGAATCTAAATTTGCATACTTTTCATTCTTTCCTATCGAATTGTCAAGACACATGTAATAAGAACATTTACTACTATCATCGTTTAACTAAGTCAAAGAAAATTTAGAACACTAAGCATGCAGTTGAGCGCATTCATTGATGTTCTCTTATACTTTCATCATTTGAATATATAACTCTCAATTTCACACACACACTCTCCATAATAATATTCCAAGGTAATGAAAATTAAAGATTTAATCATTTTTCCCATCAACATTTCCAATGATGGGAAAGTTGGTGCAAATGCAGGTGAGAAGCTGGGCGAGAGAAAATGGATTGGTCCCCTTACTCCTGTCGATGGCTATGAAATCCCTCCTTTATGGGCAGATTTTGGCTTTGATCCTCTTTTGTTTGGAATTCTCCCTCAGCTTGGTTTTGCTAGTGCTACGCTGGGCTATGTGGATGGGGACCCAATTCTTCCTCATAAAAGGAAATCCTTTTCTGATGCTGCTCATGCCCAACCTCCTGTCCAGGCTAGGGTTTTGCCTTTGCCTTGTGCCTGTGCCTCCCCTATGGTGGTCTGTGGGCCAGAGGTTGCTGAGAATGAGGATTTTTATATACGCTAGGGTGTGGTCTGTAGGTTAAACGACTTGTGGCCCTCCCTTTCGGATCTCCATGAGTGGATTTCCCTTTCTTGGAAACCTATTGTTACTGGACCGATCGAGCTCTATCCCAGTGCTATAGGCTTCTTCTTTGCAACATTTACTCTCCCTGAGGATCATGACCGAGTGTGGATGTGGGGTGTCCATTTGTTCTTCATTCGGCCTTGGTCTCGCTCGTTCAACCCTCTTACAGAGCCACTAAATATCAAACCAGTTTGGATTCGTCTACCAAATCTCCCTCTCCAATTTTGGGAGGATTCTTGTTTTGAAGCTATTGGCAATGTCATTGGTAGCTTTCTGAAGGTGGATTCTATGTCTCGGGATCTTGGGCATACTACAATGGCTTGTATTTTAATCGATTTGGACATCTCCAAGCCTCTCCATGGTGATGTGGTCTTGATGGTGGAGGACAGACCTTGGAAACAACTTTTGGACTATGAGGGGATCCCTTTTCGGTGTAGGAGATGTTTCTTTGTTGGTCATTTGACTTCTGGTTTCCCCCTTGCTCGTTGCAATGGCACTACTACTTGGTGGAAGGATGTTCTCTCGGACCACCTCATGGTGGGCTCTCCCCCTTCGGAAGATCCCTCTGAGGAGGACTTTTCCTTGGTGGTTATGCCCCCCAAGTTCCTCCTCTAGTTGTCCCTTCTGAGGTACCATTGCTTCGATTTGTTGTTGTTGTGCCAACTAATTTTGATTGTCCCTCGTTGAACACTATTGTTGATCCCTTGAATGATCTCGACTCCTCCCCTACGCTGCTAGCTTCGCTGCATGGTGGCTCTTTGTCCATTGTGGTTGTGGATGAACCGCTCATCTTACCTTGCTCAGTTGACCTTGGCTCTAAGCCTTCTTGGTCTATTGTGCAGAAGAAAAAGAAGGGACTCCCTAAACCATGACCTCAGGTTTTGGGAGTCAGTCCTATCCCCCCTGATTCAAGGGTTGTCTAGTCCTAGTACTTCTTTCGACTTGTTGTTTGTCAGTTGTTCGTGTTCTAGTACTATTCTATGTGTGGCTTGTTTGGCCTATTCTGTCGAGCCTTGTGGCTCTTGTTTGTAAGCTCTTTTTAGTTCATATCTTGTTTTGAACTAGCTCTTTTTTGGCCCCGAGGGCCCTTTGTGTAAAGGGTACAACACCTTGTAAATGTAAATGTTGCTTACCTTATCAAAAACATAATTGGTCTTTATAAAAATATCACAATGGTCATAGATAGGGTTGGGCCTCACATTTATCATGTGTATAAAATAATACATTTTTAAATTAGAGTGGTTGTAAAACATTATTTAGGGGTTTGAAGTCTATGAATGAGTAAAGAGAACAAATATATTGTAAATTAATGGATTGTTTCAATAGTTTGATGTTTTCAATGTGAAAGTTGAACCAGTGATACCTTAGCTTTGATATTTAATTAATTGTGAGAAGTGAATTAATGAAAGAGATCATTGAGAAAGTAACTAGACCCATCTTTTAATGTGTTGAACCACTCTAAGGTATCATATACCATTGTATAAAACATTTAGCTAGAAAACTATCATCAATTGTTATGGTAGTTGCTAAGATATAGAAATGTTCGACATAAAAAATTGGCTCCCTATTATCATTATACTATTCCATTGAGAAATAATATTCTATTATAAGGGTGTTTTAATCCGTAAAATGGTTGATGAAGCATGAGGAAGTATAATATCTTCCAACTATTTATACTTGTTCTTTTAATTTTGTACAAATGTATGTCTAGTTTAGAAGTTGGGTAGGATAAATGTCTCATGATGGTGGAACAAAGTTGTAGTTAGTGGCATGTGTTATAGAAAATATTTGATCGATTGGGTTATATGGTGGATGAATTGTAGGTATAGGGGTATTGAATTGAGGTGACAAGTTATTAAGCCAAGGAAGCATTGAATTTAACCTAGAGAATTTATTTGGAATCTATGTATAGTTTGAAATTTATATGAATGCAAAAAAATTATGAAGCTAGTTTTATTAAATAAAATCTATATCCAGAAACTATATTCAAACCCATAGTTGAGGATGTATGAGAAAAATATCTACAAAACCTAGGGTTGAGTAATTAGGGGAAAAAGATCTACAAACCCTAGATTTAGGAACTAGTGAATTTAACACATATAAGTTATTTGGAATCTATGTAGAATTTGAAATTTATAAAATATACAATATGTAAGAATCTAATTCTTATTAAAGTTAAATATTAAATTAGAAACTATATTCAAACCATGGAGTTGAAGGGAAGAGATCTACAAACCCTAAAGAGGAACTAAACAATTTAATTTAGAGAATTTATGTAAAATTTAAAATTTATATGAATGTATTAAAATTAAATCTAAAATTAGACACTACCATTCGTGACCTCCTCATCACCAGTCACCCAATAGTCCCAACAAGTTCAATGGTGTTTAGGAGCATATGGAGGGCTTGAAAATTAATCAAAGTCAAAGTCACTAACCCCCATTTCAAGGTGCATAATAACAAAGTTTTGGATCCTGACATATCCATATGGTGGAATTTAGAGCACAATGGAAAACCCCTTGGGATTCTTCAAGGCTACTCAACCAAGAAATGGACATAGACTGGGATCCAAACTTTGAAAAAATATTGAAAGATGGGGCTCTAAAGGATTTAGAATACTTGAGGGAGGAATTTAGCCTCCCCCCTCTAGCTTAAGAATGCACTTTGTTCGAAAGGATGCTTGCAAAAACATTCCCTCCTGCAAGCTACAAGCATTGATGTGATCTTGCAAAGGACCTTAGATGGGGGGATGGACCCCCTTAGCCAAGGTCCAAAACAAGCTAATATATAAAGATTTAATTAATTATGAATCCTTAATTGATCACTTTAAAACTTGGAAAGTAAATATGGCTAACAAAGAGTGGGTGAAGGTTTTTATCTCTGATTGGTCTAATGTGCTTGATCCTAAAAAAGCTTGTCTTAGATGGTTAATTTTGTTGCAAAGAGTTCCTTTTAAAATTAATCATGATGATATTGACATCTGTAGCATTTACAAAATCTATGAATCTATTAAGTGTATCTTCTTTGACTGTTTTTATGCTAATGAAAATTGGAAACTATTTTGCAATAATCAGTTAATTTTGAATAAGAGTGGAAATGTTAACTGGAAAGTGGTTTTAATCAATAATGATAAGAAATTGGGAAAAAATATGTATTATTTTGGATTTTCTTGGCTAATGAAATTTTATGGCACATATGGAAGGCAAGGAATGAGGATAAATTTAATGGGCATAGGAGGTCACTTACCGAGTCTTCCAAAAGACTCATTATGTATAATGTTGCTATGTAGGTTATTGCAACAATGGAGATCTCTGAGGACAAATTCTTGAGGCTATTAAGCGACGGGGTTGTGTTGATCAATCAAATTGAGATAAAATATGGACATTCATGGCAATAATATCAACCAAATCTTTCCATTTTCACGAAGGAACTTGAAGCCTTCTAAAAGGAATTTAATGATCAAGTTGAGAAGAAGAAGGCTCCCTAGGAGAACAAAGGTCATAGCCTGCACACAAATGAAAACCAAGAAATAGAGGAAACCATGTCTAATGAAGAGAAGATTGCTGCAAAAATACTTGTTGAATGGAAAGAACTAGAATTAGGAAGTGAAAACAAGAATTTTTAATAATTGTCACCTTTTGAATGAAGTTGCATTGTAGATCTATAAAACACCTGGCATTATATATAGTTATATGGGTAGCTAGTAGACTATATGTCATCTGCATTATACAACTTGGGAATATACATTATATTCAACAACTACAATAGTCAAATATGTGTAGTCTATTTTGTATATATTAGGATATACACAACTATAGGTTATGGTGTAGAATGAACACAAGGTGCATAAGTATGTATAAAATGATGTAATTTTTGTCACTTTTACGATTATTAATACAAAAAATTAAACACTAAATGTTCAAACCCCAAAGGTGAGGAAATAGGGATAAATTAAAATATAATATATTTGAAACATTTTTATACAAATTAAAAAAATATACATACCTTGTCTTTGTTTGATATATCTTTATACCTTCTTCAAATAAGCTTTGTTCCTTTTTTGCTCAATATTCCCACATAGTCTTGTTTTCCCTTGTCCTTTTATTTTCCATTTCTTCTATTATAAAATATTTCTACAAGATTCCTTTGCCAAATATTTTCTCCTTCCAAAAAGCAAAAGTTGCAAACACAATTTTTGTAAATTTTCTTCATAAAACTCACCTACAAAAAAATTAGAATTCAATTTTTTTAAAAAAATTGTAGAAATTTTATTAAGTTCATATTAATATATAATTCATTTTTTAATTATTGACCTTAGGACCTTCATTTGAATGCCATTTTTATAAATATTTTAATCTTTGGGACCTTTGTTCGAAGGTCATCGAAAAAATATTTTATTATTTTTCATGGCCATCAAAGGTACCCTCATTTTCTTCGAATGAAGGCCTTAGGATGACCTCTCACCTTGCTTGTTTGAAATTTTTCTTAGAATTTTCAGTTTTAAACTTTATTTTGGACCTTCGAATGGAATCAACTAGACAATAAAATTTGTAAGATTGAAACACTCACATAATTTTTCCAATGAGTATCATTTTGAATATATTTATTTATTATTATTACATTTATTTTCTATTTTCTAATGAACATAGGTTTTTCAACAATTGTTAAGATCTCTGTTCTAGACACATGGTAAAATATATTTTGTTTTTTGAAAAAGATTTATACACTAGGTATTTATGTTCTTATTGCAACAAGAGAATAAGTTAATTCACATATATACAAAAAAAGATGATCTATAGAAGTAACCTATGTCTACATTATAGTTGATCTCACTTCAAAAGTTTATTAAAAAATTATGTAACAAAAAATTATAAAAAATATTTGTGCACTAGATACTAGTGTTACAAAACTATGTTTAAAATTTTATAATTTTATCCTTTCCACAAAAAAATTATGTTCTATGAAAGTAACATCGCTTTTTAAAAATAATGTTAATTATAAAAAATAAGTTATTAAAAGTTATGTTAAAAAATCATAAATTATTTTCTAAAGTAAAATAAAAACATATATGATCTACACATGATATCTCAAAAATAACTAGTTCACATCATCTTCAAATTCTTAACAATTTAGTTTTTATAGGTGTCAAAAGTGATATTTTGGTTAAAAATGTTAATTTCAATGTCCTACTTTGACCAAAAAATGAGACGCTATTGTTGGATCACCCTATAATTTATCTTTAGAAATTGAAGAACATGACATATTTTGAAATGTGTGGGTATAATAGTAAAATCTATATCTAGAATTTATCTTGATATTGTTTTAACTTATCACATAGTTATTAGCTTTCGAAGAACCATTTTTTAATGGAAATGTGATTTAGTGCTACAACAAGTCTTTATCTCTTTTGATAATTGTGAAGGACTATAGAGGGTATTTTTGTGATTTATATATTTATTAAAAAAAGTTAGAATTAATAATAAACAGACTTGTTGATAATATATAATGATAATTAAGGTCATATTGTTGTGAGATTAGATCAATAACACTTTAGATAAAGTTACAGGTGATGTAATAATGAATGTTAAATCTAGTATAATTCATCATTATGCTTGTATATTAGTTACAATGGATGTGGTAATGGTAATTTAGTTATGAGATAAGTCACTAAGGTGATAAATACTATGCAACCCCACCTCTCTACCCATGAACCTTATCAACTTGGATTTTGAACTTATTAAGTTACACTTTGTACTACAAAAATATTGCTAACTTTTAACTATGGTGGGGGTATGGAAATGGTCTCTTATTAATATTATTCTTGTATGTTTCTCCACATATTAGTGGGTTCATATTATGGATCTTTTCAATAGGATTATGAATCAAGTGTAAGACAAACTCATATTCTTAGATCTTATTTTATTATATTGGATTATGTTGGATTTCTAAATGATAAAAAATGGATATTGTTCACTTATGAATTAATGGGCTTAATTTTTGGATTACACATCAAATTATATGGTCCTCTTATTACACTAAGAGACATTTAACTAAAATGGCAACAAGGGGTAGAGTGTAATGGTTTGAATGTGTTAACACAAAATATTAAAGAGATGACATAAAAATAAAAAAAATTAAAGCACAACCAACATATAAAGATAATAAAAACTAAAACACAACTAACATGCATTTTAAAAAATTGATGCACAAAACTAAAATATAAATATAAATATTAACTCATTGTTTAAATAAATATTAAAAAATATATTTATATAAAAAAATAAAGTGAGTTCCTTGGAAAATTTTGCAACATTATCAAACTTGTTAGGTATATTGCTCATAGACAAAAAAGATAGGTTTAGTAATCATAACCATGACTCTTATTGGGTCCTAAAATTGTTTCTCACACTTCTAGAGGGATCAATCAACTTCAAGGCCAAGGAAATATCATTATAGAAGGTGGATAGACCAACTTATCAACAAAGAGTGAGTGATGAGAGGCCAATTACTAAGAGTGGATAATCTCCCTTTCAATTTGGGCTCGACTAGACCTAGAAGTGTATTCCTAACAAGATTGAGTACAACTAAAAATAGATAAATTATAGGCCCAATAGTAGTATCCAATGTACATCTAATCCTAAAGTTATCACTAGACCAATGCTTAACCTATTGCACATATAACCTCTATTAAGATAATTAAACCATCATTGCACAAATGTTAGATGAGGGCATGCAGGATATGATTCTTTGAAGGTAAAAATCTTAAGTCTTGCTAGAAATATTTCCCTGGGAATAATATTGAATCATGAAATGCATACAAGCGAACTCCTACTCCTAACTACTAGTTAAGTATGTTTTCTTATTTTTTATGCGTATGGAGGGTCAAACACTTCCAATCTGACTATTTGTCTTATATTGGATTACAAAGTCATAATTACTAAAATACACAAAACATAGAAATGAAAAAAGAGATATGATAACAATAACTAAACATACTTAGTCATCTTTATCCAAACTCTAAAAATCCATATGCAATATTGAAACTCCATTACAATGAATTCTTCTCTTGTCTTTAATACTTCTACCTTTACTGGTGATTCAAATCTCGATCCACTATCACTTGAACTTGATCTACCTAGGGGTGTTGAACATGCCATATAGGATCTAATTGATATGATATTGAAATGGGTGCTAGCTTGAACTACCATAGAATGAAGCTTAGTCATTTTGCTCATATGAAGACTCTATTATTAGTCCATGTTGATATGCTCACTATGATCTTGGCTATGGGTGATGTGTTCTCGGCCTTTAGCCGAGAGTTAACTTTTGTGGGAGGAATAGTGGGGTAGATTTTGACCATTTATTTCCTAATAAAGAGCCTCTACCTCTATAGTAGTGTCTTGTTGTTTGTTCTTGTTTCCATTCATTTCATTTCCATTTGATTGATACCCAAGACCTATTGCATCCATTGTCTAAACATTCTAGAGTTTGAAGTCTTAATGGCATATGTGAAATTATTATAAGGAAATTATTTTCAATCTCCATAGACAAATCAAGGAGAAGCAAATTTATTTATATTGTCTTGGTCAAAGTGATGAGAATCACACATATTTATAGACTAAGATTTCTCCATATATATACCCAACTTCCTATTCCGTAGACCTAGCTCCCAACCCTTTCTATTATCTTACCCTATTTCTTAAGAAAAATATTAATATAAATTACTCTCTACTCCTAATAACTAGTGATATTTTTATCTCTTTTTTTTAATATCAAATACCTCATTTATGAACTGATGTGCTATGATACACCTCTAGGAATACACAATTGTGAAAATAAATGATAAGACATGCAATAGATCCATTCATTAAAATTTAGGAATAAATTATCCATACACGTGTCTTGAAATTCATCGTCCTCTAAAATATATGATATATAATCTATAATTAACTCATATTTTTCTAACTTACATTTCAAAAGATTAATAAAATATCTTAAACTTAATATTACAAAATAAATATTTACTAAAAATAGTAATCAAATCATTAAGAAAATGATGTAAACATCAAACAATAAATTTAATTAAGCTGAAAGGCTTATTACACTCACATCAATGAGTATGTGTACATTTTTATCCTCCCCATTAAAATTGATGTCTATTAACCCATTGCAAAGTAACATTATATTTAAGATTTTTTATATCTGTAAGCTTTAAAAGCATGCATTATGATCATCTTTTTATACTTCTACTATATATGAAATTTTAAAGAAAATATAATTATATAGTATTCTAATTTTAATATATATAATTTTACATGATTTTTAATTTATAATATTTGTTAAAGAAATACATATTAATTTATAATATTTCCATGCTTTTATAATTTTTAGAAGATTTTTAACAAGATAATCTTAAATATCTAATAAAAAAAATACAATATATATCTTTGTTTGGCAATGGAGATACAAGAAACTTTTGCTTTCTTTTTAAAGTTGTTTTAAAACTATTTGAAATTTTTAAGAAAAAGAAAATATAATATAATATTCTAATTTATAATAGTAATATATATCATTTTATAATATTTGTTATGGAAATACATATTAATTTTCAATATTTTCATGCTTTTATAATTTTAAGAAGATTTTTAACAAGATTATCTTGCATATCTAATAAAAAAAATTAAATAAATACAATATTATATATATATTGAAATCAATATATATATTGTTGTTTAGCAATGGAGATAAGAAACTTTGCTTTGTTTTTAAAGCTATTTGAAAACTTTTATTTTTAGTATTATTTTTAATTTTAAAGTTATTTTTATTTTATATGGAGTCACTACAGTGTGCATCGCTATATAATGCACAAACCCATCTACTAACCCATCTCAAAGTAATATTATAGTTAAGATTTTTTATATCTGTAAGCTTTAAAAGCATGCATTATCATTTTATACTTCTACTATATATGAAATTTTAAAGAAAATATAACATAGTATTCTAATTTTAATATATAAATTTTTTTACATGATTTTTAATTTATAATATTTGTTAAGGAAATACATATTAATTTACAATATTTTCATCGCTTTGGTAGTCATCCACGGTTTAAATATTTCATGATCAACATGATAATGAGACATCGTGCACAAAATTCATCAGCTGTATTCGTAAAAATAAATTTTCAAGACATGCCACTCACCATCAATGAGTTACGTGAGCATATGGAAAACATGCCACACTCTCATCTAGCTGATAGGTTGATGCAGTTTGGAACAAAATTAAGGGGTACAAGGCCATACTAGACAAAATTTAATGCAAAATTGACTGACATGATTCATCAAATAGGTTCTCCTACAATATTCTTCACCTTAAGTGTTGTAGACATGTATTGGCCTGATTTGCATGCATTAATGTCAGGAACACAACCATCTACTCCAAGGGAGGCTCAAAATTGGAGAAAACAAAATGTTATTGACTATCATCATATAGTCACACATTACATGCACATGAGACATTCAATATTCAGAAAATAAATACTAGAAAAATTAATGAAAGTAAAAGATTATTGGTGCAGATATGAGTGGCAACATAGGGGATCACCGCATGTCCATGGATTCATATGGATACATGGAGCACCGAATATGGACAATATTAATTGGTCAAATGAAGAACAACGAAAAAGTGTTGAAAGATATTTCCACTGTATTGTTTAGGCATGGAATCCTATAGTAGATCCACATCAACCAAACATACAGGCATGTTTTAAAAAAATTGGATGTATACATGCAATATATTAAATAAACTATTTATAGTCTACAATATGACTAATATATTTTCATTTCCAACTGTAGGCATTCCAAAATTATTTTCTACATCCATGTCTTAGAGATACAAGACAACTTACAGAGATGGATGTTGACTAGGACTATGAATAAATCCTAAACCGTGTACAATGACACACAATGTGTAGGGAAGGTGCATGCCTACAAAAATAATAGAGGAACAATGGTTTGCAGGTAACTGTTTTAACAAGTTAAAATATTTATATCAAAGTGGAATATAATATAATTGTCAAATACTAAAATAGATGACATATTTATATTGATTGTAGGTATAATACTCCTTGGGCATTGAATTTAGAGGGGTAAAAATTATATGAAGACATAGAAACAGGTGAAAAGAAATTTGAGCCAGCCAGAAATGATGATAGAGTAAACTCACACAATCGCTACATATTGTAATTGTGGAGAGCAAATATAGATTGGCAACCTGTTCTTTCTAAACATGTTGTGATAAAATATATTGCAAAGTATGCAACAAAAGCAAAGAAAAGCTCTGAAACATACCAACAAATGTTGATGCGTCTTACAAACACAGAGAATGCAGATGATTTAGCTGCAAGAGCATATAGAAGGCTTTTGATAGAGACTATTATAGAAAGGGATGTTGGAGCTCAAGAAACATGTCACATGTTACTAGAGCTTCCATTAGTAGAGAGTAGAATTTTTTTTGTCAATCTAAATGTATCATGTGAGGTGTTCAAACCTGTAAGTATAAATGATGAAAAAAATAATGAAGAAAAAATGATAAAGTTCATCAATGGATACAAAACAAGGCCTTTATGTATGGAAGCTATAACACTAATTGATGCAGCCAAGTCATGGATATATAATCCTAAAAGAAAAAGAGATAACAAATGGGAACAAAGATAAACAATTGTTATTGTCAGAGTATTCCCTAGATTTTTATCCATTCCTCCACGTCAGTCAGAAAAATGGAATGACTTTTGCTTATCAGATTTATTATTGTACAAACCATTTCGTGATGTATAAAGAGATATTGGTTATGATAATGACTCCATAATAGAAAATGGTGAGTCATTTCAGTATAACCCTTGGCACGTGGAGCAAAAATAAACTGTAGAAAATATTGAAAACATCAGTGATTCTGAAATTGAAGACAATGAAACTATTCAACAAAATATTATTGAGCATGAATGAGAAATAATATTAAGACTACATAACGGTCAAAATATCAAAATATCAGAAATAGATACGTTGGGTAGAAGAGATATTGATAGACAAACAAATTGGTGTAATGAATACCGAGGTGAAGTGTACACAAATCAAGCAATGAATTTCATTAGCAACATGAGAGAACATGGGTGTCTCATACATGATGACATACCATAGTGTACCGACTATTCAAATCTCAGTGATAAACAAAGGAAGGTGCTCAACATAATTATGGCACACTACCATAATAATTAGAATCCACCACCCTTGTAGATGATAATTCAAGGAACAATAGGAATAGGAAATTCATATCTAATTGGTTCTATTAGACAAACTCTTGAAAGTGCAGCGACTTTGAGTTCTTCTCCCCTTCTATTACTTGCACCAACTAGAGTTGCAACATTCAACATTGACGCATCCACAATACATTCAAAATTGAGAATCCCAATAAGAGATTTTTCTCAACTAGAAGGAGCAAGGATAACAAGCTTTCAAGAAGAGATAACGCACATCAAATACATTTTGATTGATGAAATGAGTTTCATATGTCAGAACATACTAGAGAACATAGATTCTCGACTCCGACAAGCATTCCCACAAAAAGAAAACATTAACTTTGTAGGTATACACATGATTATGATTAAAAAAATGACTAATTTATATTCTAATACAAGTAATTCATGTTATGGAGTTTATATAGATATGAAGGTACATATTAGCTAAAAAAAATCATTGTTTATCTTTCAGGTATATCTATAATTTTGGTTGGAGATTTGGGTCAGTTGCCTCCTGTTAATGATAGACCAACATATGACAGCAATAAAAGAGCTAGGTTTCTATGGGAAGAATTCAAAACTATGGTTACTTTAGATAAAGTATTTAGACAAGATGGATAAAACATCCACCAATAGTGATTTCACCAACTTTTGACAAATCTTAGAGATGCAAACCCAACAATTGATGATTGGAGATTACTTATGACAATAACCGCTATTACCATTGATGCAACAAGCAACGAGGAGTTTGACAATGGTGTTCATTTGTTCTCAACAAATGATAATGTTCATAAACATAACAAGAAAATGCTATACTCATTGAAGCATCTTGTTGCACATAGTCTTGCAACAAAATCAAGAAGTATTAATCCAGTAGAAGGATGCTCAAATGATGAGCTTGATCTAGAATTATTGATCAATAAAGATGATAGGGTAATGTTGACTTCAAATCTTTGGATACAAGCATGTCTTGTAAATGAAGCTCTAGGATATATTTGAAAGATTGTATACAAACGTGGAAGTGGTCCACCAGAACCACCAACATATGTAATGGTTGAGTTTGACAGCTATTTAGGAATACCATTTGATGATCGCAATCCAAATACAATTCCAATTACAACAATATAGAGGGGGAGGACAATCCAAATGCCATTAAGATTGGCTTGGGCATTAACAATTCACAAATCACAGGGTTTGACTCTTTCAAAAGCCACTATTGATAGTGGACCAAGAGAAAGAACAAGATTGACATTTGTCGCCATTTCTCATGTAAAGTCTCTACACGGCCTAAGAATTATGCCACCATTCACATATGATCGTTATGAAAACATGAAAAGGAGTAGACAACTTGCCAAAAGAAAGGCTAAAGAAAATAGACTTAAAATTTTAGAAGATAATTGATGAAATATATTTTCTTCAATTTTGTTTCAATGACTACTCAAATTTCTAAATGTAATGTATTTATATGATTTTATGTGTTATGGTAGTTAAAAATTCTTCTATGTTTAATGCATTGAAAATTCAACAAACAAATGTTCCTAATGTAAAACAATTATGATACTTTTCAAACATTTCTAGTGAGTTGTACAAAATCTAAAATTCATTTTCTACTAATGTGGATTCTTCATATTTCACCACATAATTTTAAAAATTGGTATGTTTCATATGCTGCTCACATATTCAATTATTTTTTACTACTTGAATTTAATATATTTTGAGTTTCTTTGATATCATAAATTTGCTTAATGTTTAATCTCTTATATGCAATTTTCTCAAAAGTTGAAATATATATATTTTCCCCTATTTAATACTAATGTAAAAAAAAAAAAGATTTTCCTATAGGTGAGGAAGATGTCACATAATGTGCATACATCATGGGTGTCCATTTGGTTATCGAACTATCACTGTTGTCTTCCATTCAATGTCCTCCTTCGTATAGAGGAGTTGAGTGCCCGTTATTGGTTGAGAGAGAAGATGGTCAAGAAAATTATCAATAATGAAATAGAAAATAGCAAAAGAAAATTTAATAATTATGCTATGTACATTAACTTTCTCTATGAATCTAAGGTGAAAATGAACTTAGATATAAAGTTTAACAATATTTAGATTGAAATTGTAGATTTTTGTGACTGGTTAGTTCATCTATACCATTAGGTTTGTGATCTTTACCTTGCAGGATGCATTTGGAAGGTCACTATCAGGCCAACAGTAACCATTTAAAAACATAGTCTATGTGATGAGCTCAGTATGAAATTCATGAGATTTCTTAAAGGACAATCACATATTAGTTATCACACGGAACCACTTGAGGAATGGTTGCTTGCTACTTTAAAGTTCGACTACTCCATCATATTCACGGTGCATCGGGTCATGCCATCATTCAGGTTGTTACATGCACACTATGGGATACCTACATTGCATGTCGTCAGTCCAATGTGACAATTAAAGTTCAAACTATTATTCACGATAGTGATAATGCATAATTACTAGTACACAAATGGTTAATAAAAACATTAAATTTTAAGTTTGGGGAGGAATTCCACTAAATTTTAGTGTCTAGCATTATATATGGCAATTGAAACAAGAGCTGCAGAGCAACAAAGTTCCTGCCAGAAAGTTTTAGAATAGTTTTGTTTTATTTGTTGAGTTTATTGTGTTTTAGGAACAATTGATCAAGATAAAGCAATTGTCGCCTAAATTTAGGAATTTGATCATTGATAAAGTCAAATTTCTCTTCCATTAGAAAATGACTCTTATAACAAAATAATTTTGCTCACTTCAAAATTCTCATGCTCTGGTTGTGCTTTTAGGCATGAAGAAAGCAAAATTTACATGTTGCTAGCATTATGTAAATATTTATGAGTTCAAAGATTTCCTTAACCATATAGCATATATGATAAAAACATCCTCTTTCAAAAAGCGGAGATCTTTTGAACTTTCATTGTACATAGAGTCATGTATAACCAACTTGCTTAAATGTTACAGATTTCTGCACAAATGAAAATGAAAGCATATAGTTCCAAGTCCTCTTATAGGTTCCTAATGTCTCCAAAAAAATCCTTATGATAGAAAATGATCTTTTTATTCCATTCAGTAATTTAGATAACTCATTTATAAGCCTAATAAAACTTATAATGTGACGTGTATTGCAAAAGGCCTAAATCAAACATCAAAAATATCAATTGAACCCATATGCCCATTTTGATGATTATAGAGTAGTGGAAAAAAACATTGCAATAGTTAGTGGACCAAGACCACATGGTAGATGATTAATTGTTGAACCTATTCTTGAAGCCTCTTCATAGAAAACATGACTGACTAATTTTGGTATTCTCTTTTAGCACTAGGATCATGCAAAAGTGGAAGCAATAGTTTTAATTTGCTATATATTAACCATCTTTTACTTAAAAACTTTTTTTGAAAAAGGAAGTTAGGTGTCATACCTCTACTGCATTTAAGCCAAGATCAACTAGTACTACACCAGGTTTTAGCTAATGACCACGAACCAAATTTGGCACACGTGTTACAACAACAAGACTATCTACTTCATGAGTAAAATCTACATAGAAAATTCTTTCTATTTTGAGTAGCTATCCAGTCTACATAATTTTTTTTGGAAACATGGTTTAAAAATTTAAATTAATACTTAAATAAAGATAGTCTACTATGTTTCAAATTTTAGAGCTATTCAATAGAATATGGCCCATATTCTAACATGTCAAAAAAAATTTAAGAAGAGATAATGTAGTCCATCCTTAATCAATGTGTATTTATTTATAGACTAAACATCTATACTTATAAATTTATAGATATGTATTTTGCCAAATAAATTGTGTCCTTATACCAAGCAATCTAAAAATCAACTAAGCATTGTTCATTTATCAATATTTGTTGACCATTTTGAAGTTGAGATAACTTATAAGGATTTGGGTGTGTTATCCTTTTCAAGCCCAAATCTTCTACCATCTCATTGGACATTATTGTAATACAATTTAACTACTTGTGAATTTTTTTTCATCCCAAGTTTTTGAAAGCAAAACTCAACAAGTTTTTGATGAGCACAAATATGAATGGATTCCCTCTATCAATATTTATCGTTGCCTCTTTCTAATTAATGTTTATTGATATTTTCTTTCAAGTATTAATCAAACCTCATATAATATGCATGAATTACAAGCAAGAAACCACTAAAGGTTAGCATGGGAAAGCAAGGCATTCCAGTTGGTCAATGGATTGTTGTTCAAGCTGGGGCCCAACCAAGTATTAAAGTGTGTGGCACGGTAAGAGATTGGGAATATAATTCAATAGGCACATGAGAATCTTATTGGAGGCCCTTGGAACTTCAAGTTCATGCCGCAACATGCAATGTACTCTTAAAAATTCTATGGTGGCCTTGATGCCAAAGAATAGGTAATGAAATATTGAATTGGAAAGCCATTAAAACAAGACTTTATGCCCCTTTGGCCATCCCAACCACAAGAAATATTTGGAATATGACGATTGAACTTCATTTTCCCATTAAATTTTAGCTAAACACATCAGTGAATACATTGTATTCGCCACTAAAGTATGTGATGAAGTGATCTCAAGCAAGGGCCATGTAAAACAATAGAAAGGCCAAGTCGAGGCCACAAACAAAGTCCTCATTTTAGTTATAACATGTGGATTCTCTTGGTTTGGTTAAATATTCTACAATCCTTGTTGTTCTTAATTCCAACCAACTTCCCATCCCCATTCCCCCTAGTGTCATGGATACCAAGACCAAACACTTGTCTATGAGAATACTATTACCATCACTCAGTTCAATCAAGCTTGGATGAGAGGAATTTTAAATATGGAATCCTTAGATAGTTTTATAGCAAGAGTTTTGTTTTAAATAGTAGGTTTATACTGACTATTGAAGGCATTTTCAATTTTTATATTTTGGTATACATTAATGATAGTCAATAGACAAGTAGTGTCCCAAATCAAGCTATTGGGTTTGGCTGAAAAACTAGATTTATGTTCCTCCAATTTATTGGAAGGATGATAAACTGATACTCTAACCTTATATTTAACCAAAATATTAAAGAAAGTTGAAACTAAGTTTAAATTTTCAATAAATGGCATATATGAGAGACAAATCATGCAATGAGACTATAAATTAGTTTATCTAAGGGGTAGATGAATGAGGGTAGAATCAAGCCTGCTCCATATTTTTAGACTCTCCTTATTTATTTTTCTTATATCAACAAAAACCAAACTTAAGCAAAAATTCCAAGAGGTAAAAATAAATAAAAGTAGAGATCCCTGTAATAATGACTAATGTTGTTATTTACAATATTCAATCTATTGTGTTTGTAATGAACTTACAGAATATGAAGTGCAGTCAGACAACCAATTTGGATAAGGTATACAATCATTAGTTGTGAGAAATAGAGAAAATGGAACATTTAAGAAAATTATAAGGCCCACTTTCTCGCGTAAAGTCAATGTAGAGCAATGAAGTGTTAGTTTTATGATCAGATTTAATGCACATAAAATTAATTCAAATTAGACACAATAACATAGCAGATACCCTGGGAAAACCCTACTCTTGAGGGAGAAAAACCCATCAACAAATATATCTCTTATATATATGAGCAATGGCAACAAGTATCTTTACAATGAGGCCACACACAAGGCCAATAAACAACACCAACAATGGCTGTAACACACACTAATAATCTGCCCTTCAATCTACACTTGAATAGACACACAATCTGCTCCTATATGAATTCACACTACTCTTCTTGAAGAAGTCACACTAAATGGAGAAGGAGATCAAAAAATTTCTTGATACTTGAATGAAGGAAAGTGACCACCTATATATACAATGCTAGATAGGTCACACCTTTACAAATGACTAGGTCGGCCATCAAGAAATAAATACAAATAATAATAATTAAATTACAATGATGGTCAGCTAAGGAAGAATTATACAAGGAAGGTCGGCCAAAGTAAAGTTTCCATTAACACATATAAAAAAATTATATCTTCTTTCGAGGATAGAAGAATTAAGCCCGAGCTCCTGCCAAAATGTGCAAGAATAGTCCTATTTTTATTTGTTGTGAATCTTAGATATTGATGCGAAGTTCCTGCCAAATGCTCGCAAGATGGTTTTTCTCTTTGATTTTTAGGAAAATTGAGATTAGCGATGGTTTGATTAAATTGGAAAAATAGAAATTGATAGTTATATTCTCAAAGTAGTTTTGTTTGACAATACAGATAAATAAAGGAAAGAATAGGACATAATTGATCAGAATAAATATTCAAGTGAATTAAATAAGTAATTATTACATAAATTATTGTGTGCGTTGATAGAAACTACTATTACTAGGACATAGTTGATGAAGATAGGTGTTTAAGTGAACTAAGTGAGAAATTTCACATTTAAGTTATCATTGTGCATTAATAGTGACTATTGTTGTATTGGTTTATATGCATTAGAATAACTTAAGTAAATTATAACCCTCACTTTTAACCCTGACCCTAACTATAATTGTAATCATAATTTTAATTCTAATCCTAATTATAACTTTTATTGTAACCCTAATCATAGTTCTCATTCTAATTCTAACCCTAACCCTACTTCTATTGTAAACATAATTGAAACCCTAATTCTAACCCTAACCCTTCCTAATTGTAATCCTTAGCCTAAGTTTAATCTTAACCATAATTATAACCTTAATTCTAATCCTAATTTTAATTCTAAACCAAACACTAATTTTAACCCTAACATAAAGATAAATTTTTGAAGTGTGATTAAGGGGAACATTATTTACCTTTTCATTACCCTTATTCTAACATTAATTTGAAGTCTAATTCTAATTCTATCTTAACCCGATTTTTTATCCTAATTCTAACAATAATCCTAACCCTGACTCTAATAATATCTATAATTCTAACCATTAAACTAGTTAACCATATTTCTAAACCTAATCATAATTATAATGATTTTAGAATTATAATTATTAATAATAATTAGGGCTCTAGAATTATAATTTAATTAATTTATAAAACTAATGTTGTAATTAATTATTTGATTATAAAAATTCTCACCACTAATTATTTAATTAAACATTTAAAATAATTACTAAATAAGATATGGTTATAATGTAATTGATTAAAACATCTATAGTTATTTTTATAATTATTTTAATTTTAAAATAATAATTAATAAATTAGAATTATATTTATATATTCTAATCCTAAAGTTAAATAATTATATAATTTTAATTTTAATTCTAAATTACTAAAATATTTAATTGTATTTTAGTGAACTATAACCCTAATCATAATTTAATTAAAAAATAATATTATTATAATTGTAAATTAATCTATATAATTATAATTATAATAAACTTAATTCTAAACCTAATTCTTAATTATTAATATTTTCAAATTAGATTATTTTGATTATATTTATGTAATATTAATTATAACACTCACTTTAATAAACAATTTTTAGCATTATTATTGCACACCCTTGCAATTATATGGAAATCAACTTAACTAAAATACTTAAGGTATATCATAAATTTTATCTATATGAAAATTTGCTAATACATTATGCAAATTTATGTATTAAAGAAAAAAATATATTTTAACTGCTGTATCATTTTCATTAGTTGAATGAAGTTCACCTAAAAACCCTCCTTAACCCTACTTAATTGATTTTCTTTGGAATAATGAGATGAGGGAAAAAAATTCAAAACTTAAAAAAGTAAAAAATCAAACATTTTACTTTAAGAAAAATCAAATATAATGAAATTAACATTGTTGTGGAAAATATCTTAAAAAAATAGTGCAATCATTGATTTTTTTATATAATATTTTCTTTCTTATAAATTAAAAAAAAATTAGATTATATATGTTACATATTATACAGTATATATTATTATAATGCCATGTTAAAAATAATATATTTCATATGAATTTAATAAATTAATGTAATATATAATCAAATATAATAGATTTAAAACTAGCTATATTATATTATAAAACCATATTATTATCTTATATCATTATTAATAATAATTTATTTATTGATATTCATTTGACTTCACTATTTAAAAAGATTATTGATAAGATACAAACAAAAATTAAACAAATTTTGCAGGACAGAAGATAACTTGACAATACCTTTAAAATATGTAAAATTACATTGCACCCATGGTATCCTTGCTTTACAATTTTGACTATTATTCAAAATATAACAACACACTAAGACACGTCAAAATCACTGAAGGGGAAAAAAGAGCATATGACCAATACAAATGTTTAGAATGGTAATAAATTTGCAAACTATTAATTCAGATAAAATACAATATCAACAGCTCAACGCACCACTGTCCTTTTTACATTTCAACTACCCAACTCCAAAGAGAGCATCTTGAAGTTTGTTACAATCAAGAATATGAGAGGACAAAAGAAAGAAATGAAACATCTTTTACCCATAGAACATAAATATGAATTTGTACTTGAATCAGCTGCAAATTGTAGAGGAAGAAGCATTCACAATGAACTATGAAGTAATTATATAGTTTGATTATATTAAATGAGAAAACAGTTATGCAAGAAACGATTTAAAAAATAGTTATTTCAAATCCAAAAATTTTGAGCCTCAATTTTAAATCCAAAAAATTCATACCTGAATTGCATGTGCACACCCATAAGTATGAAATCAAATTAAAAATGAAAAGTACTTGTTTCTAGTTATATAGAAAATTTAAAATTGAATGATTTATTTAGACATAGATTTTAGTTAAAAAATCATTTTATAAAGGAATTTGACATTTATTAACAAAGTAAATAGATTTAGTAAATTTATTTTTTAAATAAAATAAATCAAACTAATTTAGCATCTAATTTAGTATTAGCAAAAAATATATAATTTAATTTTTAAAATAATCAAATTATTTTAAAAGTAATTATATTGAAACTATCTATAAATTAATTATTTTTATATATATATATTTTTAAAGAAAATTAGTTTTGTTCAATTTATCAAATTGATTTTATATTACAAATGGATTTCAAGAAATATATTTTAATTTATCAAAGGAAAATGAAAATTAATATTACCAAAAATTAATCTTAAAATATAGTTTGAATGTATAGATACATTTATTTAACAAAAAAAATCTTCAAAAAATTTAGCATAATTGAATTTATTAATATCAAGAACTAGCAAGGTTTGTATTGCAAAAATAATTTGAATAATTAACCTATATAATTTAAATTACATAGAATATTTAAGAAATTAGTATAGGGGAATTTATTAGCATTTAGAGTTGGTTAAATTTAGATTGCAAACATTTAGAAATAGTTAAATTCAGATTGCAAATGTAAATAGAATAGTTAAGTTAAAAGTAATTGTCATTAAATAGAATAATTAAGTTAAAAGTAAAAGTATAGGGGAATTTATTAGTATTTAGAGTTAGTTAAATTTAGATTGCAAATGTAAATAGAATAGTGAAGTTAAAAGTAATTGTAATTTTCTCCTGCCCTTTCCATCTCCCACCTTCTCTTTCCATCTCTCACCTTCTCTTATGGAGCCGGGAAAATCGCTCTTATCACTCAAAAGTTTTGAGCCAATAAAATTGAGGGAAAATAATTTTCAGAATTTGAAAAGTTAAAAATTGTGCATTTAACTTTAAAAAAATTAAAATATAATGTATTAAAATTAAATTATAATGTATAGGAAATAAGTTAATAGAATTTGATTGGCTGCAAGCAAAACAAGTAATCACTAGTTAAGTTCAAGGGGTTGCCTATAGTTCCATGGCAGGAACTAATAAACAATGATGGAAAATATAATGAAATCATATATATTACTGTTGAAATTAATGTTAATGAAGATGTAAGCATTTTTTAAGATGCCTATTTAACAAGAATTAAAAAAACTACAAATTATTTATTATACACAAACTTTTATTATTTATTAGAATGTATTAAAGAAAAACTATGTTATATTATTTTTTGTTAACAAATTGAAAGTATGTGTGTTCTAATTTAATGCAAATGGTTGATGTTTTTCTATATATAAGTTCCTATGATTTCAAGTTAATCTTTATAAAACTTAAAAACAAATACTTACAAAGCTATAAATATTAAACAACTACTACTTTTATATTAAACATAGATATAAGAGTAAACAACTACTACTTTTATATCAAACATAGATATTATTATTGGAACGTAAGGAAAAAATTATACAATTGCAAGTGAATTTATTGTTAATAAAATAAATTACATCACATTATGAAATTAAATAAAAAACACCCTTAATGATGAAAAACATGCGCCTCAAACAAGATAACTTTTGGCTTATTTTATATATATTAATATTAATATTTAATATATGTATGCTAGTATTAGATATATTTATTGTGAGAGATTTCTTACACCCACATCAATGAGTATGTGTACATTTTTAATCTCCGCATTAAAATTGACATTTACTAACCCGTCACAAAGTAATATTTAAGCCGAAAAGCTTATTACACTCACATCAATGAGTGTGTACATTTTTATTCTCCCCATTAAAATTGACGTCTACTAACCCATCATAAAGTAGTATTATATTTAAGATTTTTTATATTGTAAGCTTTAAAAGCATGCATTATCATCATCTTTTTATACTTCTACTTTATATGAAATTTTAAAGAAAATATAATATAGTATTCGAATTTTAATATATATAATTTTACATGATTTTTAATTTATAATATTTGTTAAGGAAATACATATTAATTTACAATATTTTCACGCTTTTATAATTTTTAGAAGATTTTTAACAAGATAATCTTAAATATCTAATAAAAAAAATAAAATACAATATTATATATATTGAAATCAATATATATCTTTGTTTGGCAATGGAGATACAAGAAACTTTTACTTTCTTTTTAAAGTTGTTTTAAAATTGTTTGAAATTTTTAAGAAAAAGAAAAAGAAAATATAATATAATATTCTAATTTCTAATAGTAATATATATCATTTTATAATATTTGTTATGTAAATACATACTAATTTAGAATATTTTAAAAAGCAAAAATATAAATTTTTAGAAAATAAATGATTTTTAATTTATAATATTTGTTATAGAAATACATATTAATTTTCAATATTTTCACGCTTTTATAATTTTAAGAGGATTTTTAACAAGATTATCTTGCATATCTAATAAAAAAACTAAATAAATACAATATTATATATATCGAAATCAATATATATATCATTGCTTAGCAATGGAGATAAGAAACTTTTGCTTTGTTTTTAAAGCTATTTGAAAAATTTTATTTTTAGTTTTAAAGTTTTTATTTTTATTTTATATGGAGTGACTACAATGTCAATCGCTATATAATGCACAAACCAAAACTAATATTTGCTTTGCTTTGATTTATAGAATTTCATATTCCAAAGGTATGCTTGTACATTTTTCCCTGCTTGAAGTTGCATTTCTAGCTAGAAATATTAATGTGTGATTTTTTGAGTTTTTTTGTGTAGAAGAGTTATTGATAGACAAACAAATTGGTGTAATGAATAGCAAGGTGAAGTGTACACAAATCAAGCAATGAATTTCATTAACAACATGAGAGAACATGGGTCTCTCATACATGATGACATACCACAGTGTACCGACTATTCAAATCTCAGTGATAAACAAAGGCGCTCAACATAATTATGACACACTACCATAATAATTAGAATCCACCACCCTTGCAGATGATAATTCAAGGAACAACAAGAATAGGAAAGTCATATCTAATTGGTGCTATTAGACAAACTCTTGAAAATGCAGCGAATCTGAGTTCTTCTCCCCTTCTATTACTTGCACCAACTGAAGTTACAACATTCAACATTGGCACTTCCATAGTACATTCAAAATTGAGAATCCCAATAAGATATTTTTCTCAACTAGAAGGAGCAAGGATAACAAGCTTTCAAGAAGAGATAGCACACATCAAATACATTTTGATTGATGAAATGAGCTTCATAGGTCAAAACATACTAGAGAACATAAATTCTCAATTCCGACAAGCATTCCCACAAAATGCAAACATTAGCTTTGTAGGTATACACATGATTATGATTAACAAAAATGACTAATTTATATTCTAATACAAGTAATTCACGTTATGGAGTTTATATAGATATGAAAGTATATATTAGCTAAAAAAATTCATTGTTTATCTTTCAGGTATATCTATAATTTTGGTTGGAGATTTGGGTCAGTTGCCTCATGTTAATGATAGACCAACATATGACAACAACATAAGAGCTAGGTTTCTATGGGAAGAATTCAAAACTGTGGTTACTTTAGATAAAGTATTTATACAAGATGGAGAAAACATCCACCAATAGAGGTTTCATCAACTTTTGACAAATCTTAGAGATGCAAACCCAACAATTGATGATTGGAGATTGCTTATAACAATAACCACTATTACCATTGATGCAACAAACAATGAGTTTGACAATGGTGCTCATTTGTTCTCAACAAATGATAATGTTCATAAACATAACAAGAAAATGCTATACTCATTGAAGCATCTTGTTGCACGTAGTCTTGTAACAAAATAAAAAATTATTAATGCAGTAGAAGGATGCTCAAATGATGAGCTTGATCTGGAATTATTAATCAGTAAAGATGCTAGGGTAATGTTGACTTCAAATCTTTGGATATAAGCAGGTCTTGTAAATGGAGCTCTAGGATATATTTGAAAGATTGTATACAAACATGGAAGTGGTCCACCAGAACCACCAACGTGGAAGTGGTCCACCAGAACCACCAACATATGTAATGGTTGAGTTTGACGGCTATTTATGAATACCATTTGATGATCGTAATCTAAATACAATTCCAATTATAACAATACAAAAAGGGAGGACAATCCAAATGCCATTAAGATTGGCTTGGGCATTAACAATTCACAAATCACAGGGTTTGACTCTTTCAAAAGCCACTATTGATATTGGACCAAGAGAAAGAACAAGATTGACATTTGTCGCCATTTCTCATGTAAACACGGCCTAAGAATTATGCCGCCATTCACATATGACCATTATGAAAACATGAAAAAGGGTAAACAACTTGCCAAAAGAAAGGCTGAAGAAAATAGACTTAAAATTTTAGAAGATAATATATTTTCTTCAATTTTGTTTCAATGACTATACTCAAATTTCTAAATGTAATGTATTTATATGATTTTATGTGTTATGGTAGTTAAAAATTATTCTATGTTTAATGCATTGAAAATTCAACTAACAATTTTTCCTAATGTAAAACAATTATGATACTTTTCAAATGTTTCTAGTGAGTTGTAGAAAATCTAAAATTCATTTGCTACCCATGTGGATTCTTCATATTTCACCACATAATTTTAAAAATTGGTATGTTTCATATGCTTCTCACATATTCAATTATTTTTTACTACTTGAATTTAATATATTTTGAGTTTCTTTGATATCATAAATTTGCTTAATGTTTAATCTCTTATATGCAATTTTCTCAAAAGTTGAAAAATATATATTTTCCCCTATTTAATACTAATGTAAAAAAATAATAATGATTTTCCTACAGGTGAGGAAGATGTCTCATAATGTGCATACATCATGGGTGTCCATTTGGTTATCGAACTATCACTATTGTCTTCCATTCAATGTCCTCCTTCATATAGAAGAGTTGAGTGCCCGTTATTGGTTGAGAGAGAAGATGGTGAAGAAAATTATCAATAATGAAATAGAAAATAGCAAAAGAAAATTTAATAATTATGCTATGTACTTTAACTTTCTCTATGAATCCAAGGTGAAAATGAACTTAGATATAAAATTTAACAATATTTAGATTGAAATTGTAGATTTTTGTGACTGGTCAATTCATCTATACCATGAGGTTCGTGATCTTTACCTTGCAGGATGCATTTGGAAGGTCACTATCAGACCAACAATAACCATTAAAAAACACAGTCTATGTGATGATCTCAGTATAAAATTCATGAGATTTCTTAAAGGGCAATCACAGATTAGTTATCACACTGAACCACTTGAGGAATGGTTGCTTGCTACTTTAAAGTTCAACCACTCCATCATATTCACGGTGCATCAGGTCATGCCATCATTCAGGTTGTTACATGCACACTATGGGATACCTACATTGCATGCCGTCAAGTCCAATGTGACAATTAAAGTTTGAACTATTCTTCATGACTGTGATAATGCACAATTACCATTACACAAATGGTTAACAAAGTGAAAGTACAAAGTTATCGTTAATAAAAACATTAAATTTTAATTTTGGGGATGGATTTCACTAAATTTTAGTGTCTAGCATTATATGTGGCAATTGAAATAAACAATGATGGAAAATATAATAAAATCATATATATTACTATTGAAATGAATGTTAATGAAGATGTAAGCATTTTTTAAGATACCTATTTAACAACAATTAAAAAAACTACAAATTATTTATTATACATAAACTTTATTATTTATTAGAATGTGTTAAAGAAAAACTATGTTATATTACTTTTTGTTAACAAATTGAAAGTATGGGTGTTATAATTTAGTCCAAATGGTTGATGTTTATGTTATGTTTTTCTATATATAAGTTCTTATGATTTCAAGTTAATCTTTATAAAACTTAAAAACAAATACCTACAAAGCTATAAATATTAAACAACTACTACTTTTATATTAAACATAGATATAAGAGTAAACAACTACTACTTTTATATCAAATTAGAGTTGATGAAGCCGTTTGAGCCGAGCGCTAGGGCTACAATGGCTCTGTTCACTGAGAGCCGCAGGAATGCTGCTGGGGGCCTAGCCAAGTCTGAAAGACAATGCCCAGGGGTAAGCAAAGGAGGAGGGGGATGCAGAGTGGAGGCGTTTTCCAAGGAGGAAGCAGGGAAATGACGAGGTGAGGATGGGAAAGCGTCTGGGATGCCTAAGCACCAAGTAACAGGGAATACCAATGCAAAGGCAAAGGCGCACGAGGTGACTCAACATCAAGCAACATGGGAGGTTTTTGCAGAGGTAAAGTCAGAGAAACCCACAATTTCTCTGCAGGAAGAGATAGAAAAGGAAGTTTTTCATAATGTTCAAGTTTTTCGAATTTAGGAGTGACTGGAAGGTTCAGGGGTTTTTGGCCCAGCTTATGTGATTTACATCATTGGATATCTGAACACTAGGAACCCATAGTAGATGGCTATATCCAAATCTATCCTACTGATAGAGGTTTTTTCATAGTGGTGTTTGAATCTATGGCTGATAGAAACAGAGTTTTGTGTGATTTCTTCTGGAGCTGGGAGGAGAAATTTTCTCTTTCATTGAAACCTTGGCATTAGGCTTTTAACCTTGCAACAAAGACCTTTGATAAAGTCCCCTTGTGGGTAAGACTCCCAAACTTGCCTCTCCATTTTTGGTTTGAGTCTTGTTTGGAGGCCATTAGAAACTCTTTAGGAGATTTTTTGATGATTGATGAGGGCTCTTCAAATCTTTTGCATTCCACATATGCCCGGATTTTGGTGGAGATGGAAGTATCAAAGTCACTTCCTGAAGAGATTTCAGTTGAAACTTCCAAAGGATGTTGGGTACAGCCTTTGGACTATGAAGGGGTACCATTCCGTTGTAGGAGGTGTTTCCAAACTGGCCATATAGCCGTGAATTGTGCAAAACCCAAATGGGCCAAACCAACAACTTGGTGGAAGGACGCCTCAAGGAAGCATTATGCTGTTGAAAAGCTAGACAACAGTGTGAAACAATAAGGTAAGGTGACTCTGAAGGCTATGGGAAAATCTATTCTGCCACAGTGAAATAGAGGAACTGGTCTGGGGGGGATCAGGTTTGGTTGAGATGTCTAGATCGAAAGGTGTTGATGAAGGAAAAACTTGTGAAGGAAAAGCAACAGTAACTCATCATGGAGCTAAAACCCTGGAATGTAGGGAGAAATCAGGCTCTTTGAAGAAGAAAGAAAAAGGGGTAAGTATTGGAGAGGAGGAAGGGTAGAAAGTGCAACCAGTGGAAGACAATGCATGGATGTGACATGAAGCATCGGAAGATAGGTAGATCGAGGAGGCTGAAATGATGAAAGATGAGTTTGTAGCGAAGGGAAGGGACTGGCAGAAGGTGGTTGCCAGTGTGGAGGATGGTTGGCAAACCGTCAAGGGGAGAAAAGTCAACAAAAGGAAAAGCTTTGTTATGGTCCTTCGGTCTCAGACCAAAGGGAGGCCAAGTGGTGGAGCAAAGTTATAGTTTTGTTAAAATTTTATGTTTCAAAAGCTCCAGGTTTTAATGTATCTCTATGGTGGTTGCTGTTGTGGTGTGGAATTCTTTTTTTTTTTCTTCTTATTCTGGTGGTGAGAACCAGGAGAATCTATTGTAATCTTCTTTAAATTCAATAAAATAAACCTTTATCACCGATTAAAAAAAAAAAACTACTACTTTTATATCAAACATAGATATTATTATTGGAACGTGTCAAGGAAAAAATTATACAATTACAAGTGAATTTATTATTTAAAAGATAAATTACACCATATTATGAAATTAAATTAAAAATACCCTTAATGATGAAAAATATGCGCCTCAAACAAGATAACTTTTGACTTATTTTATATATATTAATATTTAATATATATATGCTAGTATATAAATACATAACCATTCAATTTTAATAAAAATACATTAATAAACAATTAATATTGATGAAAATAAAATGAAAAAATTAAAAAAAATTAAACATGACATATCAAAAGAATTTAAGATCTTGTTTAGACATCAGAATACACATTTTACAATTAATTAATAAATAAATACACCGTGATGTTTATAATCAACACACTTCTTACAATCAACTACCTATTTCAGTAGTTTTTAACAGACAAGGTATGATTCATACTTTCCTGGAGAAGCGTAAGCTGCTGGAACAAAGCCGTCGAAGTAAGCCTGCACGGCGCACATTACAGAGTGCCGTCTAAAGTTAGAAGGAAGGTTTTGTTTGTTTTTCACCCTCCTCTTGCGGCTTCCCTGAAATTATAGGGCATTTATTTTATCTCTCAAAATTTTGGTTTGAATATTCAAAACTCCGTTTGCTTTCGTTTCTTAGGCTCTCTTGTGATTTTTGTTAGTTTTTCTCAAATTTATGGTTTTTTAGTGTATTTTGTAAGGTTTGTATGCATATTTTTTAGGGTTTGTATGTATTTCTCTTGAATGTTTTTTAATGCGATAAAACGGTAATTGTGGTTTCTAGTGGTGATAACGTTCTTTTTATGCTTACTTAAAATTTGTTGTTTCTTTGTTCATGTCAGAAAAAACGTATATGTGGATGATATTTTATTGGAGTAACCTTTGATAGAGGGAAAGACTTGGTTTTAAGGAATAAAAAGATTTAATAAACCCTAAGAATTAAACGGAAAACTGCATACAGGTTGATGACAATTCATGCACTGAGATTAGGCATGCGTTCTGTTTGTAGTTCAAAACAAAAATAGAGAAAGAGTGCAACCCTGAAAAGGATGAAATAGCTACACATTTAGTTGAGAAGACAGAAACTGAAAATGCTGCAATAGCCTCTTTTATATCTGTGGAAAACTTCTTTGAAATGACCTTTTGTGGAAGGACAGATAATCATTAAAATGCCTTTTCCATCTTCAATGATAAACTCTTTTCTCTGATGTGCTGCTTGCTAGTGAAATCGAATCCTAATCAAATTTGGAGAACATCAAGGTTGTTAAAAAAAAAAAAAGCTGCCACTCAAAGCCATGCCTCTTCTGAAGTACAATTTAATAAATTTTGAAGGAATCATATGCCACACCCTTTAAAAACCAGCACTACTATTTAGGAGGTGCACTGGCTGCACTGATATTGAAAGTTGGAGATTTCCTTATCTTTGTCCACATACTCCTCACTTGCTTATCATGACCAGACAGATTCATACTGTTTGATTAAAGTGAAAACATTTATGCACATGGTTGTTAAAAGAGTTTGCATTTTTCTTATGTTTATACGGGCATTTGCCAACAAGGCTTTGAAAGATCACACGGTAGGATGCATGCTATCTACAGTGAGGCTTCAAAAGATCATTCAAAGACATGAATAAAATCTAATTATCCTTTAAACATCTGTGTCAGGCTTCAAAAGATCGCTCAAAGACATGAATAAAATCTAATTGTCCTTTAAACATCTTGTGTCAAATGGTTTGTCAACGTGTATTGAACAATCCTATTTCCTTTCTATATTAAAAGACTTTCATTTTGTTTGTTAACATTTCTAATTCAAATTGTATGCACCCTTGCTTATTCTAATTTACAAGTAGTTTGAGCATCTTACATTGAATGATCTGGATTTAACTTTTACTTATATATAGAACAAGCATTTTATTTTTCTATTCGATGTCTGCATCCAATCTATATAAAATGTTGTTTAGTCTAATGTCCTTTGCTCCTCGCTACCTTCTCTTATTTTTTATTTTATTATTGCAGGGTCAGCTTTCTTTCAACAATAACTTCTTACGAGAACTCCTACAAAACATACAGCTGCAGGTATTCTTCTGAAGCCACAAAATGTTTCAATAAATTATTACCTTTACCATTACAAGCTATTTTTGTAGTGGACTAGAACTACTGAATTTTCAAGTTCAACTGGTGCTTACAAATTAATCAATAATCTTGTAATAGTTTCCTCTAAACTGCTATTTCATAATCATAGGAAAATATTCTCAATTGAAGGCAATTGCAAATACCTTCCCCCTCTCCTGATATATTTCAATCTAAGAAATAGCCAGAAAAATATATTATGTGTTTCAATGCATCTTTTTCTAGTGTATGAACAATACAAACTTTCATTCACCTTACAAATGCTGAACTCTACCCTAGAACAACCTAACAAGCAAACATCACATTTTGAACTTGTAAATCAATAGAGTTTCAAGAGAAACCATTTGTATTATGCTCACTGTAAAGAGGAAGCAAGTGTTCAGTAAATTATCAGGTCATATTAATAATGAAAACAGATTGCATATATAGATTTACAAAGGAGAGATTCCACAATTGCAGGACGTGATTGGAATCATAATTGAAGACTGAAAAGAGATTCCACGATCACAGGATGTGATTGGAATCATAATGGAAGTGAAAGCATAAATATAGGAGCTACTAAAGTTGAGCATTAATTAAATAGTAAATATAATTCTAATACCCTCCCTTAATGCTCAATCGCACAAACAAAAACTAAGTCTATCCATATTGTGTTAGTCATCAAAATGCAAAGTTTGCAGACTCCTTTTGCTTAGTCTGCTCCGCTACATGAGCACTTTGCTAAGATGCTTCATGGTTGGACTTCTCATCAACCAACCGCTTTCTGCAATACCTCTGTAAATGACCAATCTTCCCACAATAATGGCAAGTAAAAGACTTCTTGGAGCCCTCCTCCGAATCTCCTTGTCCTTTCTGTTGAGTGGACTTGCCTTTGCCAACGTCCTTGGCAATAAATGCTTGTTCAACACTTGGAGACTCACTGCTGCTCCCAAATTGCTTCTTCCATTGATCATGCTGCAAAAGCTTGTTGCACATCTCATCAAACTTCAAGTCAACATTGGGGGATGTAATGTTGAGCATTTCGATGAAGTGCTCGTAAGAATGTGACAAACTTTTCAAAGTAATCACCACCATATCCTACTCTTCTACTTTACGACCAATGGCCTCCAATTGATCGCGAATATTTTTTACTTTCATCAAGTGCTCCTGCAAAGACACTTGGTCATCCATCATAATAGAAAAGAGCATATTCTTTAGAAAGAAAGCCCTTCCCTTGTTTGAGGTCTTATGAAGATCTTTCAAACGTTTCCAGATTTACCAGATGGTATTTCTGGTAACATCTCATCGGCGATAGATAATTTAAGAAGCATGAATGCCTCCTATTACTTCCATCATACTTGTCCCGATCCTTCTTAGTAGCAGTGGGATGAACTTCTATACCAAGAATAAGCTCATCCAGACACCGGTACTCAAAGATGGTAAGCATCCTCAGCTTCCATGTGTTGTAATTCTTTCCATTGAACCTCTGCGAACTTTCCAACATAATATTGGACAAAGACGCCATCCCTTCCATTTTCCAAAGCATGAAAAACGAGGTAACTCTGTGATTGGTTGGCAAAACATTGGACAATTAGTTGGCACAACTCCAATTTTTCAAAAATTGTGTGAAAAAAAGAGGCTCGAAACTATAATATTTTTTTATTTTTTTTTCAACTTCTGAAAGACAACAAAATTTTTATAGAAATTTTTTTCCGAACCTCTGTAAATGTTTGAAGATTTTTTTTTCGAAAACTCTTTGCAAATTTTGATTTTCCTAGAAAATTGTCAAATTTGGCTTAAAAAAAAATTATTTCTTCATACTACCATCAAAAAATCACCTCAGAAAAACTGGCACAAAATTTTAGACACGGATTTTGATGTACCCAAAAAAAATAGAGGCAACAAAAAACCCATAAAGAATTTGGAATTAGAATTTTTTTTTGACTTGAATCAAAGAGTTTTTTTTTCAAAACCCTAGCCGGCATTTTTTATACTCAAAATCTGCTCAAATTGATTTCTTCTTTGCAGAAAATCGTGCTCAGTAAATGAACAGATTCGTGCCCAGATTGCGCCCAGGAAGAAGTAATAAATTGCGGGCTGAGAGGAAGAAAATGGTGCTTAGAATGAAGAAAACAAAATCGTGACCTTGAAGAATACAAAACGCATCCAAGAACTGGCTTGAAAATGCACAAAAAATTGTGTTTTTAAACACAACACCCACAAACGCCCAAAAACTCAGAAACCCTCGCGCACTGCACATACAAAGGGAAATCGCTTGCCAAAAATAGTTAAAAACGCGCCAAAAAATAGGTTACAAATCACACCATTGCTTTGCCTAGAAGAAACATGGCCAAAGGAGATTTTTATTCTGAAAACGCATGCACACACCTTGCACGTGATTTTCTTTCAGAAGAAAAATGGGAAATACAAAAGCCCTCGACTGAAAGAAATTCCCACGGGATTTTCTTAGATTAAAAAAACAACAAAAATCCACGTGAATCTCGTGCAAAAAAGTGACGCAATTTTTGACCAAAAGATAACCCTTGAAAAAATAACAGCTAACCAAGCTCTCGAACCCGGAGCTCTGATACCATGTTTGGTGAATTATTAGATCATATTAATAAGGAAAACAGATTACATATATAGATTTACAAAGGAGAGATTTCACGATCACAGGACGTGATTTGAATCATAATGGAAGTGAAAGCATAAATATAGGAATTACTAAAGTTGAGCATTAATTAAATAGTAAGTATAATTCTAATAGCAAGGTGTTTGCTGTAGTATGCAGTGCATCAAGAAATGACTATCACAAACAACAGGTCTACCAACAAATACCAATCCAATAGATGGCCTTCTGAACCAAACAAAACATGTAACACAACATAAAAATTCAAATTTCAACATCGAGTTCAATTGGTCCATGAACTTCATAGCAACATCTAAATTTTTTGGTAGAGAATAGACCCACTTTCAAAATTACAAATATGCATTGTATGTAAAGAAAGCTACACTAGTATTTTGGTTCATCAAACAATCAAGTAATTTGTAGTAGATGCATTGGTGAGAAATGCATACATAGATTCTCTACATCTAACAATATGGACCCAGGCAAACAACCAACTGTGTTGAGCAATCTCACACAAGTAGCAGATATTCCAATAGTGTGAGTAAATCCAATATTACAGGTAACCTACGCTCATGAAGGACAATACAAATATGGTGGTCACACAATTAGCTTCTCCTAGGATATCAAAACAATATCAAAAGCTCTTCCACACATTTTTGGAGATTTAGATGTATTAATAGATAGAAGAATACATACACATGGGAAGCATTGTGACTGCTATGTAAGTAGAAGTCGCATTAGTATTACAATACAAGATTAAATATGACCCATACTACAAATATGTTGAAATCAATTAAGAATCCCTAGAACTACTCCTTAAGACAATATGTACATTTCACCTAAGATTCACACCATTGAAACTAAAAGTGAAGAGGTAGTGGTACCAGAGACTGAAGCAAACACTATTCGAAATGAAATCAATGACGAAGTACCCAACATCATTCATCACTAAACAAGAATAGCACAACTACTACTTACAAGAACAACACATTGCATAACCAAACATAAAGATATCTCTCTTTCATGAGATTTTAATTTCTGATATATGCTAGCTATACCCAAGGTACAAAAATCATACCTTACCTCAAAATGAAAAAATCATGCGACACCAACAAGGAGATAAAAGTGGTCAAATGACATTTTTTTCCCAAATTACTAAATAAACAGGTTTTCTGAGGATAACACTAAAAGAATAAACCTAGACAACAATGCCATTCTAAGCTAAAGCATGGTTTAGGATATCAATGAAATAGTCCTCAAAATAGGACTGTGAAGTATTCCTATCAAATAGAAATTAAAAAACAATAACATATCTTAACACAAGTTGACCTTCTCTAGAGCATTAGTCAATGCCCCACCTTGAGATACTTTGACTAGTAGCATATGCTTCCCCTGTTCGTGATAAACAATTATCTATATTATTGATGAACATATGGATTAATTTAGCGAAGAATAGTAATAATGGAGTTTAGGTTTTACATCCATCTTTACCTACCTATCTGTTTTCTTGTAAATAGAGAGATTTACTCTAGCAAGTTGGTAGGTTGACTTTTTAGTTTTTGCTAGTGAACCCTTGATTGATTAAATCAGCTGAAAACTCCAGCTACACTAACATTTTCTAATTTAATGGTTGCAGTGCTATTGAGAGCAGTACAAAAGGAAAGGAGTGATGGATCATGCACTGTCACACCAAGTAGGAGGTGTACATGATACATTGCGCTTTGGCCTCCCTGGTGTCAAGAGTGACATCATCGTATCACACCCACTTCAATTCCTTCGAGAAAATGTATGTCTTTAAATCCCTGGTGAAAATATGAATCCACATTCAATTCTTCCACAACATTTTATGGAAGATTTACAGATATTTTCATTTCTGTGACTTTAGAACAATTATACCATGATTTCCCTGCTAATAAATTGGTCCAGTGATCTCCTCTGTTTTCTGGCAGACGTCTGTTTATAGAAATGACCTTTGAAGATGATTTTATATTGTATTTTCTTCAATTTATTGGTAAATTGTTCATTAATTAAAGGAAAACCTTTTTTTTCCATAATAAAAATCTTTCTCTCTTCCGCTGTGGATTTGGCATGAAAGGGTGTCCTAAGTTCCTAACCTCTGGCTTTAGTTACTTTTGGTTCATGCTAAGTTATTGGTTCGGGTTTGGGTTCGACGGTTCGGTCCATGAGTTCGGGCAAATTTTTTTTTTGGGATTGGGTTTGTTAATATAAAAACATATAAAAATCAGAAATATATACATATTTGCAGCAGTAATTAAGTTCAAAATACACCTTCATATTAATAGTCAAATAACATAGCAAAAATACACCATCACTTTCATAGTCAAATAATAATATATCAGTGAAACTTGAATGTCATGATATAGATTAAAGTTCAAACATAATAATGTCAAGTGTTTACAATCAGCCATCATTGCTCATTGATCAAATATCATATGGGTCATCAAAAATATCATCACCATCCATATTAGATGATGCATGTAGTGGTAAATTAGAAGAACCACAAATAGCGTCAATGGCACTTGCAATAGCACTAGCACTGACACTAGCACTCTTATGTTCACTAGCTGCCTCATAGCAATCATCAACATCAAGTGCAGAAAAGTGGCTTGTGGAAGCATCCAAGTCAAGACGCTTTGGCTCGATATCCCACTTCCTTGTGTGTCCTTCTTTGTAGGAACTTTGTTTGTGTAATGAGGTGCAAGTTTGAATGCACATACACCAAGTCCTTTGCCTTTTTTTGAATGTTGTCTCTTGCGCTTTACTGGATGAAGGTGAACTAGCAACCTATTAAGACCAAATTAAATACGTAAGAGTTACAAAATTTAACTAATTAAAATTTAAATAAAAATTAAAACTATAAAATATAAAACTTAAATTTAAAAGATAAAAGATTTTGACTATAAAACTTACTTGGGATAAAATTTTATTGCAAGAGGTTGTAGGTATGTGTATTCTTGGCCATGGAAGTACCACCAACCATGAGCATCCACCATGTACTTGTCTCGAAGAGCATCAATACCACAATCACTAGAGCATGCAAAACCCATGAACTCAGCCCTCACTAGATCACGCCAATCATGATCAGTGAAGAGTCTACGAAGTGTTGCCTTGTACCCTTGAGCCACTTCAACATCTCTATATGGGGCAACTTTTGATGACACAAAAAGTAGCTCATCACTATAGTATTTGGGACTCAATGCAAAAGCAAGATGCAGTGGAGTGGTCATTTTGTTCCATCTCTACAATGATTTTGTGTAGCTCTTTGAAGAACTTTTCTTCAAGATCTTCCTCTTTTGCATTGATGATAGTTTTCATCTTCTAAATCATTGAGTCGATGCCATCATATACTTCACCCAAACAAGGTCTATCCATGTGAGTATAATGGAACATGCTCAATATGGGTTCAGTGAAACTGAGGAGATACTCAACACGATCCCACCAACTGTCATCTAGGATCATTTGCTTAACCTTAGTTGCCCTTGTAGTGCTAGATTGCCTCCTTATGGACCAATTAGGGCTGATGACCATATTAGAGAGTGCCTCTCGAATCTTCACAAGTCGTCTCAACACAATTGTGTTCGAGGCAAATGGATCTTAGCAACCTGTTTGAAAATCAAAATAAAATAAAATTTAAGTTTACAAAAATTAAAATTAAAATTATTACTAAAGTGAAACATGTTTATTATTTAACTTACCTTCAACAACTCCAATTTCGAGAAGGTTCTAAATATGCCTTATGACATATGGTGGCTGGTGACGAACATTTGGATGTCTTCGGCCTCAATATACACTTGTTTGATCCACTCAATTTTGTTTCCAATTTTTTGTAGCATTTGGTTGAGGGAGTGGACATTACAAGGTGTCTAAAAAATGTGTGAATACTTCTCCTCAACCAATAACCCAACAACCCTACAATTTTTTGCATTGTCTGTTACAACTTGCACAACATTTTGAGGGCCCACTTCATCAATAGCTTGACAAAGGATGTTAGCAATAAATGTACCATCCTTCACCTCTTCTTCACAATCCACTACTCTCAAAAACATTGTCCCTTTAGGGGACACTACAATAACATTGATCAATGGGTGATTTTTTGCATCTTTCCATCCATCAAAAATGATGGTCACCCTTGTTTTGATCCACGAATCCCTTATGGGCTTCAAGGAGTCCTCTACATATTTCACCTCTTTATCTAATAAGGTGTGACACACCTCAAAACTTGGGGCCTTATACCCCTTGGGAGCCTCATTAATAGATTTCACCATTTTTTGCCAATATGGTGAGCGAACAATGTTGAATGCCAATCCATTCACATAGACACATCTCGCTATGTCTTGATCAACAATTTGTCTAGCCTTAGTCTGAAATGAAGTTTCCAATGGTCCCTTTGATCTCTTATGTGTAGAGGGTACGGTTTGCTCTTGAGGTATGGACATAAATGGATGGCTCTCTGTAGGTGGAAAATGAGAAGGCCATGTAGGGGGCTTCATCCCTTGAGATCCTTTCTTTATCAAAGGATAACTTGATTTATGGCTTGTTGCTTGGTTTTCTTTTTCTTGCTTTTCAATATATGCTAGTACTTGGGTTTCTAGAATGCCATTATTATCTACACCTGGACAAGCTTTGATGCCTAGTCCAGGGATCTTGCACAAGTGCCCTTTTATTCGACTGTATGAGCTCAAATATCTAACTTTGCAATGACTATAAATCCAAATATAACCTCCACCACCTGGAAGTTGTTGAACCATTTCAACATATTTCCAAAGGGGAGAGTTTGAGTTTGTTTTGAAATGACATTGGTTGGTGGAGCTAGAACCGGTTGCCGTTGTAATACCTAAGGCACAACACATTCCATTTATTCAAAATTTCAAAGTATTGAAACTAAATAACTTAATTCATTTCAAAAAATTAAACATGTGTTATAGATACCTAGAAGAATGAAAACAAAACAAGAGTTCATTTGTAAAAAAAAAATGTAGAAAAAAAATCAGAAAACTTCAAAAAACCTACCTCTTTTGAAGAAATTTTCCTCTATGATCTTCTTGGCAACAAACAAACACTTGCAAGTGCTTAGGAATAGCACAACAACCAAATTTGAACGTTCAATGATCAATCTTCAACTCTATTCGTGCTTATGCAAGCAAGAAAAAAAGTTCAGAAACATAGGTAAAAAGTTTTGTTTTTCATTTGCAATTTGATAACTAAGTATGTTTTTGCCTCTTAGATGTTTTAGGAGGCATGAATTAGGGTTGGATGCATTTTTTAATGTCTAAAAGTAAAAAAAAGTCAAACAAATAATAAAAAATGCAAATTTGCTTTAAATTTTGTGGCTGGGTGTCTTTTGATGTTGGGTTTGACCCGAGTTGTCCTCGGGTGCAATAGGGCTAGACCCACAGGGTGTGGGTCAGACCTTGTTTGGATCCATAGGGAGCTAGACACAGACCTCGTGTTAGCCCATGTTTGCTGTTGCGTCAAAAGATTGGTCTATCAACGGCTAATACAAACAGTAGAGATATGGATCGCATGGGAGGTGGTTAGTCCCTTGTCACGAATCTTGAGGGGAGCACTGACCATCTGCCAACAATCTTCCTCTCAATGTTACACGAGGGGATTCAAATTTGTGACCCAACGCTCTGATACCAATTGTTAGCCCACATTTGTTGTTGCGTCAAAAGATCAATCTATCAACGCTCGATACAAACTGTAAAATGCTTACTCAGAAATGATAGACAAAACACCTCACAAACAGGTATCAATCAATCAAGCATCTGAAATACATTTGCCATAACCGATCATAGGTAAATAAATCACAAATATAATAGTCATGCAATAAATATGGCACTTATTATTTATTGAACCGAAAGCCAAATAACCATAGACTCTAAAACAATTTTGGGCTAAGAAATTGCTTGTATTAACAAAGGAGATGATTACATTTTATAGAGAAGGTAGAAATATTGTAGACATTAGAAAATGTCTATCTACCTCACCCACTAGCACCCATTAGTAACCCACTAACTATCCACTAGCAACCCACAAGCTACCCACTAGCAAAGTATGGACCATTAAACAAGTAGAATATAATATTCTAACAGACTCTAGAAATTGATGCAATTAAAATGCAATTGGAAACTATTTATTGTAGCGCACAATTACAACACCAACTGTATTAGAACTTCCAGAACAATCAAATACTAACTTGGTCGCATAGCCTGAGCTTAGTAGTTTAGCATTCATATCGATGGAGATTCCATAATACAATGAGTTTTACTCTAATGAATATTGTGGAAGTAATCTCGATCCGATTAATGTCTTGACCAAAGGCCAACAGTGAATTGTCAATAGCAGATACCCAGGTCTCAGGAAATCACTCAGAGCAATAGATGGATCTTCAAGAAGCTTACACAGTGATACTATTGTGGACACTGTTATGATGGACTTTCAGGCCCGCCAAACACCACCGCTTCCCTTATAGTCTGCTCGGTGCTCAGTTGGGATTCTTAGCCTCGTGTAGGATGAAGATACATGCCGACAGGTTGTTGAGTCTTCATTGGATCTACAACGGCGTGGTGTTGTCGTTGCTCTGATAGGAATGACGACTAATGGAGGCTTGGCCACAATGGTGAGTGATTGCCCTCCTCATAGCTGTCTTGCAATGTGGAAGAAAGGCAAAAATCTTAGTTTAGTATGGTCGAACTCAAGGAGATGTGGGAAAATAGAGCAATGCATGAATTCACAGGCCGGGTTTGTGTCCAGATCTGAGTGCAAAATGCAAGGGGCTACATCCTCACAAATTGCATGGATGATTGACACTCCAAATTCGTGATGATAAGAAGTAGTAGGGAACTTAGCATAAATACCAAATCAAATTAGCCTTCCAACAAGTTGACCACCAAAAAATATCAAATTCAAATATTAATTTAGGGCGCCAAACTCAAAGGAGTCTGCCATAGAACAAATTAAATATTATTTATTAATAATTTAAATTATTATTATTATTATTTATTAGTATATTAGTGTTTAAAAACACTCTTAATTTTCCCTCTGAATTAGCTTAATGATTCAGGACATGACAGTCCCCCCCTCCAAATTGTTGCTTGTCCTCAAGCAACCTCAGGTTAGGACGCTTAAAGATCTCCACACCCTCCCAAGCTGCCTCCTCAATTGGAAGATTTTTCCATTTCACCAAATATTCCGGGATGACCTTGTTTCGCAGCCTTTTCTCCCTTACGTCCATCATGGTTTCGGGCTCTAATATTAATTTGCCTTCGTTATCAAGAGGGGGCAGCTCCGCTAAGGGTGCAACTTGTTGTCCAAGTGCCCTTTTTAGGCATGACACATGAATATCCTTGGGAAGCTCCAGCTCATAAGCAACTTCACCTAGCCTTCTTAAGATCTTGTAGGGGCTAGGAAATTGAGGTTTCAACTTCTCTGCTCCATTCCTTTAAGGGTAGATTGTCGATAGGGCTGCAACCTGAGATAAACCATATCTCCCACCTTGAAAACCTTCTTAGTCCTATGTCGATCTGCATACATTTCTTGTTGATTTTGAGCGCGTTGTAAGTTTTCCTTGAGGGCATTCATGATATCCACATTTTGCTGCACCATATCTTTAGCACCCAATACTCTACTATCCGTAAGGATCAAATTCATGAAAGAAGTGGCATCATAACCATAAAGTGCTTTGAAAAGAGACATACCAATGGACATATGATGTGTGGTGTTGTAGCAAAACTCACCAAGATGTAATCATTTTACCCAAGCTGATTGCTATCTTGTCACATAGTTCCTTAAGTACCCCTCAATCTACTTGTTCACTATCTCAGTTTGTCCATGCATTTGAGGGTGGTAGCTAGTGCTTTCTGTGTGAGCCAAACAAAAGAGTTCTTGCCAAAACAAACTGATAAACCTGCCGTCCCTGTCACTCACAATATTCTTTGGCAACCCGTGGAGCTTAAATATTTCTCTAAAAAATAGATCAGCAACTTGAGGGGCTTTAAAATCTAAAGTGATGGCATGAAAATGATTGTACTTTGTGAGTCTATCCACCACCACATAAATACAATCCTTACCTTGAACCTTAGGAAGTCCGGTGATGGAATCCATGGAAATGCTTTCTCATTTTTGATTTGGAATGGGAAGGGGCTGCAACAAACCAACGGGCAAAACATGCTCAGTCTTATTTTGTTGGCACACCACACACTCTCTAACATGCTGCAATATATCATTCTTTAGTCCCTTCCATGAAAAGCGTTCTCGTACTTGTTTGTATGTCTTGTAGAAACTTGGATGGCCAGCAAGAGGTGTGTCATGACAAGCTCTTATGATCTCCTTGACTTTGGAGTAGGGTACAAGATACACCCGTTCCTTGTAGAGGATGAGGTCTTCAATTGCTTTGTACCTATCATCAAGTAATTTCCCTCCAAAATATCAGTAGCAAAGGAATCTTTGGCATACTCAGCTATTATGGCAACTCTCCAATCAACAAATATATTAGACATAGAGCAAAAATAAGGCTTCCTAGAGAGTGCATCAGCCACCACATTGTCTTTTCCTTTCACATATTCAATATCAAAATCATAGGCTTGGAGCTTGCTTGCCCATTTTTGTTGTCTATCATTCAAATCACACTGATTGAGGAAGAACTCGAGGCTGTTATTATTTGTCTTCACCACAAATTTCCACAAACCAAGAACTATGTGAATTTGGCAAGGGCATGCATAGCCAACATCTCCTTGTCATAAATGGAGAAGATTGTTTTTGAATTCGTGAGCTTCTGACTCTCATATGCTATGGGATGCTTATTCTATATCAAAATTGCCCCAATGCCCTCTCCTGAAGCATCGCACTCAAGTACAAAGGGGGGTGAGAAATCTGGGATAGCCAAAACAGGGCATGATGTAATGTCCCCTTGTTTGACTTATCCTCTAAATATAAAAGCACAAGTTAGGACATATAATTTATTTTACCAACACACCATTTTATTAATGTAAATTACCTTGAAGACCTACTTACAACATGTATTATCAATTAAGCACATAATTCCTTGTTCATCATTCTAGATTGCACACCTTAAAAATAAGACAATTAAATGCATTATCATCTAAAACCATAAACTAGCCTAATCAAATGTGACTTCTTACTCTTGATTGGAATAGATCTTTGCCTTGGATCCTCCTAACCTCATTGGAGGAGGGATGCCTTACAGTGCAAAGGGCGTGTGACCAATCTCCAAGTGGATTCCCTCAAGGCTTATTAACATCTTGGGACATCCACCATGGGATCAAATTACCAGCCTTTCCCTCCACAACCATCCTCTCCCTATTGAGTGTTAGCGAAAGGGAGTTTGAGCCCAAAGTCTATTTTTCAAGGTAATGTCAAGATAGCTCATTAAGACACAATAATTGCTGCAAGCATCATTATCACATAATCGTATATAATATATATATCCTATATAAAGATCTAATATATAATTATCCCTAATTGATTGGCAATACTCACCTTTGCATGAACATGCATATCATCTATATTTATATGTATACATATATATAATAGCAAAATACACAATTGTATTAAATAATCATGATGAAGCTTATTAAGGGAGTAACAAATATAAATAACAAAATATGTGTATATTTATATTCGCAGCTAATAACCCTAATAAACATACTACAAAAATAATTAATTTTGATCATAATATATATATATATATATAAAATTAATTTCAGACCTTAATTATGTTAGAGTCTACCACAAAAATAACAAATATAAATATCAAACATATACCAGCATAAAAAGATTATAATGAACTTACTCTATTGCTGCTTATTCCTTGTCATCAGATTTTCACATAATCTTTTATTAGGCTGAATATATTCTTAGGTTCCTTAATATTCTTCCCTCCTTTCATTCGATGCCCCTTACCTTCTTTCCTCAATCATACTTTATACCCTCTCACGTTGAGAAGAGATGCACTTTTTAGGAAAGACGTGTTCTTTCTATTTGGAGGGACATGACTTTAGTGGTTGCCTTGTTTGATATATATTTTAATGATTATTATTTATATTGTTTTTACATGTTTATTTTAATATGTTTATAGTTATGTGTTTTTCAATATTTATATGGTTAATATGTTATTCAATATTAAATATTTATACTTATATTTATTTTAATATATTTATCCTTATTTAATGTCCATAATCAGATATATTAATATCTGTTTTGGTAATGATATTTAACAATTATATTTTAGATTGTCTTTAATTATATTTATTTTATTTATTATTATTATTTTTCATATTAAGTTATTTAATATTAGAATACTAATATGTCTGTATGTTATTATTATAATTGCTTTTTCATATTCATATGTTTTTATATTACATATTTATTTTAAATTTAATATTAACATTGCTATTTATTTATTTATTAATTTATTTATATTTTAGCACTTGGTTTTTATGGCATTGCTATTTCGGGGATATGACACATGAACTCATTGCCTCCTTAAGCTTATCAAAAGCTTGCTGCATTGTAGGACTCCAAGAGAATGCTCTCTTTTTGGTCAAGTTGGTTAATGGAGCTGCAAGTTGTGAGAAGCCCTTCACAAACTTGTTGTAATAGCTGCATAGGCCCACAAATCCTCTCAACTGTGACAAGTTCTTGGGCTTGGGCCAATCTTGAATTGCCTTGATCTTCTCCTCATCAACACTAATCCCTTGAGCACTAATCTTATGCCCCAAGTACAAAATTTCGATCATCCCAAACTCACATTTTGACATCTTGGCATAAAATGATCGACGCTCAAGTATATCAAGTACCTCCTTTATATGCTTCAAGTGCTCCTCCCATATCCTACTATAGATCAAGATGTCATCAAAGAAGACCAAAACAAATTTCCTGAACTGAAGAATGAATACCTGATTCATACATGATTGGAAGGTAGCAGGGGCATTGGTCAACCCAAATGGCATAACTAAGAACTCATAATGCTCATAGTGACACCTAAAAGCTGTCTTATGCACATCCTCCTCCCTCACTCTAATTTGGCGATATCCCGAGTGCAAATCGATCTTGGAGAAGTAGACTGCACCATAGATCTCATCTATCAACTCATTGATCCTAGTGTCGATGTAAGTAGCGGTAGGAGATTTCTTTCACCTATAAATTTGCAATATATGATAAATAAATAATTCCAAGGCAAGTCGGACTTGCTATATATAAATATTATTTTAAATTTATAAGGCCGACACAAGATGAAAAGTCGCCTTGGTTCTTGAATGAGGCCAACCCTTGTGAAGAGTCGCCTTGCTTGTGAAGAGGCACCTTCACATTATATATATAGAAGGTGATGATCATTTCATTTTATCATCAATCAATTCATTCTAAAGACAATTCGCACCTATCAGGAGTTCGCATATCTACAACAGATTATCATTTTGCTTAGAACAGATCGACATCAAGGAGAATTCATTGTAATTGTGCATTCACATCTAGGAGAGGTGCTGCGCTTCATTATTTGAGATTGGCCTAGAGTTTGGCCCAGATTGTAAGCAGATTTCTGCTCTTTCATTCAATATATAAGAGATATGTTCTTGGTTGGGTTTTTCTCCCTCGAGAAGGAGGGTTTTCCTAGAGTATATGCTGTGTTCTATTGTTCATGTGTTGTTGTATTTCTGCTTTCTGTTAAATCTGATCCTAAAACTAACACCTAGGAATGGGATAGCGGTTTTTGATTGTCTTTTTGTTGAGTGCTCTATAATGAATGCACATCCTTAGTGTCCCATCCTTCTTCTTAACCAATATTACGGATGAAGCAAAGGGGCTAGAGCTTGGGCGGATGTGCCCCATATCCAACAATTCCTTGATTGCCTTCTCAATTTCTTCTTTGGACATTCTAGGATGGTGGTAAGGAGTGGTGATGACGGGTTTGGCTCCCTCTTTGAGCTCAATCACATGCTGAAATGCTCTATCAGGTGGCAAACTGGAAGTAATCTCTTGGAATACCTTGCACTTCTTATCTAAGATGGATTGGATGTCGGTGGGGAAGGTTCTTCCTTCCTTTGGAGGACACTTTGCTGCCCAAGCCACCTCACCTCTCCAAAAAGAATGCTCCATTCTTTTAGTTGAAACCACCATTGGACCATTCCTGGAAAGGCCTCGAAGGACAATCTCTTTCCCATCATGTTTGAACTTTAACTCAATGGTTTGGTAGTTGGTGGTGTATTCTCCAAGTGAATGTAGCCATTGTACCCCCAACACTACATCAGTATCACCGATGTCAACAACATAGAAATCATCTCTCACCCTGTGTCCCTCTAGGGTTAGCTCCATCTGTTGAATCCGTCTAGTGCAAGAGAGGATGTTATTGCCTGTGGCTGAAACATCAAATCCCTCAAAGTTTTCTGCCTTCAAACTCATCTTGGCCACAGTCCTCTTGTCAATGAAATTATGAGTAGCTCCACTATCTATCAACACTGTTACCCTTTGCCCTTGGAGAACCCCTCTAACATGGAGAGAATTGTATTGTGGTGCTCCTGAAAGTGCTGCAAGGGTGCCTCCCATAAGTTCTCCTTCCATGGTTATCTCCTGCTTAGCTCCCTTAGTAGCCTCCTCGAATTCCTCCTCTTCAATTTCCCCTTCATCATCAGAGACTACCTCGATGTAGTGGTTTTGGCCTCTTCCCAAGCATTTGTGGCCTTTTGTCCAAGACTCCTTGCAATGAAAACATAAGCCTCCCCGACAAAGCTCATTCTTAGACATATCTGTTCCGTTAGGCCTCAAAGGAAAGATCTTAGGTGGATGAGTGGCCTTAGGGAAAGGTTTCCTTTGCTGCCTTGTTGATGTGCCTTTGTTCATGGGTTTATCCTTCTTGGTGGAGTCTACAAGGCTTAAAGCTCTTCGAATGGCTTCTTCCAATGAAGCTGGCTCTAAAGCCCTTACCATACCCTAGAAAGGATTTGATAGCCCTTCGATGAAAAGGAACATGAGCTTCTTATTTGAAACATCTGGAACCATAACGGCTAACCTTTGAAATTTTGAAACATAATCATCCATGGTTCCAAGCTGTTGTACTCTTGTTAGCTCTTGGAAGTACACTTCAGGATCCCTTCTATCGAACCTCTCCATAAGCTTTCGTGTGAAATCTGCATATGTAGTAACAAGATCAAACCCTTGAGTCACAATACTATGGTGCCACGATTTGTGAGCTACACCTTCCAAGTGCAAAATGGAAAATTTAACAGCTTCATCTTCAGTCATATGACTGAGAGAGAACTATGTATCCAACTTTTGTACCCATGCATGTGCAGTAACTTTCCCTAAGCCATTAAAAGTAGGGAGTGAAAGCTTTCCAACTTTGTATTGCAGATCTTTATTAGTTTGTTGTGAATATTTCCTTACATCACTTCTAAAGCCCTTCCTAGCATTGTTGAACTGATCAAAAGGGATCTCTGCTCATGTGAGGGTGTCAAGTTTCAGATACTCAACCATAATGCTATTAAAATTAGGTTGATTTTGTCCTCCCTCCCAGGGTACCTTTGTCCTAGGTAGAAAAACAGGCTGGGAAGGTCTGAGAGTCGATCCATTGGTTGCTCTACTGTGATTCCCTCCTCTAGATTGCTCTAAATTGCCTTCATCAACATTGTTGGGTCCTGATTTGTTGTTGGTGATTGTGTTAGTGAGGGTCTGCATCATCTATACCAACATCTGATTCACTTGTTTTTGTTTTTGTAGGAATGATTTGAACTCATCATTTTGATCTGCCATCTTCTTCTTCTTACCTCAGCCTCCTATTCCACTGTCGTTGCTCTGAGAGGACGCTTCAGTCATCTCTCTTTCTATTGCCCTCAAGTCTCTTTGACTCGGTTGCATATATATCAGATCATCCACAGGTTGGCCAGGATTGTGGCTCTGATACCACTGTAAAATGCTTGCTTAGAAATGACAGACAAAACGCCTCAAACATATATCAATCAATCAAGCATCTGAAATACATTTGCTAGAATTGATCACAGGTAAATAAATCACTGATATAACAGTCATGTAATATATATGGCACTTATATTCATGAAAAAATGAAGCTCTGCAACGGTCATGGTGGTATGCAACGGTCGGGAAGGTTTCGGCATGGGGGTAGAGATGGTGAGGGACCCAATGTGAACAGACCAGGGAATCTTGAGCACGTTTGGAGGAAAGAGCGATGGGCCCGACCATTATCTATGGCATCGAATGGTCGCTTTCAGGAGGGTTCAAGTCACGGGCAATTCTCACAAAAAGCCGCAGGCCATACAAGGGGAAGGCACAAGTATGGTCAGTACTGCAATGAAGAATTTCGCAAACCTAGGCAACAACAGGAAGCAAAAATGGGTCAAAATGCTCCTTCGCGCACGGATAGAAATGTTTCACGAAAGTTCTCCAATACCAGGTATGGAAGGGGGGAAATGGAATGGAAAAAAAAGTTGCCCCTGGCAAAGGAATGGGAGGAAGTACGGGAAGATAAGTCGAAGGGTGGAAAAGGGACTCTTGGCTCTTCCTGGTCTAAAGAAACAAAAAGCGGCAGAACTAGAGTGGTACTCAGTTCCTCGAAAATGCAAGTGGAAGTTTTGCGGTTAGAACAGTTAGGTCTGTTTGGTAAATGGTTCGGAAAGACTCTTAACTGGGAATATTTAGAGAAGTGGTGGAAAGAACGATGGGGTTCGGATCTGCAGTTCAAAATGCTTCAAAACGATTTCTTTATGGTAATATGCCCAACCAGAAATATCAGAGACCAGATTGTTCGTAGGGTCTGGGTTTTAGATGGCTGCGGATTCTACTTAAGGAAATGGTCAGTGGGTTTTGATCCATTGACACATGTGTTGGAATTCCACCAAGATTGGTACAGTTTACCAAATCTTCCTCTGGAATATTGGGCTCCATCCATTCTCGAGGAAATAGGGAATCAGTTGGGAACCTTTGTCTGTGCTGAAGAAAGGAAAATAGCCAGAAAAAATCAAACATATGTGCGCATTTGTGTGGAAAACAATGTAGAAAGAACGATCTGGAGTGAGATTGAACTGATAACGGATAATGGGACTAGGATTCAAAAGTTAGAACGGGATTCTTTAATGCATAACAACTTGGTTCGCACACTGGCATGCAGGGTAAGCAACAAAGAGGCAGGAAAATCGGTTTCGATGGAAACCCACACTCCTCTAGTTAATCTTTGAACATCTGCCCGAATCTATGATGAAACCCTAATATCGCAAAAGGGTGCTTTCGAAAAACCGAAGTCTTTAAACACTCAGACTTCACCTGAAGCAAATGAGGAATCAATGCATCCGGTTACTTTGGATGGAGCTTCTCCTAAGGGGCTTTCGATTCCTGCTTTGGAGGAATGTGATGCCAACCTGGTTTTCCATGAAGCTCCGAAGGGGAGGGAGCTGCAGTTTGTGGAACTTGAAGACAAAATCTCTGAGACCCTAGAAATCATGGGGGATAGCTGTCTGAATGTTGAGCTAGATTCATTGATAGAAGTTGGGAAAGAATTAGTGGAATTGGTGGAGGCGGCTAAAATGCAGTCTGGGTCATTGGAGGACGGTTTCTGCCTAGATGGGATAGAGGAAAACTGGGAGCCAGATGATCGAGTAATGTCAGAATTGCTAAGTCCCCAATCCGGGAAAAAACGGAAGTTGACAGAGGATCTTCAGGAGGCGAAATCGCGTCTAGGCATCCATAGACAGGATATTCTCAAATTAACTCCAGATTGTGGAGAACAAAAAGCGCGGGGCAGGATTCCTAACCAGGAGAAGAGAAAACAGGATGGAGAAGCAAATGGTCAACAAAAACCCGATACTATGATTAAAGTAGGGAAGGGTGGTGCCCTTCCTGAACAACAATGAAAATCCTAACTTGGAATGTTAGGGGCTTACACGCCCCTAACAAGTGGAGCCTCATTAGGCGCCACATTGAAGTGTGTCAAGCAGAAATTTGTCTGCTCCAAGAAACTAAATTAGGTGGAGCAGCATTGGAGATCTTTGGCAGGAAGCTGAAGGTTTGGAAATGGGCTGGTTCAGAGGCGGAAGGGGCTTCCGGAGGTTTGCTAATCATTTGGAAACCGCAGTCAGTCTCTTTAGAAGTGTGGAATTCGGGTCGTCATTGGATGGTTTGTAAGGTACGAAGCTTAATCTCGAATCTGCATTTCAATTTAATAAATGTATATGGCCCCATGTTGTGTGTTCAGAAAAGAGTAGTCTGGCAAGAACTGGATGGTATTTTGCAAAACCTGCAACAGGAACCTATCATTCTAGAGGGTGATTTTAATGCCATTCTTAGAATGGAGGATAAGAAAGGGGGTTTTGGTAAAGTCCTGCAGTCTCAAAAGGATTTTTGTAGTTTTGTGGAGAGAAATTCTTTATTTGAAATCCCGATAAGCAATGGCAACTTCACATGGACAAATCGTAGAAAAGGGTTTGGGAGTATTGCGGAAAAATTAGATCGCTTCTTTTTCAAAGGAAATCTGAGCCTCTTTCCTTTTTCTTTAGAGAGCAAAATAAATTCTGGTATGGGCTCTAATCATCTCCCTGTTCAATTGACCTTTAACGGGGAAAAGGGTCCAGTCAGATGTCCATTTAAATTTGAAATGATGTGGTTTAAGGACACCCAAGTGCTTGTGTTACTTGAACAATGGTGGAATGAATGCCCAAGAGTGGGATCAAGCCTTTTCAATGTGGTCACAAAGTTAAAATACCTCAAGCAACGTTTAAAGCAATGGAATAAAGCTTGTTTCAAAAATATCTTCAAAGAGAAAGTGCAAACCGAGGCAGAATTAGCCTCTTTAGCAGAAGAAATTATGAAGTGTGGAATGAATGAATCTTGTTACATGAAAGAAAAGGCTCTGAATAGTAAGCTTATTGACTTACTTGCCAAAGAATAAATCTTTTGGAGACAAAAATCCAGAGAAGTTTGGCTAAAATCAGGTGATAGGAACTCGAAATTTAATCACAATTCCACAAAAACAAGAAGGGAATTCAACAGAATTTCCTGCATAAGAGGGGGAGATGGCAGGTTGATAGAAGATTTGGATGACATTAAGGTCTCGGCAGTAAAATACTTTCAGAATTTGCTTAATGACTGGGAAGGTTCAAACTGGAAAGCTCAAAATACTTTTATGCAATTCATACCAAAATTGGTCTCTCAAGCCCAAATAAATTCATTGAATGCAAAATTTTCTGAAGAGGAAGTGAAAGAGGCAATTTTTGGGATGCAGCCAGAAAAAGCTCCTGGTTCGGATGGTTTTCCGGCTGGTTTCTTTCAGAAATGTTGGCACTTTATGGGAAAGGAGATCTGGGAAGCCATTGAAGATTCTAGACTAAACAGAAGGGTCTTAAAGGAAGCAAATAACACTCTCTTAACTCTGATTCCTAAAAAAGAGAAACCCGAACTCTGGGAAGACTTTCGCCCAATATCATTATGCAACACAATTTATAAAATTTTAGCCAAAGTTGTTGCTAACAGATTGAAGAAAATTCTCCCCTCTATTATCTCTGAGGAACAAACAGGCTTTGTCCCAGATCGTTCAATTCTTGATGGAATCATCATTGCCCAAGAAGTTATTCACTCAATTCAAAAAATGAACAAATCGGCTATGTTATTGAAGTTAGACATCAGAAAAGCCTACGATAGAGTGAACTGGAGATTTCTCTTTAAAGTTATGGAAGCCTTTGGCTTTCAAAAGGATTGGTTAGACTGGATCTTCGGTTGGGTTGCTTGTCCGAGATATTCAGTATTGGTAAATGGTTCCTCGGAGGGATACTTCACAGCCTCAAGAGGTCTAAGACAGGGGGATCCGTTATCCCCTTTCCTCTTCATAATCATGGCTGAAGCTTTAGGGAGATCGATTGAAAAAGCAAAGTTGTTTGGCTGGGTTCACGGTCTGCAAGTAACTAGTAGTCTTCCCAACATCACTCATCAACAATTTGCAGACGACACAATGCTTTTTTGGTGAAGCATCAGCAAAAGAGGCGAAAAGCTTTAAAAAATTGCTTGAAAACTATTCTAAGGCTTCTGGGCAAGAAGTAAGCAAGGTCAAATCTGAAGTTTTTTTCTTCAACACAAATTGTCCCAGTGAGGTTCAAATTATACGAATCCTTGGTTTCAAAATGGGAAAACTACCGTGCAAATTTTTAGGTCTACCTCTTGATAAAGGTATCAAAAGCAATAGTGCTTGGAGTTCAATGGTTAACAGATGCAAAGATAGAATTTCTTCATGGAAGAACAGATGGCTCTCTTGGGTTGGCAGACTTACTTTGCTGAAATCTGTAATCTCTGCCCTCCCTATACACATGTTGTCTTGCCTTCAGTAATCCAGTGGCGCGAACAAAGATTTAAACAAGGTAATGAAAGATTTCTTTTGGAAAGGCAACTCAGATAAAAAAAAAATTCCTCTCATAAATTGGCAGAAGGTGTGTGAGAAACGTGAAAATGATGGGACAGGCTTGCGAGATGTTTCAAGACAAAATAAGGCTTTGGGGGCCAAACTTGCTTGGATTATCTATTCCAGACCTAATCTAAAGTGGGTTAAGATTGTTAGAGCAAAATACTTAGTTCAGGATCCAAATTACTTCCTAGCTGCAAAAACTCTTCCTACTGGTTCCCGGATCTGGAATTTTATCAATCACTGCAGAGAACTGATTTCGGACTTCCTCACTTGGGAGGTGAAGGATGGGAAGGAGGCGTTATTCTGGGAGGACTCGTGGGAAGGCCACTCTGTATTAGCAAATATCCCTGAACTGTCTAAAATAATGGAGAAGACCAAGCAACTGTGGGGTTTGAAAGTTAGGGATTATATAGATTTCGCGGAGGACGCGAAGGATGGTATCTTGAAATGGAAATCGGTGAGAAGCTTGAATTTGGGTGATCAAGAGACTAATTTTCTTGAGAGGGAGATGGCAAAGCGAAGGATTTGGGTCAGAATGGGAGAAAGACAGATTGAGGTGGGATGCTGCTCCAAATGGGGTGTACACGGCCAAGATTGGATACAATGCGTTATTAGTTTCAAATGAGTCAAAATCAGAATTACCTCACAAGCTTTGTTGGAACAAGGCATGTTTACTGAAAGCAGGGATTTTCACTTGGGCGGCCGCACAGGGTAGAATTCTTACAGGTGACAGGTTTATAAAACTGGGTTATCATGGTCCAACCAGATGCCCTTTGTGCCAGGAGGCAGAGGAAACTGTGAACCATTTACTTTTGAATTGCTCATATACTCAACAGCTGTGGTGCTGGCTACGGTCTAAATTAAGATGGTCTTCTGCTCTTCTAGGTACCCTCTTGGGTTGTCTAAATTCTTGGCCAAGTTATGATCACTCTTTCATCTTTGGAGACCTCTGGAAAATGAGCCCTCCAATTCTTTTATGGGAAGTTTGGAAGGAAAGAAATAGACGACTTTTTCAGGATAAAGAGTTATCCATTCCAAGGCTACAGTGCAAGATTGAGGCTTGCATTGTAGAACTATTCAATTCTCAACTGCAGGAGAAAAACAAGAAGCTTAATTTCACTAAATGGGACGCATGGATTATGAAACAATGGTTTGGAATCAAATCTCCTCCATTGGAATGTTCAGGCAAAGCTGCTTCTGCTGAACAACGTAATAAGACAAAATGGATCCCTCCAGAATCGGGGTGGGCCAAATTAAATTTTGACGGTGCTTCTAAAGGGAATCCGGGTCCGTCCGGAGCTGGCTGCATAATAAGGTCGTGTAATGGCACAGTCTTGGGGAAATTAGCTCAGCCTCTTGCAGATGGAACGAATAATGCTGCAGAATTCCAAGCCCTGCTTCTTGGTCTCAATTTAAGCAAAGAATTAGGCATTCAAAACCTGGTCATTGAAGGGGATTCAACAGTAGTCATAAATGCTCTAAGGACAAGGCAGATTTACAATTGGAAATTGGGGGTTTTTCTGGATGCGGCTTTGGAACAGTTAAACAACTTTGAGCAAGTTATGTTAAATCACACTCTCAGGGAAGGTAATTCTGAAGCAGATCAACTTTCTAATTTGGGAGTAACTGGCCTGGCTTCAAAGAGTGTCCTAAAATGTAATACATTGTGGGTGGATGGGCGGGCTCCCCCTCGCCCCTCACATAGGCGTTGGATGTCCAGGGTGGACGTGAGGTGGCGGATGGGACGGACAGGTAGAAGTGGGTTTTGACTTGTTTCAGTCACATCAACCCATCTAATTCTGGCCGAATTCGGAAACTCTTTGTTTGGTTTATCGGCAACACATTAGTTCGTAAATCTCTAGAGCTGGCGCAGTGGCATGTTGGGCTCCGTTCCCACGGTGTCGTTTGGGTGACACGTTGGGCACGACTATCTTTGTTCTACCTTCGGACGTGCCGAGTGGAAGTGGCCATTAATTGCATTGATCATGATTCATAGTTGGATGGACGGGGGCGGCTTTCTTCTCATGCCAAGGACAGTTTGGCTGCGCCATAATCCTCTTCCGTATACGAGATCTGCTGGATCATTATTCGGGGCCTTTATTATGTTTATGATGTCCGTTACTAAGCATGAGCAAGGCATTTGGGTTTCTGTCTTTGTTTTTTTGTTGCAGGGTGCGTCTGGCAAATTCCTGTCAATGGAGAAGCAGTCGAGGTCGAAGTTCACCATTCTCATATCGGCGGAAGGGCTGGAATCCTTCGGTGTTGATACTCCCGTATCATTAACAGCTACGGAGAGGCAAATTGCCTTTCGTGAGATCACGGACCAGCGTCTAAAGCGCATCTTGCTCGTGGATGACCCGACGTCGGTTGCTGCAGTGAAGATGGTTTTGGGTAAAGGACACCTAGACAGGAAAGAATTCGCCTGCGACAATGCTCAAATTTCTTCTCATTTTCTCGCCGTGCTCCTGGATCTTGATACTCCGAAGTCAGTGGCAAAGGAATTGGTGGTTCGAATGTTTCGGGAGGACCTGCATGGAGGCCTCGAAATGACTTTGAAGGCGGCTGTTATTGGTAAGGGTATCCCGCGTCCTGCAGACCTAACCTCTCTATGGGATTCCGATGAAGCGGTCAAGATTTACCCTTTTCTTCTGGATCTCAAAGGACCCGCATTATCACGGCACAAAAAACTTGCAGATGTGGCTGTGGAGTTTCTGAAAAGGAAATTGAAAATTGTGCCGTTGGAAGGGACGGATTGGGTCGAAGGTTTCATTTGCTTTGCGGAGGTAAACGGATTCTGGTGATCATGGGGGGTTTAGTAGTAGCCCGTTCGGTTTTTGCTAGCTTGTCTTGGTATTCTGTTTTTTCGCTTTTAAGCTATGGCTTTTTGCCTGTAATGGAGATTAGGCTTATGGTTTTTCTCCTTCGTATCGCTACTCTTATGTTTTAAACTGCATGGAGATTATCCTGGTTGGCTTCTTTTTGGCTATCTGTTGGTTATCATTGAAATATTTCCTGCCTAGCAGACGTTTGTAATTGGCTTTTTTATCTATGAAATTATCACCTTACGGATCAAAAAAAATATATATGGCACTTATTATTTCCTGAACTGAAAGCCAAATAACCATTGACTTTGGAAATTGATGCAACTAAAATGCAACTGGAAATTGTTTATTGTAGCGCACAATTACAACACCAATTGTATTAGAATTTCTAGAACAATCAAATACTAACTTGGTCGCATAGCTCAAGCTCATTAATTTAGCATTCAAATCGATGGAGATTCCAAAATACAATGAGTTTCACTCTCCGATGAATATTGCAGAAGTAATCTCGATTTGATTAATGTCTTGACCAAATGCCAACAGTGATCTATCAATAGTAGGCATCTAGGTCTTAGGAAATCGCTCAGGGTGATAGACGGATCTTCAGGAAGCTTGCATAGGGATCCCGTTGCGGACACTGTTATGATGTACTTTCAGGCCCACCAAACACCACCGCTTCCCTTACAGTCCGCTCGGTGCTCAATTGGGATTCTTAGCCTCATGCAGGATGAAGATTTGTGCTGGCAGGTTGTTGAGTCTTCACCGGATCTACAACAGCGTGGTGTTGTCGTTGCTCTGATAGGAATGATCGCTCGAGGAGGCTTGACCACAATGGCGAGTGATCGACCTCCTCACAGTCGCCTTGCAATGTGGAAGAAAGGTGAAAATCTTAGCTTAGTATGGTCGAACTTAGGGAGATGCGGGAAAATAGAGCAATGCACGAATTCACAGGCCGGGTTTGTGTCCAGACCTGAGCGCAAAATGCAAGGGGCTACGTCCTCACAGATTTCATGGATGATTGACACTCCAAATTTGTGATGATCAAAATCAGCAAAGAACTTAGCTTAAATACCAAATCAAATTAGCCTTCCAACAGGTTGGCCACCAAAAAATATCAAATTCAAATATTAATTCAGGGTGCCAAACTCAGGAGTCTGCCATAGAACAAATTAAATATTATTTATTATTATATTAGTGTTTAAAAACACTCTTAATTTTCCCTCCGAATTAGCTTAAAGATCTGGGACATGACACAAACAGTAGAGACATGGATCACACGAGAGGTGGTTAGTCCCTTGTCACGAATCTTGAGTGGAGTGTTGACCATCTGCCAACACCCTGGACCTGGACCCTATGCCTGCTCCCTATGAATTGGGAACTTAGGGTTCATGGATACTTCTTATCCTCTTTTTTATCTAATCTATTTCAGATCATGTATTGGGTCATCGGTATTCCCTATCATTAGTTCTGAATCAACATGGGTTTTAACTTTTTTAGAAGATTCATATTAGTTTGTTTTAGAAGATTCCAGTTATGCAGTTATTCGAAGGTTCTAGAGAGTAAAGGAGTTTAGGAGATTCTAATTGAGATATTAATGAAAGCATTTAGCAGAAAATCTAGCCTTATTGCACTTGTAGTTGCATGCAAGAGAGTTGAATTTATTGTTGGTGTGACTATTTTCAAACATCCAAGTCTACTGTATTGTATCATAGAAGGAGTGAATCCTTTATTTTGTTTTTTGTGATAATAAGTTTTCTTGTACATATTATTCATTGTCGTATCATGTACATTTTTCTAAATAATTGCCTTTTTAGTTGCATGTCGAGATTGTTTGATTTAGAGAGATCATCACTGCACTTACTCTTAGTTGTTATGTATAGTTCTGACATGGTATCTACTATCAAGACACGAGTGTCTCAGAGAGCCTAGAGGATTTTTGACAGTCCAGACAGGTTGGTAGAGAGGGTTTGTAAGATTGAAGAATTCCTTACAACTTTCCCAACCTATTTGGAGATTTGTGGTATCACTTTATTCAATTTTAGTTTCCATTTGTGCAAAAGAATTTTTTGTTTTAAGAAAGGATCACAAAAGTCCTAGACTCCTGCAGATTCAAGAATTGTAGCAGCACTCTTTGAAATTGGTATTGGCATAAACCTAATTGTAGCAATGCCAATGTAAAAGTGGAATGCAACAAAAAGCAAGTTAATTAATTCATGTGCAAAGTTTGGAAGTAGTTAGGCAGTTCAATAGAACAGCAGGAAGGAGAATCCTCCAACAATAAAATCAACTTCAGATGCCGTAATAGCAATTGTTTGTATTGCTTAGAATAAGCTTGAAATTCCAAAATAGGATCAAATAATCGGTCCTTGAAAACCTGTGGTGCAGTACTAAGAGGCACCAACAAATTGGATGCGGCAAAATATGAGGTGTGGAAGTCAAAGATGGAGAATATCCTTATAGAGAGAGACCTATTGATTCTTGATAAGGAACGAGACAAGGTCAGACACTAAGGAGGGCAATGATTTTGGCAGTTAGGGACACCATAATTTCCCTTCTCAAAGATTACAACAGGGACTGAGTTTTTTCTACTCAGGAATTGGCTATACAATTTGAGATTTGGTGGATGAGAGACTATTATTTTAAAAGAAAAGCAACATATCTTGTTTATAAGATTTATATATTTTTAAAGCATGCTCACATTGCAGAAGAGTGGTCATTTTATCCATTACAAGGTAATCTGAATTTGAAGTTGTAAATCATGAAATGCCACTTTATTCAAAGTTCTCAAGAGATATTTTAGATTAAGTAGTTAAGCCAAAGAAATATGTTTCAGATGTATTATACTATCTTTTAATGAAGCTAAAGGATAACTATTAAGAAATTTTAGTCTTGAGCATCCTTGGATTTTTATAGCCACAAAAGTACAATAGCCAGTTTTGAAAGTTGCACCTGCATTCTTTGCCTTTGATCCCTCTGAAATAATTCTTCACTCCATAATTGTTGGACTTTGCCTCGGACTCATCATGTAATGTGCAGCATGTGACTATTACTGGTTGGAGTCTTGTGCTGTTGAATTTGGATTCAATTGTACATATTTTGAGGGTAATCTTTGTTTGGAATTAGACTGTATGTTCAATGTGCACACTCTTTCTTAAATTATTTTATTACATTTGTGGTGTCATATGTGATAATATTGCTGGTTTGTCGGGTCTCTATTTTGTCAAGAAGAGTGCAAAACATACCATATTGTCCTGTTTCTTTTTGTTTCTTAAGAAGTTGGATTTCTCAATCTTGTTTATTCAATTTTGTGAATGCTGGGCTGAATATCTATGGGTTTGTGCTAACATTTATACTGCTATATCCTGGTTCAGGCCCAAAAGCAGCAGACAGAGATAAAGCGGAATATTCTAGCAAATACTTATGGGTCTGCATTTCCCTTGAAGATGGACATTGAGCGACAAATACTTTCAAGGTAGTGATACTTGATACAATTTGGTTTTATTGTAGTTTTGAAGTAGCTGTAAATTGCAATATCAAGTGAGATTGTTTTAGAGCTTTATATTGATTTCCGAGGATTTTAGCTGTTCATTTTTAGCATGTCTCTGCAATTTAAGTATTGTGCCTGTGATGGCATATTTCTTTCTATTCAATGTTTTGGCAGCTCATTTAAGGTACTGGATATCATTCAGGAAGCATTGAAACCATATACATGAATAGATTTGAGATGTAATTTATTGTTGTTCTAGTCAAATAATGAAAAAGGTTTGATTTATGCAGTCCCCACCCAGAAAAAAAAACATAGTACATGTTTGTTGCATATACTAGTACATGTTTGTTGCATATGAAGCTCTTCTTGAGCCTAAGAATGACAGATTTTGCATTTAATGTGCACATTGGGATTAATATTATTGAAACATAGTGGAATATTTACACAATACAATGTTTGTTGATGATCCTATTCTTTCTCAACAAACCCTATTCTATTTTAAATTTTTATGCAAACAATCCTATCTATGTGGACTAAATAACAGATTACCCAACAACATACTAGTATAACAACCCAACAACCTAATACCAGTGTTTGTTGCAATGATATGACTAATGTAGGTTTAAATAAATATTTAGTTAAAAGTATGCTTTTTTTGGATTAAACTGCGTAAATTTTGTTTGCATCAATGTTTCGGATCACACTCTGTGATCCATCATTAGGATGAAATCCTTTCTATTGAAAACAACTTCTTCAAGAGGAAGCTCATAGAAGCCATTGAGACCTTTAACCACCCCACCAATCTTAATCAGGATGAAGGATGGACTTTAAGTTCCTCTTGGAGGTCTCTTTTATCTCACCTCAAAACCCCCATCCATCTCCCTCCTAGCTCCTCTCCCTTACCCCATTTTCACCCTTCCCTCTCTTTCCCCTCAATACTTTCATCCTTACCCCAATCCAGTTTCCTCCTTGTTCCCCACCTTCTCTCTCTCCCCTTGATCTTCCTCTGCGTGTCGCCTTCTTGCCTCTTGCCCCCTACCCCCTCTTTTTCTTCCTCTTTCTCTCACCCTTGCTATTTTCCTCCTGGTCTTTTCACCTTCCTTTTCCTTTGTCTTTGTTGTGCCCCCTTCCTTTGGTCTCTCTTTTCTCTATCTTTTCCCTCTCTCCATACCTTTGTCTCATCTCTCATTTCTTGTCCTCCCCCCTCTTTGTCCTTTAGCCCATTTTGCTTTAACCTTTTTTCAGTCTTTCAAACTTGTTTAGCCGCCTTATTGTTTCGTTGTTTATTTTTATTGCTTTCCTTTGTTTCCTCTTGATTTTTGTTTCTTTCTCTTAAGCTTAGCTCCTCTTTTTTTGGATGGTTTCAAGTTCCCCCTTTTTCCTTTTATTTTCCTTCTTTTTATTATTGTTCTTCTTTTTTGATGTTTTCACTGTCTTTCCCCCCTTTTTTCCTTGTAATTTCCTCCTTATTGTTCCTCTTTTTCACTTTGTATTAATCTTTATTTAAGCTTTGAGAATTATTGTTAATCTTATTGTATTTGATTTCAGTTTTTTAATATTTTTCTTCGTTTTTATCTTTTGTGCCTAGTTTTTTATCATTATATAGTTACCTTTTTCTTTTATTTTAAGGCCTTCTTTCTTCTTTTCTTTAATTATAATAGTTATTTGCTTTTATTATTTTCTTCTTAGGCATTTTTATTAGTATCTTGAAGATACCTTTCCTTCCTTTGTTTCCCTTCTTATAGTAAACTTATATGTAATTTTTTATCTAGCTCATTGCATTATTATTACTAAGTTATTTTTTTATTTATCTTAGAGCTTTTCTCTATAAGTTATATAGTCTCTTTTATTAATTTAAAGTTAATAATATTTTTCCAATAACATTTTTAACTTTCTAATTTTTAGTTCATAGTTATCATGCATTGTGATATTCTTCTTTCTATTCGGTTTAAGTTGGTATCCTTTTTTCTTATTAGTTCCTTGTCTTATTATTATTTTTTAGTTTTATTTCAACTTATTTAATTTTCCTTGCTTTCATTGTTGTGTTGCTTTATTTATCCTTATCCTCCAAGCTTCTTTTCTTTTTTTGTTGATATAAGTTTTCTCTTTCTCTTCTTTCATTTTTATCTTTTTATCTTTTTGTTATTTTATTTTCCTTAAGTTGTTATAAGTTTTCCGTGTGTTGATTTAAGTTTTCTCTGTCTCTTTTTATTTCTATCATTTTATCTTTTTGTTACTTTATTTTCCTTATTTGTTTTCTCCTTGTAGGTTTTCCCTCATCTTAAATCCTTTTTGATTCTCGTGGAACCTCTCTCCTTTTCATCCTGATGATGGATCATGGAGTGTGATCCGAAATGTTGATGCAAACACAATTTACACAGTTTAATCCAGAAAAAGCATACTATTATTGAGGAATTGTCTATGCAGGTGACATATTACACCTTTGACTGTATTTATTAATTAATTGAAAATAAAGAGTGCCTTCACTTTTTATTTTCAATTAATTAATAAATAGGGTCAAAGGTACCAATTGTCACCTGCATAGACATTGCCTATTATCGATATGGACTGTGGAAATCTAATGTCCTTTATTTGGTTAAACCTATTTACTATTACATTACTTAATAACCTTCAGATACCACACCACTAGTCTATAGTGTAATACATATTCCTCACTAGAATTACATAATTATTGAATCTCTCTTTTTTCTGTTATTGATAATACTGTTCTCTCATGCAGAATAAGGTGGGATGAGATGAATTGACAGATGTAACATACAAGATAGCCATTGTCAAGACATTGACTGTCAAAGCTTTTAATACCAATGTAAATTTTGAAGATTTGAAACTATGTTCTAAGACATTGTTATTGGGTGCAGAATCGAAGCCAATGAGAATGTTTAGAGCAACATCCTTTGCTTGCAATGTGGCTAGATCCAAGCCCACAAGAATATAGACTCTCAAGCGATATCCCTTGCTTGCAATATGGCTAGCTGTAAAAATTTCTGATGTCTGCCAGGTTGCAAGCAAAAGTTAAAAACTTGGGCATGGCAAAATCTTGCCAGGCCTAAAATTTCACTCGGACTTGGCAAGAACATTAAAAAAAACACATATAATTACAAAATATTAAATAATCTTAAAAAACATGCATAAAACTGAATTTAGAGAACTGATAAGTAGTTTTTTGCTTATTTATAGAACAGAAAAGAAATTCAATACCCATCATGGTATTATATGATCATAAATTCAAATTCATTTTAATATTTTATAAATTTCTTCTGAGTGAAACTTGTAAGTGGTTGTGTGGATAAATTGCCAATCTGCTTATAACATGGTAGTAAGGAAGCAATACTTTGCAAAGTGATGAATTGGTGGCAAACCATGTGAGATCCAACTGCACAAGTTCCTCACTGTTGCTGTGTTCTCTCATTAAATTAATCACCCAAGGGTGGTGGTAGATATATTTTGTTATGATTTTTAAATCTTCCGTTATAGTTTCAATCCACCCAATTTTGTTGAGGAGCAGATAAATGTAATGGGTGGCACAAAGGGCTTCAAAAAATAGTACGGTTTAAATATCCCGAAGGGAATATTTTGTAATATCCTACAAATTTAATTTGTTTCACAAAATTGAAATGCTAATGTCTGTTCACAAGCTCATGAATTGGCTGTTGTAGTAATTCCCAAATCTTCTATTTTTCAAGTATTAAACTACTACATTAAATATTAAATTTTAATTAGTAACTCTCCTTATGGAAAGGTATGATGCTTCACAAGGATTAACCAAATGCATGCAATCTAAATTAACCAGTCCTTAGAATGCCATGCTCATGCTCAGCATAAACTTTCTTCAAATATAGTGATCAGATTTGCTGATGAACAACAAATGTTATTAACTTGAAATCTTTATCAATATCTATTAGAAAATCAGTGAAATTAGCATCATGATGATTTTTGTATGAAATCACACCAAGGAATTGTGGGTTTTCATCCTCCAATTCCAGACCTAAAGAGTTTTCGTTCTTAGGTTAAATAAACTAAAATTCCATACTCCAAAAGGAATAGAAATCAAATAATATAATAGTTTCTCAATGATGCCTCCTCCTTGCTTGGTCTCTCTTGTTGATGTTACATGGCAGTGTCGGGCTTCTACTTCTAGCCCAGATCGTTCTATCAAGGACAAATTAAATGGTAGCCTATCAGCTATTTTATTTGTCAAGGGAACTTCTTGATGAAGAGGCACTTCATCATTTAATATTTAATTTGCTAGACTTCGATTGATGAAGAGGTGCTTCATCATCTCACATTTATTCATTGCTAACAACTTCATGAAGAGTTGCGACTTTCTTAAGGCGGACTTATTATCTTGGAGACATGTCTTTTATTAATAACATTTAATATTTGTTTATTATGCTTGAGGCCAACTTCCTTATCAATCAGCAACTTTGTGAAGGTTCATGTCTTCTCATTGGTGGCTGACCTTGTGCATTTGAAGAGATGCCACCCTTGAGATCTCATCATTGAATTGTATATATTGAAGGTGCCTTTCAATCATTCAGACACATTCAGATTCATTGTTCATATAGTTCGATTATCATTCTTGTGTGAATTCATTGCATTGGTTGTATGTTCCAAGTGCAATTTACTTCAAGGGCAGATCAATATATTGAAGAAGCCAGATTGTAGCATTGAAGGAGGCTGAGTTTGTTATCAGCAAGAAGCTTTATATTAGTTGTGTGTGTGCATCAGATTATGGTGCCATTTTTGGTCTATTTATAGGCATCATTGTAAAAGAGACTTTTGTTTATCATTCAATATATAAGTGATATATTGTTGCTGGGTTTTTCTCCCTCAAGAGGAGGGTTTTCCCAGGGTATATGCTGTCTTATTGTGTCTGATTTTGAATTAAATTACTGCTTTTACATCTGATCATAAAAACTAACACCTCTTAAATAGATTGTTTTCTCCAAGAGTCAAAACTCTTCAAATGCCTCTTGATTAAAATAAAAATTATACTTTGTAATATTATTTAATCCTTGCCAAAATTGCATTTTCTCCTTGTATTGAGGACCTGCTAGGTATATTGTCAAGCACTTAATGTAGTGAGTTACTTTAAATCATTTTCTCCAAAGTGTTGGGTGTACTCTCTTAAGGCCTTAAGATCAATGCTATTATCCTCAATTGCATATGCGATGCCTAGAACAGATCCATTGTTGTATAAATATGTATATCTGAACTTAATATTCACACTAAGCGCATTTCTAGACCATATCATGCTCATAGTTCATAGATGTTGCTGTTATAATTAGCGTGTTGGAAAAATGTGTCTCGACTTTGCAATTATATAAGGTTTATTGTTGATAGGATGTATTTAATATATTTATGCTAGTTACATCGATAGGTGTAATCTACAATAGGAGCACAGGGTGGAGCGGATGTATGTTAACAAAAACAATTTTAAATATATTAAATTGCCAACATACATTAGATTATTGTAAATCTGGACCGTTCATCATTAGGCCTCAGATCTAACAGTAGATATTTTGTTGGCTTGTTTTGCCCTAGAAGGTAATCCTATTTTATTAGGGCATTGCATTACGACAGTCAATTGTGATGTATTTTGAGAGTTTGATAGCGGTCGTGTTGCCTCTGGCACTATAGTTGGTAATACTCCTGTGAGAAGCTTGCTTTGCAAGTATATTGTAATCTTTGTGATTTTTGAATGATATGTTGGGTGGTTTTTGGAGTGTGGGGTTTTTCTTTTGAAAGGGTTTTCCCCTCATAAATCATTGTGATGTGGTATGCATGATATTTATTTTTATTTCTGTTTAAGTTCTTGTAACTGTTGAAAAGATTTGTAAGGTTTTGCATTATTCTCCTTAAGATGAGTGTAGGAAGTTGTTTTGCTACCTTAGTTTCCTTACAAGTGGTATAAGAGCTCGATCACCATTGATTTTAGTTGTGGGTTGTTGGGTTTTTTAACTAATCCAGATTTGAGTGGGAGTTTTTGTAGAAGATACATTGTGATCTTGTTGCAGGAATTTTTAGATGGCAAGTTCATCAGGGAGAATAAAGGTGGATAAAATTTTTAGAAATAATTTTGAGATGTGGAAGTTGAAAATGCAGGATCCATTGATAGATTGACATCTATGTGATGTTGTTGATGAGAATGTTTCAAGGCTTGTAGATCCTACTTTGGCTGCTCAATGTGATATTATGGACCATAAAGCCAAGGGTCTAATTAGATTGTGTTTGGCAGACTTTGTTTTAATCAATGTCCATGAAGAGACCTCTACACAAAAATTATGGAATAAACTTGGTGAGATTTATCAAGCCAAATCTTTAGTGAGCAAGATTTTTTTGAGGAAGAAATTGTATTCCTTGAAAATGGAAGAGGGTGGATGAATTACAGACTACCTGGAAGCATTCAATATGTTGGTGGCTCAATTGGCATTAGTTGGTGTCAAAATGGATGAGGAGGAGAAATTTTAGATCTTGCTTTGTTTTTTGCCTAATTTGTGGGATTATCTTGTTATGGCTGTTGGGAGTACTTCTGTTATTGTGAAGACTGAATATGTGGTGGGTTCTTTGCTTTCTGAAGAGATAAGGAGGAAGGTATCCATCAATGCTAGGGATGCCCTAAATGTTCGTGGAAGACCTAAGGAAAAAGGAAAGAAGAATGAGAAGTGTGATGCATTTATTACAGCTTTGACAACTCGTGTAGGTAATGATGCATGGTTAATTGACTCAGGTGCATCTTTACATATGACCTTTAATAGAAATTGGTTTTTTGAATATGAAGAATTTGATGGAGGTAAGGTGTAAGTTTGATTCCTCTTGCGTGATTGTAGCATAGGTATCATATGGACTTTTGTTGATTTATGTCTCATGCTTGTTCTTCTAATGGAATGGATATCTTATATTCCATGCAAGCAATGAATCATTTCCGTTTCGTATTTCCTCTTAGTAATTGATCCCTTTTTTGTGGAGGACAACAATGGAGTTGTCTAGCTTGAATTTTGCTTAGACGCACTCATTTCATTGTGCATATACTGGGCTACCAGAAAATAATCTGTTGGAATTTGTGTGTGCACTTGTGAATACACTCTGGATTGTGTCTAAAATCCTTTATTTTGTTCTACATGCACACATTGAGTGACACTCAATGTACAAGGATTATTTGTTTCTTCCTTTGGCATTGTTATTATGTTAAAACTTTAAAAATTAAGTCTCCTAATTTATTCACCCCATAGGGAACTGTAGTCGTGGCTTAGTTCTACTTTGATTCTTTCTGCATTTCGTATGGAAATGCTTTTTCTAATCAAACTATTAGAAGGCTTATTAGAAGCATTTTGAATAGAATTTATATCATTTGCATTAGCTCTTTTTCACATGTATACAACTCTTACAAAATATGATTTGTGATAGGTTGTGTCAATCCAAAACCATTAGATCTAATATTCGATGTACTTGGTCTTATTTGATGACAGTGTTGATACCTTATTAAAGGCTTTAAAATGCTGGTATATTTGCTTTTAACTATTGAATTGATGGAAAAAAGCACTCTTAACTCACCTCCATGGACTGGAGAAATCATGTCCACCATTCAATTCTTGCCAAGCACTAGAGAGTTCCAAGGCCATTTTTTTAGTACTCTGAAGAATTCTAAGAACCTTCTTACTTTATTGACTGTTTTGCTATGGAAATTAACCTTCAGTTAAAGATAATGTTTACCGTGTTCCTTTATCTTTCTCGTCTCTGATGGTAAGAGTGTTCCCATGATTTTCTTTTGATTTGTTTATTGACTAGAGGCTTAGCTAAGGAGGTAGTTGAAACGTTGTCAGGAATACCATTTGTTAGTCATCATATTACATCATTAGTTGTCAGGGATTGTTAGGTGTACGTGGAAGGATGCATTACTGTAATAAGTGAACATTTTAATGCCAATTTTAATTCATTAGATAAAAAATTGTATTTTCTTGAAAATGTGCGGAAATTTTGCTTTTACCATCCAAGGGGTTGAGCTTAATTGGTTTAAGCATTGCGGAGACCCAAGTCAAAATCCCAAAAGGACGTCTAATATGAAATTCTATGTTGTGATTCTTGGTCTTCCATAGTTGGCTTCTATTGTGGAGGTTGTTTCCAAATGAGTGGATTTCTAAGTTGCAACTCTTTGGTCTTCCATAAATGGTTCTAGTGTGGTTTCTCATAAAGAGATGATATTAGTCTCATGGTTGTGCCTGCAAGAGCTTGTGTTGGTCTCATGTTGATGCTTGTATGAGCAGAATATTTGTAAACAATTAGTAAATTGTGATATAAAAAAATGTAATTTTACTGCAAAATGTCTTTGTAAGTTTCTGAAATTGTATTTTTACTTCTGCTTTATTTTAATTGCCTACACAATATTTGATATCTAGCTGAGAGTCTCTGGTATCGATAATGTATCAGAGCACTCTTTTATATATTTCTTTGTAGCAACACAAGATAATGTGTACTGGCTTTAGTGCCCCTGGATTCACGTGTGCGCTTTTTATTTTTACCGCAGCTTTATTTTAATTGCCTACACAATATTTGATATCTAGCTGAGAGTCTCTGGTATCGATAATGTCTGAGTCAACACTCTTATATATATTTCTTTGTAGCAACACAAGATGATGTGTACTGGCTTTAGTGCCCCTGGATTCACTTGTGCACTTTTACTTATGCAGATTTCAGAGGCCTTCTGGTCTGTTGCCTTCTTCTATGCTAGGTTTTGAGTCATTAACTGGAACCTTGGATGATTTTACTGTGGAAGATTATCTGAATGGTAAGTGGGTTCAAGAATATTGCCGGCTCAGCAGGATTATTCTTTATTTGCAGATCAAAGTGCTTTTACTTGTTGATGTACTTACAATAGAAATGTTTGAGGTTGCAATACTAAGGTTGTTTTGAGAAGTTGATTTTTCTTTGGAATTATGGTTATTATTTTTCGTTGTTTTTTCAGTTGGGATTTTAAATACACTGAACAAGATTGTTTAAAGCATAAATAACTTCAATTCTTTGTTATTTGTTGCTTGCAGATCCAAGGGATTCTGAAACATATGTGCCTGCTGACATGCACCATGGCATGGAAGTCCGTCTTGGTCTTTCCAAGGGGCCCGTTTGCCCTACCTTCATGTGATTAATTTTTTGATCGGCACATTCCATCAACTTTGATTTGGAGATAATTGTTTATTGACTAAAAGAGTGCGGTAAATGATCAAACTGGATAATGTTGTCGGCCATGTATAACTTCGATAGGTTTCTTTTGACTTTCTGCAAATGGAGATTTTAATGTATATTTAGACTTGTAATAACTGTCCCACCAAATTTGATGATGGCTTAGGAAGTTTGTATTGCTGAATTTTATATGAATTGTTTAATCCTGCCGTTCAACATCATATTTTGGTGTGCTCTGTAGAGACCGTCAGAACATGTGTTTTTTCACCACTAGGACGTTTTGATTTCATTACAGTGGACCTTAAACTGCAGTTTGAATTTTGTGATTTATATTTCATTTGACAAGCAATTCTTGTATCAGATTGCTCTCTTAAATTCACCCAGTCCAGATTATTTTCTTCAGTTCATTCAAAGTTTTCTTAATGCATCTCAATTTCACAAGCAGCTTATAGGCCATGAGTTTCTTCCATGATTGTGTCATGCGAACAAGAAGCTTTGATGAATTGCAAATATATATTCAAAGAGTATATCAATCGACAATTTCTAATCTATGTAAACATAAATGACGTAAACATGTATACCATAGACGTGGCATGTCTACCCAAGTAATGGGCACCTCTATTGCTGAGTTCTCTAACAACACTGCAACCTCTGGGGCTGCTTTTTATGTTGATAAAATTAAAGTTTCATATAATTAAAAGTTCTCTAGATAATATCTTCTTGCCCTAGATAATATCTTTTTAAACATTCCTTCAGCATATAATTATTTATTATTGTAATGTCCCCTAATTGGGAATGCCCTAAATTTGCCCTAATTCCTTAATTTAAATAAACAAATGGGTTAGAGAATATCTTTATTGAAGCTTGCACACAGATTAGAAACCATTTACCACAATTAGCAGATTAGAAACCATTTACCACAATAATACTAATTAGCAGATTATCATAATAATTAAATATTAGTAAACTCATGGCCGAATTATTAATTCAATCACAAAGCATTTTAATATCCTTGGAGGGCTCAACCATAGGAGAGCATGGGAGAACGTGACTTGATGGGGTGCCTAGGACCCTCTACCCTAGGCCCAAGAGCGGATATACCATCCCTCTTGGCCTCATGTGGCCCATGCCATCCATATGAGGTGGTCTACCTAGGAGGTGTCCCCTTTTCGTTATCCCCTCATCTTGCCAACCATTTCCCTCTCTCTATGATTTGACCTCTTGTGCTGATTCACCGTGATGGAGGGGTGAGATTACAACAGGTGCCCTGAAAATGCCCATCTCTCCTAAGCCCAAAGCGCAGTACCCTTGGTACCCCCTTGGCCTCCTTGGGACTACCTTATCCCCCATCTCGAGGTGGCGTACCTAGGAGAGTGCCCCATCACCGTTCCCCTCTTGTAATCTCAGTCTCCTCTATCATGGCTAAAACATTCAAGACATATGACAAACAAATATTAATCATATTTACTGATATAAGGAAGCAGTCATAACAGCAATGCATCATTAGTACCTTGAACATCTAATCAAACAATCACAATCACTTATATTAAATTGTGCTACAACTACATTATTGTAAATCAGATTTCATACCACCGATTCAAGAAATCAGACTGCTGTGCACATGCCAATTTATCAATTATTTCCAATTTAGAGGGTGCAGACCTCTATTTCCTTTTTATTAATTTATCCCTGTAGATGATTGCTGGTCTGAATATTCCTCTCTTCAATCGATTTGTCCTTAATATTCAAAGGATATTGTTAGTGTAAATCAAACGCATAAGAATCTATTATTCGTATTAAAGAAACATAATAACTTATAAGGCTCAATAATTTCTGCAAGCATCATTATTACATAATCAAATTATATATATATATATATATATATATATATATATATATATATATATAATCTCTTTTCAAACTTGTTATTTACTTATTTAAAATTTGTATATATATCTTGTTCTAGATTTTTTTTTGCTGTGTATATATCCATCTTTCCATGTATCTCTTCTTCTCTTTTCAAACTCGTTATTTACTTCTTTAAGATTTGTATATATATCTTGTTCTACATATTTTCTTTGCTGTGTATATATCCATCTTTCCATGTATCTCTTCTTCTAAATCTGACTATAATGTTTTTGCTGCTATACTCGGGAGTTCCTCGTATTTCTATTCTCATTTGTTCTTCATATGTTAGTCCATAAATCCAATTATATTATATTGTTCCAACTTCCTTACTTATTCTTCCATGATTCCCATCTTCTAATTATATGTGCTACAACACTCATAAATACCTTCCAGACTTCTTATTTATTTATTCCTCCCCGTCTGCTATTTTATCCGCAGGACAGATGTTTATTTCTATTTGATTCCTACTTTTATTCTCGTGCTGCTACATACTTCTTTTCTCCTTTTTGTCTGGTCCATATATATATATATATATATATATATATATTCCCCCTTTCTTGCAACCGATGTGGCTTCCCATATGTATATGCTTGAAAGGAGGCGGTCTTTTAAATGGTCACGACCTTTGTTGATCGCTGCTTTCACTGACTAATTGAGCACATACTGTCCTTTATTACTTAATCGTTGCCTTTGTTATTTATTGATGCCTTATAATCCTTCATCGTTGACTGTGGTAATGATTGCTGCTTTAGGCAACGTATTTGTTGTTTAATATTTATTAATTGTTGTTGCCTTTATAATTTATGTAATCGTTGCTCTCTGAGTTTATTCACAACCCATGCTATATGGGTGATTAGATATATTATCTATATCTTAGGGTAATTTTTTTTATTGAAACAAGAAAGTATTACAAAGTTAAAAAATGTCAACCCACCAAGGGGTTGTACAAAACAAGAATTAATTAACGCCCAAGAAACATCTCATATCCTCCATAACTCACTCCTCAAAGTTAAATCATTAGAAAGGTTGCCCCAATCATCCACATGCCAAGAACTCATCCTCTCTGTAGCCTACCTAGCCAAACCATCAACCACCTTGTTCCATTCTCAAGGAACATGGGGAAGTCAATAAACTCTAAAGTAGAACACAGGGAAACAATCTGTTTAACCACCACAGCCAACTGCCAATCCACATCCTCTAGATGACGTTTATGTAGCATATCAATAAAACTTGAGAATCAGACTCACAAACAATCTGTCATCAACCCAGTTTAACTGCATGCTTAACTGCCAAAAGAATAGCAATAGCCTCCATGAGATTATTAGTATGTCGACCTTTATACATAAAGAAGAAAAAGACCACCACTCCTGAACTATCTCTACCAATACCTCCAACACCAACATGTCTAGGATTGCGCTTGGAAGAACCATCCGTATTAATTTTTAGTTCGCCCAAAGGAGGATGCCAACAACCAACACGATCAATCCTCTCACGCCCACGACTACGACACACACTGCTTAAATTTCTTTTGCCCCTCAGGAGGCCTAGAGCATTCACCACTCTCAGATCCCTAGTATCAACAAAAATAGACAGGTGACACTTTGCAGATAGAGTTTCCTGAAGGCCCCCCCTGATTCTCATCCAAATTTGTCCAAGTAACTTCTTATCCAAAAAATTCCGCCTATTTTGTTCCAACGAGATATGCCAAACAATTAAACTAAGGCCAATGGACTAAGTAATATAGAGAAAATAAGTCTTAATAGGAGGGGACCCTTGACTCCTCCAAAATTCCTCCAAAGAAAGCACATGGCAACATGACCTATTCTAGAGACTCCACCAAAGGTACCAGATAGCTCTCGCGAAAGGATACTGAAAGAAGAGATGAGTAAAACATTCATCGTGCCGACCATACATGACACACATGGAAGGGCCCTAAAACCCTCGCTTCCAAAGGTTCTCCCAAGTAAGACACTTGCCATGCACAACTAACCAAGAGAAGAAATTACATTTGGGCCAAACAAACTTGTTCCAGACATGCTTCCACCAAAAAACCTTGGAGCTCCCAAAAACCTGCTTATCCAAAACTTGATAACTAGAAGTAACCAAAAATTTTCCCTTCAGATTAGGCCCCCAAGCCAACACATCCTTCCCCGGAAGTGAATTGCAAACTTGTTTCAACAAAATCTTAGCAAGCTCATGATGGTCCTTCGCCACACCACCTGGAGGCCATTCCAAGGGATCCCTCAACCTAGACACAATAATTTGACTGATGGTCTGTTGAGATTTAAAATTAGCTACACAACACCAACCCGCATCCATGAAAACCTAGCACAAATCTTGCAAGTGAGGATGCAGAGGCAAAATGGGAGGATGCCCATCCCAAGAATCATGCCAAAAAAGAGCACCCTGACCACCATTAAAAATCCAAAACAACCCCTAGTTAACTAGCTTGGCACCCCTTTTAAGGGTGCCCCAAATCATAGAACCCTTTCCCTCCAAGCTAAATCTAGGAATCTCAGCACTCTCCACCACACCAAAATATTTGAAAGTGAGAATCTTGTCCCATAGTAGGTGCTGTTGCGAACACCAATGCCAATACAATTTAGTGTTAAAGCCTACCCATTCAAATCAATTTGATGTAGGCCAAGACCACCTTCCTGCTTTGGCCTACAAACCACATCCCACTTAACCAAACTCCACTTCCTATGGAGTAAATTGCCAGACCACAGGAACTGACAAGACATCCTCTCAAAGTCCTTGATGAAGCTGGGAGGAGCAGATAGAACAAAGCATCTGTAAAGTGGGAGAGCTTGAACCACTGACTTTAAAAGGGTCACTCTGTTGGAAATGTTGTCATTGATGTCAAAGTCATATCAAGATGGCATGAGCAATAGGTATTTATATATGATTGTACAAAAGCATAAAGAATAAAAGGAGACACCTGAAGATCTGCAAATAAGATAGATTATTAAAAAGAAAGATCATCATACTGAAAATGATTGATGAACAACTGAAGTAACATATCTAGATGTATGGGGTCAATCAGATGGAAGTGTGAGTCAAGGAAACAAGATATCAAAAGACAAATAAGATTTCATTAAGAGTGTGATTCTTTGATGGACTGCAGTAAAGGATTTAAGATTGAAGTTGTTTTTTGTGGAAACCATTAAAGGCTGATGAAAGGAGATCAACAAATATTACTTGTGTTGCAAGTAGAAAAGACACAATTGATATCGCCAATCTGGACTTTTGAGGAAGACGCCGATGATAATCTCATATGCTGGCACGTGGAACTTTATCATCAGGAACAATATCGGGATAGCTATACAAGCGATTAAATATATGATATCTTGCCTTATTCATATCGGATTTGTTGATAGTAAGTTACGGGATGCTCTAGAAGACCCATTCATGTCAACACTATAGAAGGCCCAAGAAGCGATGTTATTAGTCAAAGGCACATATGAATATTCTTAATCACCGCAAATAATATACTCAACGGTGACTCAACGCTTGAAGATTACAGAAGGATCAACTTTTAAAGTGCATCGATGGAGCCTAAAAGTAATTTGTCTTATATTTGGAAATATACTATAATCGATCTAATGATATATTTGATAGAAGATTGGTCATAATTGGAGGGTCTTAGTTAGTCACAAAAAATACTATCTGAAGTAAAAGCTGCGGAGGAGTTGCTTTAGAATATGTGCTATTATCGAAGGCAAATATTAGAATCATCGGGCCTTTCAATTATAAACAACCGCCACCAACGATAAGAATGATTTCGGCCTATTTTGTTCACCGCCCTCTGCATTTCTGCCGTTGTATTATAGAAGACTTCATCATTTTAGTGCTTGTGGAGATTTGATGTGGCGACAAGGTTATTTTGTCTAGGTGAAGCGACTATGTGTACGCCAACTTATGGTGAAAGCCTAAGTGGATTCAAAGATACACAATTGTTGTGCACTCAATGACGTAGGAATCATTGATAACATCCAGTGATTAGAAAGGATAACTAACTATTCTTAACATATGAAAAGCATGAGTTGAATAGTGAAGAGTTGCGGGTTGTTGGGAACAATCTATTCTTCAAAGGTTTTTGAAAACATCAACAAATAAAAATGTGTGATTCATTTTCTGACGTGTTTTGAGAAGCACGTAATTCTGAATTGATGTTTTGAAAAGTCACGAATTAATCAAGAGACATGAATTTTTGAAGGGTCACAAATTTCTGATTTGGTGCGACCTATTTGGTAAAGAGAGAAATTAACATTGAACTGGTAAATAGAAAGTAAAATCAAATAATCTGCCTAACATAGAATAAATCAAGCAACTCAATTTAGTTATGAAGAGGCAAGATTTTTAAAAGGTACAAGAGTAGATGTGATCTTTCTTAAAGAGGTATACAACCATTGAACAACATACATATTTGATATCCAAATCAAAGTTGATTGTGGTTGGGTAAGTGAGCATTCTAAATCTGAAGTCCCATCTCCTTGTGTGGGCTAAGTGTGAGATCATTCATCACCAAAGGCAGATTGGAGGATTGGGATAGTGCAGGTCAGATTGAAAGCATCATCTTGCAATCATCAAGTCAAGGTTTGGTGCCTTGCATTAGGGGTTGGTGCTCCTTGTAGGTTGGTGCCTACTAAATAGTTAAAAAGGTTTGGGTGTCCCTCGTAGGTTGTTTCCTACTAAATCATCTCACTTGTAAATCAAGTAGGTTGGTGCCTACTTCCATCTAAAAATATATTTAATATTTCAATAAATTGGTATCAACTTGTGTAAATTGATTCATATCTAAAGTTGGTGTTGATGAGAATTTAAGATTGTGTAGAAAGTTGTCAAAGTGTAAATTTGTGTTGATTTACTGATTCACCCCCCCTCTCAGTAAATCTTTTGTGCTCTTCACACTCTACCCATTGAAGAGAGCCACCTACAAGTCCAATGACTAACCAGACTATGAAACTTATCAAGAATCTCTTTCAAAAACAATGTAGGAAGAGAACGAATGACAAGAGGGATTCCAAGATAAACAAAGAGGAGTGAGCCAATCTGGAAACAAAGAATCTCAACATTCTTCTTTGGATAAGCTTCAAAGTGTGGAAGAAAGAGATAAAGGACTTCCCCTCATTAATACGCTGTCTTGAAGTAGCCAAGTAACAATCCAACACAACTCACCATCTAATAGCCTCCTCAACCCGCACCCTACCCATCAAAGCAGTGTCATCCACAAACTGAAGATGAGACTAAGGGGGAATATCATTTCCCCAACTCCGACCCTAAATCCAACCACTCACAACTTGAGATTGAATAAACCTCCCCAAACCTTCAGCGAGTAGGATGAACAAGTAGGGGGACAAAGGATCCCCTTGTCTGAGTCCCCTAGAGGCATCAAACAACTTTGTGGGTGCACCATTAATTAGCACCGAAAAAGAAGAAATAACACAACTCTTGACCCATTCAATCCAACCACCAACAAAGCTAAAAGCTCCAAGGATCTTAAATAAGAAGCTCCATTTAACCCGGTCGTAAGCTTTAGCCATGCCCAACTTGATAAATATAAATTTTTCCTTAGAAGCCTCCATAGAGTGGATGGTCTCGACAACAATAACAACACCATCCATGATCTGTCTACCAACAACAAAACCCACCTGCTCCTCAGAGATTAGCCCACGGAACCATGGTTTTAACCTTTCAACAATCAACTTAGTAATGATCTTGTACACAACATTACATAGAGAAATTGGCCTAAAGTGATCCAGGGAGTTAGCTACTTCCTTCTTTGGAATAAGAACTAAGAAAGTTGCATTTAAAGACTTCAACATTTGTTTGTTCATGAAGGATTCCTGGACAACTTCCAAAAGATCCAACTTAACCACTTCCCTGAATTCTTGAAAAAAATTAGCTAGGAAGCCATCTGGCCCAAGAGCCTTACCTTTCTTCATTTGAAACACAACCTTCTCAAGCTTCGACAATGAAATAGGAGAGAGCAAAGATTCATTCATTTCAAAAGAAACCAACTGTGGGATATAGTCCAAAATCTTGGCCTCATCCTCCTTCGCAGGAGGAAAATCCTTAGAAAATAAGGCATAAAAAATCGAACACATTCAACATAGATAGAGGCAGAGGAAGAAAGAACCCCCCCATCCAGTGACAAGAGAGAAGAAATAACATTACCTTGTCTCTGATCCTTAACAAAGTTGTGGAAGAAAGTCGTATTCCGATAATTGGCCTAGAGCCATTTAGTACATGACTTCTGTTTCCAAAAAATCTCTTCTCTTAACTCCCATTCCTCAACCTCCTTTATAGCCGCAACCTCTAACAAACCAAGCTCCTCAGTGAGGCCCTGGTCACGAATCTACCTAGTGATTAAGTCCAAGCTATCCTGAGCAACCTATTTAGCCTGAAATAGATTACCAAAGTAATGTCTATTCCAACGTTTCAACTTGTATTTAATATACTAAAGCCTCTTGGAAAAATAGTACATAGTAGCACCAAAAGATGGCTTCCCAAGATGCCACTATCCAGGAAGCAAATCATGAAGAGATTCATCCCTGAGCCACATGAGTTGGAACTTGAAAGACTGCTTATCACAACATTTTGGAAGCTCAACCAAAAGCTTAATTGGCCAGTGATCAAAGCCCTAACCATCCAATATCTTTGAACAAGTCATCCACCTATCCCCTAACCAAAAAGTCTCTTCGAAATAGCGGCCTCTCCACTTCTATTGCTCCAAGTAAAAAATCCATTAACTAACTTAATGCCAACCAACCTCAAATGAGCCACACTATCTTGCAATAAACCTGAGGAGGGTTCTAGGTGGGCACTACCTCCCCTCTTTTCCTCTAAAGAAATGACAACATTAAAATCCCAAGCCAAGATCCAAGGCAAATAAGGATCTAGAGACCTCACATATCTAACATGATCCCATAGCCGAGCTTTACTTTGGAAGTCAATCAAAGCATAAATATTAGAGAGATGAACTCTCTCCTCGGACTCAAGATGAGAAGCAACACAAAAAATTGAGCCCCTACAGGAAAGCCACCAGATTGGACTAATTTTTCGAGGATCCCATAAACAAGCCACTCCACCAAAGCTACCAAGCACTCCCACACATTGACACTACCCATGGCCCCAAATCTTTGGAGCCACACTCAACATACTATCAATCAATAACTTAGTTTCCTGAAGGAAAGCCACATCAAGAGAATGAATACAAACCAAATCCTGAATAACCTTTTGTTGAGGGATGCTATTCATACCCCTCACATTCCAAGATAATATGATCATCGTTGAGGTTGGGAGAAGTGAGCATCAATAGTCTTCACCAAACCAACCTCAACCAATGTCTCACCAACAAGCTTCACCTTTTCTTGGTCCTTCTTGTAGCCAACCTTAGATGGTTTCTCAGGAGCCCCCTTCTTGAAAGTTTTTTCCTGTAAACCCAAGGTAGAGGAAGAAGAAGACTTATTTTTTCCAGAATTAGAGCCACCTCACACCTCCGATATAACCCTACCAACACTAGAAGAGCCCCTAGAATCAACAATCACCCCACCTTCCACACTATGAGCTAGAGCCAAAGAAGGCAAAGCAAAATCCACTTGAGGGGCTAGATCACCAAGCTGATCCATCCTGGAAAACACCAGAGATTGTACCCCAGGAAACTCCTTAGCACAAGAATCGATTTCCAACTACATATCTGCTGAAAAATCCTCCTCTTGAACCAATTCATCCAAAGCATCAAATGTATTGAAAGTATCCCCCTCTTGCCTATCCATGTGAGATCTCTTTTGACCCCGTCCTTAGTTGCGAGAATTAACCAGAACAAAACCATATTTATCCACTGCTACCCCCTACATGGGAGCTTTACCCCTTTCTACCCTTGGATTAGATTGAACATTCACATTACCTACACCACCAACACCAGAAGCATGGGGAAACCTTTGCTGAAGATGACCATACTCATGACACAATTGACATCGGAAATGAAGCATCTCATAATCCAACAACTGAGTCCAAAAACTAGAATTGATAGTCAAATCAATGGAATTTGGAAAATGCTAACTCAGATCAATCTCAACATAGACCCACCACATAAGAGAAAATTCTCTTATCCAAAGTTTGTTGAGATGGATCAATTGGTTTTCCCAGCAACAAAGCAATCGACTGCAATATATTACTTCTCCAACATTCAAGTGGCAATCGAGGAAGACGAACCCAAAGTGGGACTTGGGATGGAAATTCTTTTTCCAAATTAAAGCCAACATGCCATGGTTTTATAAGCAGGACAACTTGATTGTAAAAATAAGGCCCACCTTCAAAAGCCTTGTTCTGATTATAGATACATTAGAAGTCAACCAAAAATAAATTATTATCCACCAACTGAATATTGAAATCGCCCTTTGAGTTCCATGTCCTACGAATCCAAGTATCAAGGAAGGGAAGAGAAACCCTCATCCCCATAAAATTGCATATCAAAACATGCTTACTCTAATAATCTAGATCATCAACCACCGCCTCCAATTGAATCACCAGCGTTGGATGAGTTTGAGCCCTCTCCAAATAGCTGTTTATCTTTTGCAATTTAAAGGCACCGAACCTAACCACACCTGCTCCAGGAGAGGATGGAAATGGAGCCCCTTCACCAACCTCAGCAATCACAGTATCCCTCAACACCTCCACTAAAGGCACATTTTCTACCATTAACAAGCTCATCACACCCCACACTGAAACATAGTGTCATGGGTATTCATGCAAAAGAAACCGAGCGAGAAAAAGAAAAAGACAAACCCCACACACGGTACTCTCACTGCTCCACACAAGGGAAGTCAAGCCCAAGATTCTGAAACCCCAAGAAAATAGGCCATAGCTAGCCGCAAGACCTCCCACACCCCACATGACCAAGAAAGCAAGATCATGCAAAGCCAAACGTAGAAACACCACCAAACGGGCATAAGCCAGGCCCGCACCAACTAGAGCAAGGAGAACAAATCCTATCTATATCTTATTTTATTAATATTTACAAATTGATTTTTTTTTCATATATTTATATATATTTTAATATCTATATTATTATATTATAATAGTTATAATTATAATAATATTAAAATTGTTTTTGATTAATTAAGTAGGGTTAGGGTCTTGATTCTTTACAAAGAAAGACAACAAAATAGATTGGAGCAAACAACAACCAGTCAAGATACAAACCCAAAGATAGTTACATTTTGCTCAACCCCCTGAACATAATAAAAAATAAACTATCAACATTGCTAAAACACCACAATAAAATAACAATTAGCTCGTTCCATAGTTGTTGCCAAAAATTAACCTTACTAGACAAACCATAAACCCGTTCCCCATTACAAAACCACAAAACAAACTAGATAGAAAGTTCATAACTAACAATTAACTAGATAACAATATATAACAAAGAGTGAAGAGTTAAAGTTTAAGTCCATAAAGAGTCGATAAGAGACTTAACAACCATAAGTAGAATGTAGCAGTTTTTAAACAAGAAGATCAAAAGGAGGCACCAATGCCTAATAGCTAAGCCTATAGCTAGAAACATAAAAATAGATTAAGCTTCTTCAATGAAGCTCTAGTTCTCTTGAAGATCTTCTACCATTTATGTCATGTTGTCCTTGAGCTCCATTGCCTCAGACTGATCAACTTCATTCCTTTTTCCTTTTTTCCTTTGTTATTTTTGAATTTTTCCTAGTCTAGAAATGGCTCCCATAACCACCTTTTTCATTATGTTGTCCATAACCCTACAAATATTCTTGATAGCAGCTTCCATCGTTTGTATCCTCTCAGAACTATCAAGTTCCTCCATTTGTTCAATTTTTTCCATCTCCACAGTAAGAATTTCAATTTTAGCATTCAAATTTTTATTCTCTTTCTCCTTTGAGTTTTCCTGATAATGAAAGGTATGAGTGGGGGTTTCTAAAACTTATGTGACTATAGGGCTTGCATTGGAAATTTCCTTCCCATCTTCCTTTCCAAAATCTAAACCTTCTCCCATGCCGATATCCACTTCCTACTCCTTATTTTCTTCTTTCATATCTTGGCTTTCTTCTTCCTTTTCTTCAAAATTAGAAACTTCCTCTTCCTCAAAAAAATGTTTCTCCTAGACTGTCTAGGATGTATTCTTCCTCTAAAGAATCCTATTTCTCCACCACCACCACCTTTTTTCCTTTCAAATTTTTACCACTTTCAATTTTTTTTTTACCCTTTTTACCATCCTCTAACCCTTTAGATGCAACAATATCCAGATGAGTCAACATATGGCCACTAGAGGGCCTCAAGCCACTACTAGGGCTATTATCCTTGTAATCTAAAATAGTGATAGTGGGACTTTTTGGGCTAGGTTCCTTAATCACCACCTTTCTATGTTTAATTAGGCCAAAAGAAAGGGGTGAAGAATTATGTTTCTTTGGAGTAATTCTTAAGAGCTCTTCCTAAGAGGGTTCATCTATCAAGGGGAGGGGACTTGTTCTTTTTTGACTTAGTTTCTTTGTGAGGGGAGCAAGGTTTACTTTCAAGTAGCTCTATGCAAAAAAGCTTTTAGGAGATTGAGGGTTTCCAAGGAGATTAAGGGCAAGATTCTTTTGTGGTGTGGTAGCAAGGAAAAACTTTCAGATAGCTCTAATGAGACCCTGGTGCAGAGGGGGGTTTGTGCCATTTTCCATGCTTTGTTGGAGGGATGAGAGGAGAAAGAATGGAAGGTTAATTTTCTCCAAGTGGTGGATGTGATTTAGAATAGGAAATTGATAGCCATGTACTGACTGAAAATGACCTTCTAGAGTAAAGTATTTCATCACAAACAAACTTACATTATGGTAGGGTATTAGGAGCTTCAATATGGAATAGCTATTTTGGAATCTCCTTGCTTTTTCCCCATACTCTTCTTAGCGATCTTCTTTCCTTAATAAGCCAGGCTCACAACTTGAGCAATTAATTTAGCATTAACAGTGAATTGGAGCCCTCCTCTTTTCACTTCCCCATCGCTCTAGGATTTTGTGAACTTGTAGCTTAGGGCTTCATTGTATCTCTCCATAGCTTCAAAGAATGGGGTAAAACCCACTCCTTCAAAGAGACCCCATAATTTTTCATTTTGTTTTAGGGAATAACAATTACTCTATTTGGTCCTCTTTCTAGCCCCCCCATAATATCCTCACTAATCAAATAATCTTTTTGCAGCAATAGGTAGTCGTTCAATAAACCTATATCATCCAACACTGAAATCACAGGCAATGTGAAGTCTTTGGCATTGAGGGTAACACTGGGAGTTTGCATTTGGGAGAGTGCCAACTTAAACCAGCTATCAAGAATGATGATAGTTGGAGATTCAGGTAGTGTTGAAAATTGAGGTGTTTTCTTAGCTTAATACTTTGTAAAAAATTAATATTGCTAATCTAAATAAGCTTTTCCTTTGTTACATATTCTTTGTGGGTGATTATCTTGATTAATCCATTTTATTGTTTGTAGAATGTAGATAGAAGTTGATAGAAGAACTAGATAGGATATTAGAAAGATTATACAATATGTATCATGGAGAAAGCCTTTTGGGAAAAAAATCCACCAAGAATTATTCTATTATTCAATCTCTGAAGTATATTACAATAGCTCCAATTCTTGCTTGAGAATGCTTCTTTTTACTTCACCAAATCTTCTTCACAACTTGCAATAACAACTATGAAAACTCTCTTCAACTTGAATGAGATATATAGGCAATAAACAACCTTGTAATCTCCAAAAGGTGACAATTTCAATGCTCAATCCCAAGCCCTAGAAAAGGTACACCATATTCATTCAAGTTGAGTTCCACAGTGAAAAAAAAAGCTTAGAACATGTGCTTCATCCATTTGGGCATCCCAAACTGAAGCTGCAACTCATCCTTCACTTCGGTGATAATTCCAAAGCTCCTCCTCAAAGTTGGTGCCCAAGAGAGGGTCCCACTCAACTAAGCCTTCAGAAATATCTTATCATGCAAAGGAGTTAATTACAAGAAGCCAACTTGGGTGCCCAAGGTGGGTCCAAGTTGTTTCTTGTTAACTGAAACATTTCTCAACACCATTCATGCAAGAATGGTCATCCCCCTGTTAACTAAAACATTCAAACTGTTATCTCACATGCAACTCAAGTATTTAAACATGCATTCCAAGTTAACTGAAGTCACTTACATGTAACTCAAAATAACCAACATGCAATTGCATGCAGCTGAAGATAATTGAATTTGAACTGAATTGAACTTGACTTAATTTAACTAAACTGAACTGAATGAGAACTAATAATGAACTGATAATACCACTCCTTATACATTGCAATTATCAATCCTTATCTCACAGGGAACCTAACATGAATTTCATAAGAGTTATCAATTCCTCAACCAGTTAACTGAACTGAGGTGTGTCCCACCTCCCATGTGTGCACCCATGTGCTCCTATGTTGTAGGGGCATCTCCAAGGGAACCCCACATGTTCCTATTATTTAGGAATAACTACAAATGTCAATTTCATGATTTATTTCATCCAAATAATTAATATCTTTTAATCCTAGTGTTTGTGAACACATTCCAAGATTTTAGGAGATACATGAAATAATTAATGTTTCGGATTTGCAATTAAATGGCATCCTATTTCCAACATTCTCCCACTTGACATTACATTGCAATTATTCTAAACAAGGAATAAAAAAACAAGTACAAGACTCAAGGCCAATGGCCTTCTTGCACCAACTAATCAATCCATGCCAACTTCAAATGCAACCTACATAATCATGAAGCTTCCAAGCAAATGATTAAAACCAATAGAACTTATTTTTATGGCTTCATAAGATAATTTGTAACATTAATTAAAGTGTTAACTTTCTTAATTAATACCTTCCCATTATCAATCAAACCAATACCTTTCCCAAGTCTTTATATCCAAACCGCCTCTTTGGAGGCATGTTAAACTGTCGAGTGTGTTGAACTCACGTTCAACCAAGGTGTAGGATCCTCAATATTTTTTGTTGAATTTTTTTTTCTTACAAGTAACCATTCCAACAAATATCTCTTACCATAAGAGAAATCCAGCCTCACCTATTTCTCCAGGTATCCATGAGGACCTATAACCAACCAATCCATGCCAACTCCAAATGTAACACAATAGTTTCATGAAGTAATCAAGCAAATGATTAATGTACCCAATACTTAAGAGAACTACACAAATCAATGTCAAAGCTCCAACCTTGAACATAAACATGACATCCATGATCTAACCATATCCTCTTAGGAGATCACATGCACCATAACATACATCCTGGTCTCAAGAGAACATATAATATGCCAAAATCTAAATGCATATCAAGAGTAAACCATGACATAATAGCAACCACTCTAAATGAATAAAAAACCATATCCCCAATCACATGAAGATGACCTTACCAATGATGCATCCATGCCATTGCCAACAACTCCCATTGAACTGTGGTACCGAGTTACACATGGCATCGTGACTACCATCCTCTTCATGCAGATCACTATATACTACCAAAGCTCCCGCTGAACTGTGATACTGAGCTATACATGGCAACAAGATAAACATCAAACCATCATTGTCAAAAGCATATGGAATTTTAGACATTTCCTCACGATCATAATTATCATAACATGTACCATGCCACAACTCTAAGCCACTAATCAAGAGTATACCATGACATAATAACACAACCATCCTACAACCAAGGATCTACATCATTTCCAAATGCTCCCACTAAACCATGATATTGAGCAATCCCATGGAATCATGATGCACATAATCAGAACCCCATTACTATCATAAGCTCACACCAAACCATGAATCCAAGCTCTCAATGACCTCTAAAGCAAGAATATATACCTCTTGTAACAAACTTATTTTCTCCAAAATCAACAATAGAAAAAATAATAAAAGCTCCCACTAAGCCCAAAAATACTTCAATCTTTCAATACTCTACCCAACCTAAGCTTTGATATCAAATGTTGAAAATTGAGGTGTTTTCTTAGCTTAATACTTTGTATAACATTAATATTGCTGATCTAAATAAGCTAAGAAAACACCTCAATTTTCAACAGGTAGATCACTAGAAAAGATATCATGCATTCCTCTCCCGCCCTTATTGGGAATGATGAATTTTAGGTCATTAAAAGACATTATTAACTTATAGATCACATAAATTTACAAGTAGATACTGATACATAGATGTCTTTTCGGTTGGCTGTAAATAGATTTTTGAAAATATTTTGAGTGGGTAATGTCATACTTTCGATTGTTTTAAACTACCACCTTGTAGGAGCAATTCTTGGGAAATTTATTAGATTATCTTTCCACATGTTAATCTTCATCTTCAAATAGAAAGTAGTATTAATGAAATCAGTAGGGTTCTCCATTCACATACATACCATAATGCCCTAGATCATCATAAACAAGATGATCACTAACTCTTTAACCTTTCCTTGATTTGCCATCATTAGAGAAAAATTAAAAGATCATCCCAATAAAAGTTGGCTATCATTGTTCCATATAGGACTATATATGGAAACAAATTTCTCCTTTTTAATTATCTTTTCGATGTGACTTGGTAGTAACGAGAAATCCTAGTAGGACCACCCATTCTGACTAAGACCTTCATTTTCCATAGCATTTGCTGCCATATTACCTTCTTTGGACACATGAAATTTTTTATAATGTTGAAAGGTTTTGAGAGTTATCTCGCAGTCGTCCATGATACCTTTTAGTTCCCAAGGTACATCAACAATTTCCTTTAAATTGTCAATTGTTAGTTTAGAATCTCCTTCGATTATCACCTTTGCACAACCTTTGTCCTTTAGTCAGTTTATACCAACCCACACAACTTGAGCCTCAACAAGATTGTTTGAAGCAATGCCCAAGCCATTTCCATAGCCTTCAATAAAATTTCCTTGATGATATCAAATTACTCCCCCAACACTTGCCATTATAGAATTCCTCTTGGAGCAACCATCAAAGTTGCATTTAATCCAATCAACTTTTGGAGGGGACCAAATTGTAGTTTTCCTTATTAGTTATTTAGCCCAATTAAAGCTGGTTAGGTCCTGTGTTGATCCCCATAATTGCTTTATTCATTTTTTTTATATGAGGGAATATGCTTAGAAGGGGAATATTTTCCTACGTTTATGTTTTCTTGAGTCTGATTTCTAATAGCTATGCAAAGATCTTTGTTGTTTCTGGAAATATCCCTGAAGGTTCTATTATTCTATTCCTTCCACAATCCCCAGGCTATAAAAGGGGGGACTTGTCACCAACTATCAACAATGATGTTGTGGGAATAAGGGTAGACACTCCAATAGTCCACGAACAACTTCATAGAGGGTGGGAAAACCTATTCATTCATGAGGTTAGCAAGGAAAAAAGACAAAACCTCACATGAGCAAGAACATTGGAACAACAAATGCATTATTGTTTCCTCAGCTTCATTGCATAAATAACATTTATTAACAAATTAGAAACCTCTTTTTTTTTTAAATTGTCTGTGGTGAGAATCTTACCATGGGCTAGTACCCACCAAAAACTGTTCAGTTTGGGTATCATATTTTTTATCCATACCATATTCCAATGAAATTCACTCTTCGAAATTAGGGGCTTTTGCAAGACTTCATAAACAAATTTAACTGAGATGTTTCCTGATGAGTGTTTGGTCTAGATCCATTCATCATTTTTTAAAAATAAATTAGCTTCACCAACCTATTGCAGTAAAAAGTGTAGTGCTGCTTCCTAGTTATGCTGTCTCCCTCCTCTGAGAATAGGTCCATTAAGATAATTTTTAAAATTTGATCCATCGAGGCTTTGAACCATCCCAATTGATATAGCTAGTAACTTGTTTTCCAAGAGCTCTTATCAACCTGTGTTTGATCTGTAGGAGATTGTTATTTGAGATAAGGGTTTACTTTTTGTCCAAACATCCACCTAGAAACTAGTATCTTGTCCATTCCCTATTCTCTTTTTAACTCCTAGTTTTAGAGTTCCTCTAATTTTAAGTAGATTGTTCCAAAAGACTGAACCATAAGGAAGCTCTTCATCCCATAGGAAACAACTTTGTTTCTTGTTTCTCAAGTATTTAGCTCTTAGGATCATGACCCAATCTTTTGCTCCTTCCAAAAGGTATCCCATTTTGCAATCAGGGCTTTGTTAAATAGTTTAAACCTTCACATACATAAATTACCTTCCCTCTTTGGAACACAAAATTTTTCCCATCCTACAAGGCCATCTTGTTTATTTCCTCTATTTCTGACCACAAGAATCTTCTTTGAATCAATTCAATATTTTTTGCAATAAAGAATATAATATTAAAGAGGGAGAGGTAATAGACATGAATGTTTTGCAATGAGGCTTTGATCAGTTGTAGTTTCCTTGCTTGGCTTAAAAGTCTCCCTTTCTAGTGCACTATTTTTTTTAATCCTTTCAAGTATGTAGTTCCAATAGTTACTATGAGGTTTTTTGGAGATGAGTAGGAGACCAAGGTAAGTAGAAGGGAGGTCAACTTCTTGACAACCAATAATGCGCAACGCCCTTTCTTTAATTATCTAGTCAATGTTAAAGAAATAGTTTTTTGTTATAGTTAATGTGTTGACCCAAACTTTAGCATACTTGTTAAGGATTTCATTCCAATGACTAGCTTCAAAAACTAAGGCTTCCTCCATTAGAATAGTGTCATCCAAAAACTACTGATGAGAGGCCGAGGGTAGGGAGGAAGCAACTTTGAACCCTTTTGACAACTTTGTTGTAGAGAAAATAGGAGCTTACTAAGCATACAAATAATATTATATTTTCTCCCTTCTCTTCGTTCAATAACACATTGCATATAGGATTCACAAATCCTATTTTTTAGGAAACTTCTTAAACAACCTCCCTAATTATATTGAGTTGTTTTAACAACTCAATACAAACACATTCGTACCACTCATATATTTACCTATTTAACAAACTGTATAACAAACCTAATAATTTTATGCATCCTATGATACAATATTCCTAACACACCTCATATTGCATCATTCTCTAAATGAGGATAACTAGACCAAAAATACTTCATGATCATGTTTTGTAGTTCATAAGGTAGGAGTAGGGAGAAGCAACAGGCTTCAATCTTTTAACAGTAATCGTTGAAAAAATCTTCTAAGTGGTATTACATAGGATTATATTCCCGAAGTCTTACATTGAGGATGCTTCTTCATATTTGGTAGTAGGTACAATAAAGGTAGCATTAAGCTAGTTTAGGAGTCTACTTGATCTAAAGAAGTCACGATCTACATTAAACATATCAACATAGGTGACATCCCAAAATTCTTGGAAAAAGGCTGGAGGGAAACCATCTAGTCCTGGGGCATTATAAGTGCCAAAAGAGAAAATCACAACGTTGAATTCCTTGAGAGAAATAAATTTGGATAAATATTTTAGATATTGCTTAGAGATGACTTGAGGAATAACCTACAATAGGTTTTCAAGCTCAACTAGATCAACAGTAGGGATGTTTTAGAAGTTTGAGAAGAACGAAACCGCTTCATCAAAGATTTCATCTTCTAAATTAAGGATTGTCCGATCCTCTTTTTTAAGAAATATTTAAAGTTGATTGGTGAAAAAATTTAGTGTTCCTATCCCCTTCCGTCAACCATTGAATCCTGGATTTCTATTTCCAGAAGATTCCTTCTTTTTTGTTTATTTTGAACCATTGAATTCTAAGGTTCTATTCTTCGTTGCATATGGATTCATTAACCACTCTATGCTCCATCAAGTCTTGAATCTCTTTGATCTTGTCTCCTAATGAGTTCTTAGTATGGAAAATGTTTCCAAAAGAGAACTTATTCCATCCTTTGACCCATTCTTTTAACTTTTTTTAATTTGTTGACCAAGTGAAACATATGAGTTCTAATACAAGGTTCATTCCACCAACTTTCCACAAGAGCTTTGAAATTTGGATGGTGGGTCCACATTATTTCACATTTAAAAGGAAAAGGTCTTCTAGAAACTTTTTCTTCCCAACTTAGGAGGAAAGCATGGTGGTTTGAACCCATTCTCAGAAGGGGAGTGAGAGTAAGGTCTTGAAGTATATTCCAATTTGAGGAAATGAGAAAATGATCTAATTTGACCCAAATGAGGTGGTTTCCTTGACTTATATTAAACTAGGTAAAAATTATTCCAATTAGAGGGATATCCATTAGACCCACAAAAATAAAAAATCTCGCCAAGTCCATAATACTTTTTGAGAAGTCATCCAAACCTCCTTGCTTTTTTGAAGGAAACAATGGGTAGTTGAAGTCCCCTCCCAACATCCAAAAATCCTCCTTACTATTATTTATTTTAGTTTCCAAAAAATCCCATAGAGCAAGTCTATCAAGGTGTGAGTTGGGTCCATAAATGTTTATTAAGTTCCATTTAGTAGAAGTAATAATGTCTTCAAAGGACACCATAAGGAAATTTTTATTGCAAAACCTGATGGAGCCAATTAGTCTAGCAAGATTCCAACAAGTGGCTATGCCTTTCGAAGCACCATTAACATCACTGACAACAAAATTAGCACTAGGCTAGAAGCACTTAACAACTTTTTCAATGGTATCCTTTTTCATTTTAGTCTCTTGAATCAAAAAATACCTAGTTTAAAATCAACCAATACAAGTTTTTATCAAATGCTGTTTGAATGGGTTGTTTAGGCCCCTGATATTCCATGAAATCAATTTCATTTTTAACATATAAAATAGGAGCACCACCTTGATGTTACAAGGGGGGGAGACCCCTCCCACTTAATTATTTTTTGACTTAGCTCCTAAAAGAGAGTCAAGGGGTTTTTGTTTGCCTAAGGCAACATCATGAGCTATATCTTTGTTCCTTGACTCCTTCATGGCTGACCTCCCAAATTGGTCCCTCCTCACACATTAGGTTTCTTTTTCTTTCTAGAATTTGTATTAGATTGAGTCCAATCTTCATCTACTGCATCAGTAGGGGAAGAAGAGAAACCCAGTATGGCCATAACATCCTTCATACTTTTTTCATCCTTTTTGTTTGAAGATAATTGTTGGTCTTCCACCTGTTATTATTTATATTTTTATTTATTTAATTTACTTATTTTGCATCTCAATCCTTTATACTTCTAGGGTTGCAAAGTTCGCGGACATGACAGTAATCCATCAATATGTCATTGCAGGTTTGCATGAAAGATGTTGCATAATATTCCCCACTTTATTCTTGTTCATGTTTGCCTAAGTAATGGGCACCTCTACTGTGGTAGTGAATTTTGAAGCTAGTTTACATTCTTTGATTATTGTGTGACAACACTGCAACCTCTTGAATTTAGGTCCAATTCAATGACAAAAGAGAACTTGCATACCAAAGACTTAAGACATTCTATTCACCTTCCTTGAAAGGGTTAAATGTTTGATTTATTTTTTGAATATAGGTTCCATAAAGTTTTGGGAAAATTGGGTTTTCTCCTAAAAGAGCCTTGAGTTTTTAGCTTATTTTAGGGTATTAATTTTCAATGGACCGACTTGATTTGTAGTTTCATAAAGATAAAAGACAAAGCTTGCTCATGGAATACTTTTAAGGTCCTAATTGATTTTTTTAAGAATGGATTCTTAATAGTGATTTGTAATCTCCTACCCATAGAATACATCACTTCTAGTTGTATATAAAATTTAATTATTAAAAATAGCATTAAACTTATAGTGGTTAATATTTAGTGATATACAAGTATTCACAATGTATTACCATCGGTACAAAATTACAAAATCACCAAATTTGTATAATATACGTTAATCACAAAATCATCTTAAGATATATTAATAGACGCAAGGACACATACTGTACAAAATTCTTGGGCACAAATGTTTATTGTACAAGTATTACATGCCTATACATAGTAGACACTTTGCTTTCTCATCTACAAGACTACATAGCTAGGACAATACCACATTGATTTTCCCATGTCAAGTGTTTGTATCCATGGTCTTGGGTGTGGAACACTCTTTTTGTTAGTTTTTTTGTTCTTAGCATTCCATTATGGATAAGTTTATTGTCTTTGTAGTGGTGGCTACATTAGGGTTCTTATTCTTCCTCTTCATATCTCACCCAAAACAAAAGGGATGGGAAATCATTAATCTCACATTCATCCCATTCATCGCACATTCCATAGTACACACATTTTAGCCTATAAGGGATGGTTGTAGGTAAATTTTAAGAATCATAACTCTCTTTTCACCCCTTAATATTGATAGTTCATTCCTTAATATATTTCATTGGAACAATAGGTGCACCAGATTTTCTTCCTTTGGCTTGGTGAGGGTGATTGGTTGTTTTCACCTTTTGATAAGATCTCATCTAATCTTAATTAGTCGTGTTTCAATCTCATTCTCTCCATTTTTTAATTTTCTAATTCTTTGTTCTTTCTTCTCCAAGGCTAGGAATCCACTCTATAGGATAATTCTATTGAACATGAGTAAGTTCAAAAAATTATTCCATCTAATGTAGTTCTAAATTCTAGAAATGGTTTAAATATCAACCATTCGATCCTTTGTTTCTTGGTGAGTGGTTCCTCCATCTTTCTTACTACCTCAAATTTATGATCATATTAATTGATGGTTTCCCCTTCTTGTTTCACCATATCTCTTATCTTGCTCACACTTTTGGATGGACCTTATAGCGATTCAAAATTAGAAAGGAACTTTTCTTTAATCTCCTACCATTCTTTGTCATGTTGCAAACACTCATTCATGTTCCATTTAGGAGCTTCCTTCCTTAGTGTCCCTATAAAATAATATGGTTTGCCTAGTTTCTTTGGGTCCCATTTCTTCTCCATGTACACTCTATGATAAAACATATGTTTAGGTTCCTCTAGTTTGTTGTTGTTATACAAGGATTCTTCTTCACTTTTTATGTGGACTTATTTCTTCTACCTTTGAATTTGTATGTTTCTTCTTCAAAACACTTTCTTACTACCCTTTTTTCATCTCACCAATCTCTTGTTCTTACCTTTCTCTCTTGACAATTCTATATAACTACATGGCATGAGGGTTCGCTCTTGGTTTGGGGGTTCACCTTTTCATAGGGACATTTTATTTTGTGGGAAATTTTCATTAGTTAATGAAATCTTTTTAAAAAATCTCATGTTTTCCCATCCTTGATTTTTTCAATTGTATCTATGTCTAGGTTATTGAACATTTTTTCAAAAGATTATTTTCTCTCTTGTAATTTTAATTTTCTTTTATCTTTTTTCTCCTTTTGTATCCCCACACTTCTACTCACCATACTATCTAGGTACTTCACATTCAAATTGAGGGGTTTTATTTTTTTGATTGGGGTTAATAAACCCTAAAACCATTTTCTACTACTTGCTTTGACATTCAATAGATTAGGTTTAGGATATGGTTGACAAGTCAAAATTTTGAACTTTAAAACAACCCTACTTATGTTCATTAGTTGAGCACTTCAACTCCCAAACCTTCTTCCCAATGACTTCTTAAATTCATCATAATATTTTATCTAGTCTACCAATCTAGTTAAGTATCCATCCATTTTATCAATATGGGTGGTTCATTGCTATGATGTTGTATTGTTGTTGACCAACATAATGATTATTTGTCCCTTTCTTGGTGAATCTTAGTGTTTCCATATTTTTAGAATTCTCTTGCTTAGTTGCAACCCTTTTGGTGTGCTCATTTAAGCTCAATTTTTTTGATTGTGGGTTTTCTTAATCATTTATGCAACTAGCCCTTATCTTCTAGCATGCTCTAAATCTTCTTCCTTGTTCACAAAATCCTTATCTTATCTAGTACTAAATCCCTTGATGCACTCTATTTAAACTTCCCTTTCCTTCTCCATTCTTTGCAATATCTCTCCCACCTTTATTGGACTTCTTTTCTTCCATGTTCAATTCCACATCCATTTCAAACTCTTCTATAATCTCTATTATCCTCTTGTCATCGCGTTTTTCCATGGCTATTTTTGATATAGTATTTTATTATCCATTTTATTCATCCCTAATGTCTCATTCTCATTCTACCTCTATTAGTTAGTGAATCACATCTCATTTAGATCACTTTAGGATCCCCCCTTTCCAATTGTCATTCCCTAGGTTTCTAGCCCACTCTCATGAGGTTAGATCCTAGAGTATTTTGTCACAAAATATAAAATTAGATTTATTTTTAACTAAAATTCTTTCCTATTGACTCATATACCACCAAAAATGACTTTCATTGATATGATCTTCCTTCACTTAACTAGGGTCCTGACAATATAAACAACCACTAGTGAGAATAGGGTATAGTTCAAGGATCTAATCCAATTTTTTTGAGATTTTTATTTATACCCCAGTATGAGTGATAAGAGGAAGTTCAAGGATTATGTAGTGGATTTTAGAAGGTTGAAGAATAAAATATATAAAATTAAATATATTCACGCACTCACACACATATACATCATATATTATAACATGTAGTTTATCATATTCTATATCTCATCATATATATCTTTGATACAATGTTCACTTATACACCAATCCTTCTATTAATACTTCTTCTATTATATATGTTCTACAACATTATTTGATCTGACATCATCTTCTATCTTACTCTACTCCTTATCTTCTAGCTTTACTTATATCTAAGTATGATTGCATAAAGGAATGTACCTCTTGTACTTGGCATGACTTTTGGATTCAGTAGTAGTAAGTTAAGTATATGATATTTCCTTTACAATGGGTTTGGATTGTTGTAAAATTGGCTTTATCCTCCCAACAATCCTTTTCTTGTTTATTAAATAAACCAATATAAAAAATCAATATTATGAATCCATTTCTTGTTTTAAAATATCGATTAAATCTATCTAAATTAGGACAAGCATGTTGCTGCAATCCTCCTCCTACTTGTCAACTACTAATGTGCTTTAGGAATGCCAAATATACAATATGATTGTTATCATTCAACCCGCACCCCTATTGAACCTTGTTCAACAATCTAGAGATATCACTAGAATGACTTCAAGGTGTGGGAACTTGCTATTTGAATCCAAACCTCTAGATGAATAACTAGTTCTCTGTTTGAAATATGCTTTTAAGAAACCCAATTACTTGAGAACCACCATTCAAATAGCTAGTATCATGACATGGTTGCTTTTCTACAAACATGTGAGTATACACATAGTTTTAGTCCATCAACAAGATTATATTTCAAGTTGCAATCCATTCCTTATGTCCTTGTTGATGTTATTTTGTTCATTAAAGATATTAATAGGGTTCTATTAAGGGGTACTACCCCAATGATGGGTTACACTTTTTGGGACATCTTGATTTTTGCTGAAATCACATATTATTAGAAAATATAATGATTTAAGCCTTGAAAGGTTCCATTTAAAGGGTTTTAATTGAAGAGGGTTTGATCAAACCCCTTTGGATAAAACCTCGCTAGTTTTAAACCATACCTATAATGAAGTCTCCCCTACACCTATCAAAATGATGATAAAAAACCACTTTTGATTTACCTTTTGTGAGATCAAATGAATTCATTTAAAATTTATGTTTTGTAAGTATGCAGTCCTTATTATAAACTTCCCAAAAAGTATAATTTTAAATATATTAAATTTGATATTAAATTTATTTTTTATTTCTTGTGAATGTAGGTTTTTCAATGAACATCAAGGTCTTTGTTTGACACATACGAAAAAATAGGAAAATAGAGAAAAAAATTATTAAAAATACACGCCCTCTAGTTATTGATGTCCTTATTCCAAAAAAAAAAAAGAATTCCAATACATAGAAAAAAAAGTTATGCTCTTTATAATACACCTATGTCTAAATTTTAATTGGTTTGACTTCAAAACTTAATTAAAAAAAATACAACAAAACATTATGAAACCAAATGCATCCTCTAGATATTGTAGTTACAAATCCAAATTCGAAAAAAATAGAATTTTATCCTTCATATAAATTTTTTTATGTGGTTTATAGTACACACCACTCTTTAAAAATGGTGTTTACTGTTAAAAACTAGTTGTCACAGAAGATGAAAAAAAATGCATTTTGATTCCTTTTTTTTTTTTAAATATATTTAGAATCTAACAGAAAAAATATCACAAATCACTAGTTCACATCATCTTCAAATTCCTCACAATTTAGCAGCTATAGGTGTCTGAAAGTGAAGATTTAGTTCAAAATGTTCATTTCAATGTTAAGTTTGGCCAAAAGTGTAACCCATTATTGTGAAATCACCCTAAGGTGTATTGATCAAAATCAAACTAAGTGCTCAAACAATTCCATAATGGCCTTTTAGGGGGCCATTATTCACCAAGAAAAACTATTGTTAAGATTATGAGGGCTGGTTACTATTGGCTTGATCTATTCAAAGATGCTCATAAGTGGGTTAGAAGTTGGAAATAGTGTACCTATTTCATAGGTAAACAAAGACTAGCTTCTCTTCCTCTTCACCCCATCCAAACAAACTAGCCATTTACACAACGGGTTTTAGACTTCATTGTCATGATAAACCCACCATCTAGTGCTAGTCGTAAGTGGGGTTTAATAGCCATAAATTAATTCTTAAGGTTGACATAAGTAGTTGCCTTGAAAGATGCCACTAAAGCCTCCATTCTAGACTTCCTTGATGGGATAGTTACAAGGTTTGGTGTTCTATTTACTGTTATTTCTAATAATTATAAGGCTTTCATAGAAACACAAATAAGTGAGTGGGAAATCAAGCATGAAGTGTATTTGAAGACATCCTAAAACGGTTATCCTCAAGGTAATGGATTGGCTGAGTCTACCAACAAGAACCTCATCAAGATCATAAAAATGGAAATAAAAGACAACCAAAGGAATTGACACACTAAACTCAAGAAACCCTTTGGGATAATAGAATCACTTTGAAAAGGGCTATTGATAACCCTCCCTTCATGTTGGTTTATGGTAGAGAAGAAAAATATCCATTATCACTTGATTTTCCTTCTCTTGAATATGAAAAAAAAAACTCTAAATGTTAGAAAATGATGCAATGGAAATAAGGTTAGGCGAGTTAAAGGAGTTGGAAGAGGTGAGAGATCAAGTAATGCAAACTTAAATCTCATCAAGCACAAATGGATAGGAAATTTACAAGAAGGTAGTGATAGAGTTTCCAAGGAGTTTTAGTTTTGAAATGGTATGAATATAGGGCTAAAGTCAAGATACATACCAAATTTGATGTCATTTGGAGTGGCCTATATATCCTCACCTAGTGTAATTTGGATCATGAATTTCTTCCTATCCTAATCAATGTGATACACCTTAAATATTGAATTGGAGGTTGGTTTTTGAAAGTTTAGTGAAAATTAGGATAGCTATCTTAGTGAATAAGTTTATTGCACATTGTAGTTAGCTTTACTTTCCTCCAAGTGCTATTGGACATGTTTTTCTTGTTAGGTGTTTTTTAGTTTAGTTGTTTTAGGAGATTTCATGTTTTGTTCTTTATGTTGTTTGTTGTTTGAGGTGATTTAGTTGTTTTATTAGGTCAAGGGTCTTCTTTTAGAGTTTTTACTCAGGGCCTCACTTGACTCCTATTCCAATGGAACTTAATGCCATTGGTTCTTGATGTCTAGTAGGAAAACACCCTTGAGAGGTTGCCAAAATTTTGAATTATTTTAGTCTTTGAACTTAAATAGTCTTATAAGGATGTTTAAAAAGGGTTTGATAGTCTTTTTCTATCTTGAGATGTCATATAGAATATTTGATAAGTCTTTTGAGGTCTAAATCAACCTTCAAAAGCATCCTTGGTATTTCCATTGAGATGTTAAATGTCATGTCACATTTTTTGAATTTTAAACCATCAAAATGACCTTTTTCTCCAAAGCTCGCACTCACAAGTTCAAGATGGAAAACTCGTTTGAAAGATCCAATTTTTCTAAGATTGGGTTAGTGTTTTAGGTTTAAGAGTTCTTTGAGGTTATGTTTTGGTTTTTTTGATAGATTGAGTTGTGAAGATGTGGAAACAACTTCCTTGTTTCTATGCATGGCATGTTGAATTAAGGCTATATTGCATGTCATACTGAAGGAATACATAAAGGTTTTAGAGCTCATACACATAGTTCCCGCATGTTCAAATATCTTCAAAAATGTAAATTTTACATGGGTTTTACTCTATAGTGATGTAGAAGGAGTTAGAATATGTGAAGGTATTTAAAAATACCTCAAAAGTTATCAAACATTGTCAATATTTTTGAATGGTGAGGAGACTTCTATAGACCTATGGAAGTGATTAGACCATACTATCCTTGAGATCTATCAGGTATGTAATCATCTATGAAGATCTATCAAGTTTTAAATGCATTTTTGGAACTTCTTAAGCCTAATGAATCAATGTATGAGACCACTGATGCCTTTAGAGATCTCCATAAGTATGAAATTTATTGATCTACGTATGACTGCTATGTGTGAAGAATTTTCATAGTGAAAATGTGTTTATTCAAAGACTAGACACTGAATAATTCTTTCCAAATAGCGGGGAATACTATCACGAGAGATGTTATTCATAGAAAAGGTTTGGGTGCATTAGAAAGGGTATTCATTGAGCCCTATGGTGGATCTTCTCTCTATAAATGTAAAAGTAATAAACAAATAGAAAGTTCAAATCTCTATCAAACCCCAATGCTTATCAAAACCTTGTATAAGATTCGTATGAACCATAGAAGGAAATAATAGAAAAAAATGGATTGATAAAGACAAAATTTAATCTTTGAGGTCTGAGATAACACTGTAATCTCCTATAAACTTGTTGAATGAATTTATGAGATAATGATGAGTTGATGAAGAGATAGCATAAAGTTTTGGTAGTGTCCCAAGTTTCTACAATTTGTGTAAATTTTATAAATATGTTTAACGCCTTTTTCAACTATTACAATGATGCTACAAGAATTTTTAGATGAATAATAGTGTTGAATATTTTGTGAGTAGTGTGCAAATTAGAGACAATGACATCAAATGCTAGAAGCGGAGGTTTGCCAAATATAACATGTCTATAAAATATCAGTCACATAGATAGAATCTCATGATAACAAATGCAATGAAACACAATTTTTTGAGCTTTCTACATGATAAAAAACTCTGGGAGGATGCATACACAATACTAGTGTATACCATGAGAATCTAGATTTTGGACACAACTAATTACAAAGACTAATCTTCTTAGATATTCATAAACCATGAACAAATGTTGAGTAAGTTTTCATGTTTTTAGAGGATGTGAATGTTTGAGAAACCCTAAATCCAGTGATAAAATATCTTACAAGGTCATGTGATAGTGGACAATGTTGAGAGACCTTTATCAAATGTTACAAGTTACTAACAACTACAAATTGTTGATAAGATTGTAGGGATAGTGCTTGATGGATAGGTTTGAAGAAAATTAAGAAAATATTAATCAAACAGTTGAAGGATCCTTGTGAGAAACTTTAAAAAGAGCATTAAAGAAGTCCATAGACCTTGAATAAATTTGATATAACAAAGTTAAGGGTGTAGTGGTAACAGTAACAAAGAAGTTAGTATTGAAGCTACTCAAAGGAATAGTGATAGGTTTTAAATACCATATTAAGTGATATTTTGATGGAATATTAAAGGTGTTTCAGGTTAGATCTTAAATAATCATAGGAAATATCAATCCATGGAGTACCATCAAGAGATAACAAACCCGTCAAACAAACCATCATAAATAAATATTTAGGGAGCTTTAATAGATCTATATCACTATAAAGAAATTTGCCAAAGTAGTTTGGATAGTCAATTAATAAGTGACCATTTCATCAAAATGCAAAGAAAAGAAGGGTATCCACATAGTATGAAATAAGCAATGAGAGATTGTAGAGACATTTTTAGGGGATTTCCAAACTTAATTAAGGATATGAATTCCTTTAGAACTTCACGAAGGACATGCATAATAGGTTTAAGAGTAAAGTGTGTGCCAATGAATGAAAAATAATATCTCTAGAGGGAATTTCAAGTATAATAAGAGCCATACAAAGGTAGATGTAAGGAATACAAGCAATGTTTATGTGTTTGCAAGGATCTATGATTAAGAAACCCGTGACAATTAGAAAAGAGTATTTGATGATTGTTGTACCAATTAGGTGTCAACGATTTTATATAAGAAGTTAGAATAATTGAGAAAGAGGTGGGAACATGCTTCTATTTACGTGCTAAGATTATTTTAAGAAAAATAATGACTAGTAAAAGCACTTGCTAGAATATTTCGTCATCATCCATTTATCTAGGAAAGTGGAGACAGTTGTTGAACCTTGTTATAACATTTTAGTACTTTTGGTTAGAGACAACTCATTATCAACACTTTTTCCACACATAAAAGAGATTTTCAAGGAGATAAAGTATGGAACATGTCTCTCCAACACCTACATAAGGTTTGACTCAACATTTAATGAAGGCAGTTAATAAAAAATATTTCCACCAAGGGATGCCTCCCAAATCATCTCATGGTTTTTTTGTATTCTCGTAGATATGTATGACATAAGGACAAGTAATATTATTTGGATTTTGGTAATATATTGATACACCTCAATAATCGATAATTCTATTGGATTGTTAGTTGTTGCATCTCCCACTCTTATCAATAGGAAATTATAGCTTCTTAATAATTAAATGAAATATTTTTGAGCTCTAATTCAAGTAATCCAACACAAGAATTGACAATAATTTCAAGAACAATGTGTTAATTTCATTAATCAATCTTCAATGTTACAATAACAACTTCAAAAGAAAAATTTAACATTCTCAAACATAGCTATATGCAAAAATTCACCAAATCTGATTCAAGAAAACTTCAATTTTTTATTCTACAGTAGCATTTGCAGCCTCAACCTTTGTCATTACCCTCTTGGGCATCCCAACAAATCTTTCCAGGTACTCTTCTTCTTGAACTCTTCACATTTTCTTCTTTCCCTCTCAATCTCTTCTTCTCTAGTTGGAGAATTGGATTTTTTCCCTCCAAGTACAACAATAATATTTCAAAATGCCTCCCCAAATGAGGTATTGGATTCCTCATGCATACATGTTTGGAATCTGGTATTAAATTTTGTAACTCATGTTGGAATTGAAGACCATAACTCCTCCTATAACCTCCTGCCATATTCTTGGCTTTCCAATTGGTTTCTAGTTGTGTATGGGTCTAAAGATTATGTTCTATACCATTTTTAAATATTCCAAAACTTAATTTTCCCAACTTGGGCATTGGGTTTTCAAATTTGCATATTTTGGCAATTTCAACACATTAAAGTGCACCAAATTATAATTCATCAAATTATAGTTTTTGGGATAATAAATAAGATAATGAACAACATTAATTTAGCCAATTTTTTACCCACATATAACATTAAAACATTAAAATATTCAACCAATTTAATAAATCAAAATTTCCAAGCTTCGAGAGTGCCCAAATCGAGTGCTGGAAAAATACTTGCAACAAGAAACCACACAAGAAATGAAAACATTAAAAATAAATGTTTTTGGGGATGCAAGATTACCTGGTACTTGGATGCTCCTACAACATATAATTTTTCGCTGTTAATAATATATTGTTATTATTGTATAAGTTTTTAATTAAATAAGAAGGGAAGGGCCCTGATCCTATACATAAGATAAGACTAGCAAAAGAGCAAAAAATCCCAAAAAAATAGACTGGAGAAAATAGCTACCAACCAAACAACAAAATCCAAGACTAAAACTAGAGCTAGCTAACCATAAGGGATCTTAGAAAGCATAGGATTGTAGGCTAGAAAAAAAAACCATATAGGAAGGCATGCCACTATCATTATCAAAAACCACAGTCATAAACTTAACTAACAAGAGGCTCACAGGATAACAAGTTTTTAGGTGATGGACAAGGCATCAAATGCATTAAAGACAAAGTTGCAAGTGTTACATTGGTGGTTTCCATTGCACCAAAAGATCAACCTGTCAATGCCCAATACAACCAATAAATTTATGTAAGATCCATAGGAGGTGGTTAAGCCATGTCACAAACCCAAGTGCCATGTTGGACAAGGAAAACCAAGGGACACATCATCTTGCAACAACCCTCCCCAACAAAAGCGAGGGGTTTAAACCTGTGACCTCATATCTGATACCAATTGTTACATTGGTGGTTGTTGTTGCACCAAAAGATCGACCTTTCAATGCTCGATACAACCAACATATTTATGTAAGATCCACAAGAGGCAGTTAAGCCATGCCACAAACCCAAGTGTCGTGTTGGACAAGGAAGACCAAGGGACACACCATCTTGCAACAGTAAGGTGTCGTATTTTTCATTTTGTTTGTTGTGTACCTGAGCTGACAGTTCCAACATGTCTGGGTGGGCAAGTTTATGCTAGGAAAGGTCCTATTTTGCACCCCAACATGCCAAATCATTCTAGGCTACATTGTACCTATGATTTCTCTTAAGTGACCTAAGTGCTGAAAAGTGGAAAAATTTGATGAACTCTTTTTTAGAAATCATGGAACTTACAACCATTCCATTTGAATATACATGGTCATGCAGGGTCCCTCTAAAATAACCTCTCTTTGTTTTTAATATCTCCAATCCATTTTCCCACGGTGACAAGTTTTTAGGTGATAGAAAAAAGCGTCAAATGCATTGAAGAGAAAGTTGCAAGGTGGTATAATTTTTGTTTTGTTCATCATGCAACCAAACCTATAGTTCCAACATGTTTGGGTTGGCGGTTTTATGATATTAAAGGTCCTATTTCATATCCCAGCATGCCAAATCATTCTAGGCTACATTGTACTGATGATTTCTCTTAAGAGACCTAACTACTAAAAAATGGTAAACTTTGACGAGGTCTTTCTAAAAAAATGTGGAAATTAGAAATGTTTTTCCTAAAGGTATAGGGCTATGTAGGGTCCCTCTACAATAACTTATCTCATTTTTTCACATCTCCAAGCTGTTTGGTTATGGTGAAAGTTTTTTTACTGCCCCAAAAACTGTCAAATGCATGTAGTGTAAAGTTACAAGGTATGCTAATTTTTTTTGTTCTTCATGGGGCCAAACTATTAGCACCAACACATCCAAGTGGGCATGTATATGCTAGGAATGGTGCCATTTTGTACCCCAACTCTCTCAAATGTTCTAAACTACATTGTATTGATGCTTTCTCTTAAGATCCCTAAGTGCAAAAAAATGTCAAAATTTGATGGGCTATTTATTGACGTTTGTAGCACATATGCAAATTTTGGCTGAACCTATAGGTGCATGTGAGACCCCTCTACAACAATATTTCTTAGATTTTAAATACTCAAAACCATTTCACAGTGGTGAAAGTTTCTTTGCTGTGCCAAAAATTGTCAGATGCATGCAATGTGAAGTTGTAGGGTAGCCTTGTTGGAATCAAGGAACACTGAGAGGAGGGGTGAATCAATGTTCTGCAAAATTTAACTTTATTAACCCGATTTTTAAACCACTTATAGCATTGAAACAAAAGAAAGATGTAATAACTCAAGACAATCAACCACAACACCATAACATAAGGATTTTTTACGTGGAAACCCTATTAGGGGAAAAACCACGATGGAGGTCAATCCACAATTGAGTATAATCAAATATGTGTTTACAAATGGAAATGCACATGCATTTAGGAACACTACCTAGAGTTCACTACTCAAATACAAAAAAGGAAGACTCACTGTCTTACAAAAACATTTGGATTACATCCAGAAGATTTGAATTGAGAAAATAGCATCTACTAATGCCTAATTATAGTTCTAATTAAGCACATTTACAACATTCTTCACACTTTTTCTGATACTACTCTTAAAAATCTATTTGCTTCAATTCAAATCACCAATCTTTTTCTGTACAAGTGAAACTGTGCACAATTGCTCTACAATCCTTCTGACTTTTGCATCATATCGCAACACACATCGACATGCTTCAAAATGATATGAAAAATCATTTATATTATCCCCATCAATAAATTTCATCAACCATATGTTAGCTTCAACAAAATATAAAAATATTTACAAATTGTCGGCTCAATCCATAAATAATTATTAATGCACACCAACCAAAGTTGGCCACAACATAGTAATGACCCAAACAACATGCTCAAACATGACACACCTTCAAAAATTATTCCATGAAGATCCACAACATGCTATAGTCACCGAGTTGGTCTTTCTGCACTATTAAATTAAAAAACAATCAATCAGATCTTCTAACTTGCACACAAATCAATATGAGGCTCTAAGATTCAAAGATAGGATAGATCAAACATAAAAAAAACCTTCCCTGAGATCTACAACACAAAATGATAATAAAAAATTGCATATGAATCGATCAACACAATTCTATCAGATGCTATGTTCTAGCTTTGATAGTTAATCACAAAACTTCAATTTGACTTCCGATATGAGCAAATGCTGAAGTGTGGATGAAATTATTGACTAGGCTTGCCATCAATGAAAACACTAGATGACTTGTGTAGTGTCGCTTGCCAACAAGCCTAATTTTCATTTTGTGTCATGGGGCGGAATTGTCAATCCCAGTTCACATCCATGTGGGCACACCTATATTATGCATGGTCCTATTTTGTACCCAAACTCTCCCAAACCTTCTAGGCTACGTTGTGTTGACACTTTCTCTATGAGTGAAGATAGCACAAGGATAGGGAATGGGTACATGAGATGTCTATGTGGTTGTTACATGCAACGAACACAATCACTACATGGACATGACTAGTTAGTCCATGCCTACACCATTATATTTCATGCTCTCTATATGAGTTTAGGATTATTTGATTTAGAGCAACATCAAGTCCCTGAGATCCATAACAACCTATGAACATACAATTATTCTAATATGCATCCTATCTTTGAAATCTACTCAAATGTGCCAATTTGAACACAAAATATGTTGCAATTCACAAAGGTAAAATCAATCCAAACTAATGTGAAGAAAAATGAAATCCAAGATCCAAAGAAAAAGTAGATATGATAAGACTATGAAATGGTTTTTATAAAATAAGAGTTGAATATCCTCAAGAATGTCTCCTAAAGTTGTAATATGATAAATTTATAAAGAAAAAAAATGATACCTATCAAGTAGTCATTTCAAGAATCTAAATCAAGAAGATAATTTATAACTTACCACTTTTAATTTGAAGTAGGATTGTGAGGAGATATAATATTCTCCAAATAAGAAAACTAAATATGTCCTCAACCTCCAGATGGTAAATAGTAAGGACAAACAATATTTGTAACAATTTTGAAGCTACTAATTTATAATATTTATATTTATAGTAATTTTATATTTCTAGTTGAAAAAGGGACACCGCATTTTGGTTAAGGAGTTTTACTTGGTGAGTTTTAACATTGGTGCATAAAAAAATTAAGTGGTGTAACATCATATGCATGGAAGGCTGCCATATCCTTTTGGGGAGGCCTTGGAAATTTAAATAGGGAATTAGTAAAATATGGTTAGGAAAACACCCACAATCTTATCAAAGATGCTGAGAAGCATATGTTAAATCCTTTAAAGAATCCAAAGAAAGAGTATGAGGTGGGGTAATTAGTGATGATTTCAAAGGAAATCCTAGATGATTAGGACATAAGGGAATTAGAGGTTGTAGTTGTTGAGTGTGTCACAAAGAAGGATGCAATACAACAAGAGATATTTTAGCAAAAAAATGTAATGAAAATGGAAAAATCATGGAGGTATAGTTTCTTTTGAAATAGTGCAAATGTGATTAAAAGGTTCATATATTGACTAATGTTGATAAATGTTAGAAGGTTTGAGGCAGACAAAGGATTCCCTAAGAAAGATAACCCTTAGACTATAGTGGTATTGAAATGACATTAGAAACTTGTTCAAGAGAAGACCCAAGGAAAGGAGAAAAATACATAAGGTTCATTTGAGAATGAGAAGAAGACTGTGCCATAATAGGTAAAGGGAGTGGAAATTCCATCTCTAAAAGTTAGTAACATAAGGTGGATAGTCCAACATATATGGGTGGAAGTTGTTTGGTTGAGTACATGTCAATAGTGGAATGTATGGTAGAAGAATGGAGTGAAGGGGAAAAGGCTCATGTGGATAGTAAGTAGGAGAAGCCCATGTTTAAAGACTTGTAGGGTAGTGATATTGAGAAAATTTATTGACAAGGAGTCAACTAGTGGGAAGTAGTTTGAGTGGAAAGTGGTGAAAACACTCATCAAAAAAGATGAAGTGAAACTAAATGGTGTGTATTATGTTGTGGAAAGAAAAAAGTTATGATATTGAGGTACTTTTCCATGGAATTCAAGAAGTGTAGATGGATAGAGAAGCCATAGTTGGAAGGAAGATAGTGGATGAGTAGTAGTTGTGTAATAGAAGTAGGGGTTGTGACATTATAGATAGTCAACAAGGATGAAGCAATAGTAGGGAAGAGGGATTGTAGGTTTATTGTCTTGAGGAAACAAAGTACTTGTATAGGAAAGTGAAAAGATGGATATAGTAGGGAAAAAATGGAGAGAAATTGAAGGAGGTGGATGGGACATGGCATAATTTAGTTCAAAATAGATGTGGAGAAGTACATCATGGCCATGATTCAAAAAAGGAGCAACACAACCCAACTTAGAGTTGGAAGAGGCAAAGGACGTAGGACAAGTCCATTCCAAAGTAACTACACAAATTTTTGGGGCATGTTGTGGCTGCAGTACTAGTTGGAATAATGGTTCTTCAACTTAGCTCTTATTTGTGAGCATTGATCTTACAAATTCTATAGTGGGGTGTTTTATCGAGGAACACTCCTCACCCATCTACAATCCTGTATCAACCATAAATATTCTATGGTCATTTTATTTTTCTTTCTTTGTTTTGTAGGTTTCTTTTTGTGTAGCTTAACAAGTTTGTGATTTAGATCTTGTGTGCTTTTGAAAGCTTAAAGATGATTCTATGTTAATTCCATTGGGCATGCTTGTCACACTTATTCACACAAGGGTTTTTCCTTTTCTTCTCACCATGTGATCAAATTGAAATATGTGTTAGTGGCATTATCCTATCTTACACTTAATGTTTGTTTGGGAGCCCTCCAATATTTGGGTCTTTCTTGTCGTTTGGAAGTATTACATGGATATAATTATTTGGGAATTATCTCATTTGGAAGATTGTGCCAATTGTTATTTCAAATCTAAAACATTCCAAGGGAATTTTGTGCCAAGTCAAAAGACCATTATATAGCTAGAGCATATTGGAACTATGGTTTTCAATTCACTTGTAGAAAGTTCCTTGTTTGCATACAACAACAATAGATAGTTCTATCGTAATTGTAGGATGGTGTTGGAATTGTGCTACTTTGTGGTGTGAGTTAGCATTTTTGGTTTGGCTTGGAGGTGTGTTGGACTTAGTTGAAGCCGTGATATAGATTGTAGAAAGTTTTCCTAGAGTATGGTTACTACATCTTGTGTAAAGAACTCTTCGCAAATTGTTGGAATATGTGTAGGACATACAATAACATATGATATTTGTAACAATTTTATAGTTACTATCAATTTGAACTTAACATCTAAATAGTAAGGACATATGATATTTGAAAGAATTTTACAATTACTAAAGATGAACTTTGTGTAATTATTCATTTATTTAATGCATCATTTTTAGTGCAAATATGGATAACAATGGTAAAATAAGATTTGCATTAACCAAAAATCCATAAGGTCATGCAATGTTATATGTTGATAAAAGTATACAATATATCCAATAAAGTCATACAAGCTTGTAAAAAAGCCATATGGACATAAAATGTCACATATCCATAATATAAAATATATGTTCAAAAATGCCACGTAGGCATACAACAAAGGACCCTAATACATAGTCATTTTCCACTAGGGAAAGGAAATAGATTGCGAGCTACCTTCGACTGTTAGTTGGATGGAGATGCATATGATGATGTTGTCTTTGAAATGAACTCATTCTTATCCTCCTCTCTTCAGTTCTTTGGAGTTCCAATTGATACAATAAACAATACAAACATTAATATATAGAAATTGAATTATGGAATAACATATAATAGAATAATCACTTACCACAAAAAAATAACTAGTATGCTTATGTCTATAACAATGACACATTGATGATCTGGAGTGACAAGCCACTATGGAAAGCATTAAGATACAAATTAAACTACATATGATTATCATTAAAATTTTCAATAATAGACCAATAAAAGAGAAAATATAATGTGAAATTTACTAGTCTATCACATACCTCTGTCAAAGGATAAAAAATTTCTATTGCTGCAACAACTCCATGGTCCATTGTGCCATGAACATCAGTAGGAATATCTAATGTTAGCATCTAAAAATGAAACAATAAATGTTGTTCAATTAGAAAAACTACCTAACATTGTTTTACAACACCATTAATGAATAAAGGTTACCTGTGTGAAAGTTGGTCGATCACAAAAAGAGTGAGGTGTCAATGTCGAAGGCCCACTAGTAAACTATTTGAAATCCAAAGTGTGTTATAAGATAGTCACTCATATAAGGTTCAACTATTCACACAATAATTATTTCTTTAATACTAGTTACATACTTGTGGAATCAATGACGTAAACAAATAAGGGTTTGCATGAACAATGCATATCATCTGTTAGTGTAATTAATTAATTATTACACTAGCATAAGTTAACTTAGGTCATATATCATTTAGTCCTAGGTTAGATCTTAATAAATCATTTAATAATGGGGTAATGTCCCCTTCCTTGTTTGTAGGGATAAGATTCCTTCTAGAAGATAAGTTGTCCTTCTAGAACTTATCTCAACATTTAATAATTTCCTAGATAGGGTTCACATGTCACATGTTGTTAGATCATGACACATGGAAACATCTCATGCATTTTAGGTTTTCTCTCTTTCCTATATAATCAGTAATTTTGTTCATTTGTAACATATCATATCATATCAAATATCAATGATCTAATGTTGTAGATCAATAGCAATCTCTCTTTGCAGCCCTTAGTTGCAACACTTTTTGTGTAGTGTAATTTCTCTTGGAAAGATCCTTTGAAGGATGCACAAATTCATTGGATGATTCAACATCCATTATTTCAACATGATATCATAGCATGTTGAATTCTAACATGGTTTGAGAGCCATTCCATTGAGAATTCATCACAGGATCAAGAAAGTTGGGCTAGAGAGATGCATCGTAGGCTTGAAGGTTTCCATTGAAGGATACTTGATTCCACCCAGAGACCAAGCTGATTTTTGAAGCAGATAGATTCGGATTTGAGCTCGCCATTGTCTTCAGAAGGCCTCAAAACCCTAGGATCGCTTGCGCATTCATCAAAATTGGATACATCAACCCAGGAGCTATCAGAGGTATTTGGGTTTACAAAATCAATTGTACGATCTATACAAATTAGCAATAAAAAAAATCCTCCCTGTTAGTTGTCCTCTGAGGCAAAAATTTTTTTAGTCGTAGGCTTCTTTTTTTTTAGAAAAAAATTGGGCTCATATTTCTATTGTTTGGAAATTTTTTTTTTATTAAGGCTTTTATATAGTTTGCAAAAATTGGAGTGACCTTCAATTTATTTAGTGATCATCATCATCCTTTTTTTAAATCTGCAGACTATATTTCATCAGCGTTCTTTCTGGGGTTTGATTTTTTAAAAGCTTATCGGCATTGGTGGAAAGTTTATTTTGTAGATTAATATTTGTTGGATTTTTCTATCAAGGTTTGCAAAAAAGTGCCTTTGTCAACTGCATTTACAGAGGGGTACGAACTAGCCGTCACATCAATCTTGTTGGCTTGTCCGTTCATTGGCTACTAGTTCTTGTTCCCACCGATAGTCCGTGTTCTGTCGCCGACAGTTGAACTTGTCGGCATCTCTGTTGGGCTTGTGCCGGCCATCCTTCGTTGACCATTGTCAGCCCCATTACCGTCGGCCCATCTAAGCTTACGTCGATTTCTCTACTCTCTAACCACCGATTGTCCATTCCTGGCCGATCCTGCCGGAAGTTTCTCTCGCCGACTAAGCTCCCACTTCTAGCCCTATCTCACACCGCTGACCCGCATTCTACCTACTCCGCTGTCAAAGACCTTGGTCCCATCAACGACCAAGGGGCCTGATCAAGTGACATTTTTTTTGCCTATGCACACATCACAGTCACATCAATGACCAAGTGCCAGCCCCGAAGGGGCTTATTTTTTGGTCCTCGTTAGCCTGCCAAGTGCCTAATCCAAGACTTTTTTTCATTTTATTATAAATTTTCACTAGGGTATCAAAAATCAGAAAACGAGATATCGTCGGAAAGGGAATTCTGAGCACTTTCCAGTGGTGACATCATTTCTACAAAAAATTACTTACAAAAAATTCTACAGTCAACTAAAGTCAACCCTCCACTTTGGACTCAATAGCCAATATATTTGCATTAGTTTGCCGAAATCTGGTGATTCCAATGACATTCGAGAGATTTTTTAGAGCTTTTTTTATTAGTCTAGACCCCTTGATCAGTTTCAGCTCTAGGTACTCTTGCATTGATTTTTTTAGTTTGGTGCATTTGATCAATAACTTGGATATCCTGAAGCTTGGGAAAATATTTTTTGATTCGGGTAGCATCACTTTAGTTGCACATCATCCTTGGAAGTCTTTATTTTCTATTGAAGGTCTGTGTCTTTGTTTTTTGTGGAGAAATTTCATTATGGGGCTTGCATATACTCCTTTTTTGGTTATGTTGCACAAGGGAAACTATAAGCAATGGTGAGATGGGATCAACCACCATCTCCAATCACTTGATCTCTTGCCTCATCTGTATGGTATAGTTCCCCATCCGAGTGAAGGTATTCATGAATTTGCTTGGAGTTGCAATAGATACACTGTCTTGGAGATCATTTCTATGCAAGTTGATTGTGATGTTTTGAGATCTATTGATCATTGTGATTGTCCTCACATCCTTTGGACTAAGCTTTGGGAACTATATGGAGGATCGAGAACTCCACCCTTCCTCGATGGTCAAGATTCAAAATGTCATTCTTCAGATCAAGTACCCCATGATGATATTGTTGTGCAAGAGGTTGATTGGCATAAATCTTCCGAAGAGGTTGACAAGGTTCCTTTAGGTGATTCTTCTCCATTAGAGACTATTGGTATCCCTTCACAATCAGTGATTCCTTGTCCAGATTCATTGATTGAGGCTTCCATCATCATCATTCATAAGGACATATTCAGTTTTCCATACTTGACAACACATGATGGATTTGTTTCAGGTATCACTGACTTGGATACTTCTACAGGTTTGGAAGACATTCTTGAGGGGATATACTCCTCTATTTAGATCCACCTTTGGAGAGTTTTCTTGAGTCTCCACATCCCTTTGTCTTGACCTTGATTGGAGATCCAAAGACTATCTTGGAGGCACTTGTTTTCTCTTCAGATATTTTATGTATGAGACTTCTTCCCTATCATTCCATTCAGGATTTGAGGTTTCTTCAACATCCACCATTGGATTTGTTTCTTCCTAGTGAGAGACTTGTGGTTTGGACACATTTGTTGCTTTAGAATTCTTTCAGTGGTTTTGAAGACACTTCATTCAGGGGGGCTATCAAGTCTCCATCACATTCATCATATCACTATCTTTGGATATTGTTCAACATCAATTTTCACATCGTCTTGGTTTGTCACCCTCTTCATTGATTGTGGCATCTTCATCTTCATGCAAGGAGACACTTGAGCAGAGTTCAGAGACATCATCATCATCCACCTTCATCCTTCCTTCAATTCCTATCAAGAATGGGAAGCATCTCTACACTTGCACTTGGTTTTGTTTCTTCTGAAAGGGAGACAAGTTGTTTGTTGACATTGGATCATGTTCTATCTTTAGACACTTACCATCTTTGCAGGTGATCACATCTTCTCGGGGGGATATATTGTCTCTCTCTTTCCTCCCTATGGGGGGGCTATTTTATTGTATCCATGTGATAGATGGTGTCCTTGGGGGTTATTTGGGAGTCCTCCATCCTTCCCATCCTATCTCACATTTTTTCATTTTCATCTCCTTTTTGGAGAGGGGTTTTGTTCCCATTGGGTTTTCCCCTTTTTCTCCAGTTGTGGGATATTTTCTGCATCTTTATGTAAATGGGTACCTAACATGGCCTCGTAGTTGGGACCCATCATCGATCATCATCTCTGCATAATCATTGCATTTCCTCCCTATGTTGAACTTATGGGGTGGTGTTAGTGTAATTAATTAATTATTACGCTAGCATAAGTTAACTTAGGTCATATATCATTTAGTCCTAGGTTAGATCTTAATAAATCATTTAATAATGGGGTAATACCCCCTTCCTTTTTTGTAGGGATAAGATTCCTTCTAGAAGATGAGTTTTCCTTCTAGAACTTATCTCAACATTTAATAATTTCCTAGATAGGGTTCACATGATGTCACATGTTAGATCATGACACATGGCAACATCTCATGCATTTTAGGTTTTCTCTCTTGCCTATATAATCGGGCATTTTTTTTCATTTGTAACATATCATATCATATCAAATATCAATGATCTAATGTTGTAGATCAAAAGAAATCTCTCTTTGCAGCCCTTAGTTGCAACACTTTTCATGTAGTGTAATTTCTCTTGGCAAGATCCTTTGAAGTATGTGCAACTTCATTGGATGATTCAACATCCATTATTTCAACATGATATTAGAGCATGTTGAATTCTAACATCATCAACACTCTGACCCTGAATTTTCAGCATATTCATTCTATTAATTTAGTAATTCTTACATTTCAGAATAAAATTTAATAAATAAAATTAAATGAACTTGCTGAAATTTACTTGAGTATCAATGCCGAATGTATCATTTAACAAGGCATCTATCATAGCCATATAGTGTGCAACTGATGTATCTTGTGTAGTTGCATCTTGAGCACTCTCATGATCATATATGCAAACAACACCACAAGTCATAAAAGTGGACTGGAACTTTGTGCCTAGAAGACTCACCCACATTAGGCTCTATTAGAGGTCTCACACACTATATAAGGCTCTGAGTGAGTGAGATAATCAAGTCCAAAATGTCCACCTCAACACTCTCCTTCGTAACTGAAGGAATAGTCACATGCTTCACCACGGGTCTAGCCAAGGGTCTTGGTGCTAGCTGTGAATTACATTGTTCCCTCACTCTATCATATGTGGAGCCCCCACCTCTACCCTAGAAATTTAGATAGTCAAAATAAATGAGAATCTTATTAAGGACAAAGTCACAATAGTTTCCTCAAAAAGTATCGTGGGACCTCGTAGTTATTGCACGAAGGTTGGTCAAACACCATCCACCATGTATCCCAAAAACTATTTTTTATCCCTTCATGGTGGTACTAATGGATGGGGAATCTCCTGCATGCAAATGATAAAGGTTGATTATTGGTTCTCAAGTCTGTGAAACAGGCACGCAAGTTGGCTTTACTATTTTTCTCTTTTTTCACTTGCACATATAAAAGTCCACATGCATAAAATTATTTTAATTCCTCCCTCTTATTCAACCAAAAATTGAGTTGTGAACTCATTGATCCTATATGAGATACAATAGACTATAGGGGTTTGACAAGGCCTCTCCTATGAGGGTGTATTGTAGCAATATTGTTTAACCTTACAATAAATTCTTCAATTTTTTTTTGTTGCTTTCTATTTGATCTAAAATATTTTGTTGTGTTCCTATAGGATGTCTACAAATTTAGGGAGGAATTTGATGTTGTTCTTGTTCATGAGGGTCTTCATGAGGATATGATCAAGAATTTTCAATATTTTGAAGTGGAGATTCATTTCTTGAAAATTACAAGAATTTTTAATTAAAAAACCTAATTCAATCTACAATTTAATTCAAATTTGAAACTAAAAAACTAGAAATACATACCTCTTTCTCCTCTACAATGCCTTGGCGGCATCCTCACAAAGATTCACAAGCTCTAATGCAAAAATGGGCTATATTTGGCAAGTGTGGGTTGAGCAGAGAAAAAATGTAGTAGTCCAAAACATCAAAATGCGAAAATAAGGGGTTTGTGTCAAGTTTTGTTTTATTCACTTTTCCCATTTGGCGATCGCCAAATTTGGCATTTTCCAAATGGGCTAGGTATGGCCATGCCTTAGGCTTAGCCATCCAAGCTGACAATAGTGTAATTTCATGAAATTTTTAAAAGTGGCACCTTTTTTGTGTCACATAATGGTGCACATACCCTGTATTTTAGAGATATTTAAAACACATTTTGTAGACTAAAATTTAAGCATGTGCCAAATTTAGTTTAAACACACAAAGTGAATATTAAACCCTAGACTCTTCACACAAAGTGAATCTAAAAGTTGAGAAATAACATACACACACAAATAATAAGAGGATTGAGTGTTAAATTTAGTTCAAAGATACAAACATACACAAGGTGAGTTCCAAAGTGAATTCCAAAGTTACTTGAAACACACAATCCGCACATGCAATAGCGAATACCAACATACACTTCACGTGCACTGATGTAGCTAGACAAACAATTAATCTAAATTTTCCTTTATTGCTAAAAGAAATCCAATAAGTCAATATTTGATTCAAAACAAAACTATTGTATTATTCCTATTACTCTATAATGAAAGAAAAACCAACCTTATATTAAAAAAAATAGAAAATCCAAAAATTACCTTTTTGGCAGTTTTTGACAATTGTCATAATTTTCCATTTTTAGTAATTTTGAATGCCTACCCTTTTGACTTAGTTTTTTAAAAAGAAGTCCCTGCAACTAAGGTGACACTAAATGTCAACTTACAATTCAAATTGGAAACATGAGTTTCAAATTATAAAAAAATGACTTTCTAAAAAACCAAAAAAAATTAAAAGCTGATTTTGAGGGCCTAGATAAAAGAATTTGGCCTCGAAAAAGTATCAAAATGACCATCTATTAAATTGAGTTTGGTTGGAAATCCAAAAAAATCATAACACATCTCCTTACATCCCAAGTGGAATTCCAAGTCAAAAGGTATGACTCTTGGAAGCCTGTGCATCATTCTCCCTTGGTTGAAATGAACACAACTCTTGTAAGTTATTGTCTTCAAACTCACCACTTTTTTGCATCCACTTTCTACAATTCATGTTTTGTGATCCAAGTGTTATCTACTAGTTTCAATCCTTCCCACTATATGAGATACCTATTGTATTGACCATGCCGAGTGTAGGTAGTTTTCTTGTCCACAATTTGTACAACCTTTTACTTATGCTTTTGTGGGATTTGTTGTTGCGAATCCACTTCTTGTCCACTATCCTCATTTTGTGAGTGTCCTTTAGCCATTTGAAAAATCCTACACCTAGTCACATATCTAGTTACGTATCCTTTTATATTCGACCAATAATTTTTATGTTCTACCAAAGCTATTGTCTTCATCTAAAGCTAGTTACACTATAGATAGAAGATATCAAAGTTCAAAGGAACACATAAAATGAATGTCAAGTCAATAATTTTCAAGTAGAGTGACTATGGAAGTTCAAAGATAACAACATACACACACACATAATAAGAATATAAAATCTAAGTACATGATAAAATTTAAATCCACTTGATACAAAGTGAATGCTAAAGTTTAAAAATTAGTAGAGTTCTGTAGAAGAGGGGGATTCACTACTCATGAGTTCTCTTCATTTAGAGAGCCTCATAGGGCAAACTGCCTTAAACTACCTCAAGGAACAATGCGAAAGTTCAAAATCTAAAAGAGTAGGTCACAGAGATTTTTTGGACAAATTGACAAGCTCTTGGCCAAAGGACATCAGCGTAGAAAATGGACGACAACACAACACACTGGTGTCCTAAAGGCATGCTGGTGTCTTGTATGAGCTAGAGAGTGAGTTTATCACAGAAAATGCTTAAGTGACTGCTTCTATTTTGACTATTGAGAATTTATAGAATGTGATAAAGTAGTAGAATACAATGGGACTGAAATAGAGTGAAATAGAAATGTTAAAGCTAAGGATAAGAAAGGGAAGAAATAGTTACAACCACACGAGTGTTGAAGCCTCCACCAAATGAATGTCTTCAAAACCCACATGCACAATATCTGGAGAGAATGTTGGGGTTGTATAGGGGTTTTCCTTAGTCAAACCCCCATTTTGGTGTTCCCACCTCCACGAATAGCCAATAAGATAGAGAGAGATGGAAAAAGCGTGTGGTGAAAGAAAAAACTGCTCAGGAGTAGAACCCGCACCACAAATAAGTGTGTGATAAAAGAAAATCCTACTCAAGGAGGAGAACCCGCATCACCAAGTAAATGTGCAATAGATAAGGGATATGAAATCCCAAGATGCTTACAAGAATAAGGCAAGGGAAATAAAGTTGCAAAGAGTGTTGTAATGGAAGCTTGAGAGAGCTTGGAGCTAGTACAACAAGTTGTGCAAGCAAGTGATGGAGTGAGGCTAAAAGAAAGAGAAGTGCCAACAAGACTTGGAAGAAGTTTGAAGATGCAAATGGATGGAAAGAATGGATTAAAAAGGTAGGAAAGAAGATTCCCGAGCGGTTATAGGGAATACCAGGCCATTTCCACTGACAAACTTAGTTGACAAGTGGAAAACATGTTTAAAAAGGTCGTCTGAGTGTTGCCATGTCGCAGGATGTCCGCATGGCATGCTTTTGTCTAGACACGTCACACTACAAAACAATGAGAACAGGAAAGCCCCAAGTTCGATGGAAAGCTAACACATAAGGGTGGCTATTGAAAAGGGGTTCTGGAGCATCCTAAGAAGGGAAAAGGCTGATGCAAGGGATAAAATGAGGCTACTCAAGATGCTAATGGAGTGGACATTAAAGTGGGTTCAATAATGCATACAAAATTGCAAGGGGTGCAATTTTACGCTTATACATTTTTCCCCCACTTTAGTGGGCATATGAATCTACATTAATATGCACATTAAAGGAAATCTGCAAAACATAAATAACATCATATGCCAAAAAGGATACTATAGATGATTTACAAAACCAATATGTTAGACAAGAAGAACCTGCACCAGACAGTAATGTTAGAACATAAAAAGCTAAAGGATTTGAGCCAGAAAAGTAAAAAGACCTCGATGTAAAAGGTTGTCTTAGTTCTATGCATCATCCCCAACACATAGGAGAGTTTTAAGATGAGGAGAGAAGGAGCATATACTCAAGATGAAGAAGGTGTAGGTCTTCAATCCAATATATACAAGAGGGAAGAGAAAGATAGAAATGAGCAAAGCATGTGGTGAAAGAAAAACCCGCTTAGGAGTAGAACCCACACCACCAAGTAGGAGTGATAAAAGCAATCCCTGCTTGAGGAGGAAAAATTGTATCGCAAAGTAAAAGTGACAAAAGCAATCCCCGCTCAAGGAGGAAAATCTGTATCACAAAATATAGGTGATAAAAGCAATCCCCTCTCAAGAAGGAAACCCGTATCACTAGAGATAGGTGATAAAAGCAATCCCTGCTCAAGGAGGAAACCTGTATCACCCAATGTAAAAGAGCTCTATAGGAAATCTTAGTTATTTAGAGAAGTATCCCCCAAGATCTCTCACATGGAGGAAACCCAGAAAAGTGAACTCTGTTGAGTCAGTCCAAGCAGCGATACGTCTACCCATAGATAGAACATTTCAAAAAGTGGTTGTATAGGTGAGTAAGCAGACAATCATGTAGACCGTCGGTAAGTTGGAAAAATTTCAAAGGGGTTCCTTGGGAACCCGACATGAAAATAGAGGGGTCCACTCAAGGGACACACTATTTGAAAAGCAAGGTCTAGTTAGGTTGCCCCCCAGCTAGACACAAAGAATTCATTCGAAAGAAAGGCTTTCAAAGAGGTCCCTTGGGAACCCTTTAGAAGGAGAGGGGGTCCTTAAGAAGGACACACATCTCCAAGATGAGTTATCACTGCCCCCACCATACAGGGGAGGAGAACCATACAAGATAATTAGAACAGGATAGAGGTAAACCTTGATATCACTTGTCATGCAAAGAAAAGGAAGGTGCATTAATCAAATGGGAGTTTGATGGCACTTGAATCATGAGGTTGTTGTATTTTTTCCTTCAAGGCCTTACATTCACTAGTGGAATGGCCAAGTGCTCGATGGTATGTACAAAAATAATGTTTTGCTTCATCATGCTTACGAAATTTCTTAGATGTAGGAGAAGGAAGAGTGATTAGGTGGGATTTTAGAAGCAACAACAAAATATATTCTTGCTTAGATAAAGGATGAGGAACAAGAAGCAACCCATTCTCTTGTGGAGAAAGGTTTGACTTCTTAGAACAATAAGAAGAAGGAACAAAGATAGAAGGCAATGGAGGAAGAATCTTTTCAAAAAAATGAGGTTGAGAAGAATTCTTGTCACTTAACCATGGCTTCCATTTGGATTGTTCCTTCGAGCAACCAAGTCCCAAATTATGCTTACGGGGTATTAATTCTATAGGGACTTGAATGCCTTGTTCATTACACCCACAACCTTTACGCTCATAGCCATATTTAGAAACAAGCTTAAAGTCAGGGCCATAACATGTTTGCAAGTCTTGAAAAGAAGGAGGATCCTCATACAGAGCATTGTCCCAACAACAGGGATCACACTCCTCTATGGGATTGCCATCATCCTCTTTAACAGGATTGTCAACATTATCCTCTTTAGCAAAAGCGTAATCCTCTTCCTCAGAAGGAGGATCAACATTGAGAACATTACAATTTATGCTCACACCATCTTGCGATACAAAAGAACAATCATCTATGATAGTGGGTGTAGATGATGTTATCAGAAGGTCTAAGCGGATCGGGTTAACTTTATATTCCTAAATGAAGGAGTTTGTAAAGCCTAAGGGGCCCCAATCATCACCAAGACACACATTCTCTTCAGAAGAGGTAGAAGAAGAAGACTTAGGAATTATTTCTTTAAAAGGATCTTCCTTAGGGACATTTATCTCAAGAGTATCCTTTGTAGTAGGTACTATTGGAGTAAACATTGACACATCAGAAGATATTGAAGGAATAAGAGTAGGCACAACTGAAGCATGACCAACAACTGCCATCTCACATAAGTACATAGAATCAAGGTTAGCTTTAACTGTGATTGCTTTATTATTAGAAATGAACTTAATAGATTTATGCAAGGTAGACGGGACTGCAACCATAGCATGAATCCACAATCTACCAAGAAGAAGGTTATATGGTAATTTTTCTGACATGACATATACAAGGGTAGGTATAGTAACGGGTCCCAACCTCAAAGACAAGACTATCATGCCTAAGGCTTGTCGATCAACATTATTGAACCCACAAATGATAATAGAAGAAGTATTAAGAAAAGATGGGTCAATATTAATCTTAGGCAATAGATCAATACTACACACATTGAGTGTTGAACCAACATCAATGAGAGTACATCTAATGCCAATTTTATTAATGTTGACTATGATCATTAGGGGATATGCTTGCTTCTACACTTCCAGAGGTAGGAGTTCCTACAGATAGAACGTAATATTTGACGAATCTGCATGAATATACGCCATCAACACATTAGCATTCATCAACCTAGTGGAAAAAGGAAAGAGGATCTTTTACAAGGCTTCCTAAAGCATACCTTGATAAACTGGAGTAGACTAAAGTAAGTCCCATAGTGAGATCTTATCCAGAAGAACCCAAGGTTGCCCGACAAGATCATAATCACTTGGTGCTTTAGTCATAGGTTTATGAGCTAAAGGAAGACTTGGTTGTTTATTTGTTCTATTCTCATAAGTATGGGCTACCGCTCTATAAGAGGGAGCCTTAGAAAGATCAGGAGGGTCACCATTAATAGAACAAACCATTTTAGAAGAAGGACTAGCTAGAGTCATGTAAATAACCGGTCTCTTAGGCCTTTGAGGGGTAGCAAAGACATATACTACATTTACAAAATCATCATAGCTAGTAGAAAAATTATTTGAATACATATTCTTGACATCAATCCAAACAAGATCAAATGTGCAATAATTATTTAAAGAAACATTCTCAACATCCATCCAAGGAGAATCAGATGTGGAAGGAGGTCCATCATTTGCTAATGCATCATCTCTAGAAGAGAGTGCATTAGAACAAAGGTGAGATTCATCGTTCACAAATGAAACTTCTCTAGAAGAGAGTGCATTGGAATGAGGGGTAGATTCATCATTCACTAATGCATCATCTCTAGAAGAGAGTGCATTGGAATGAAGAGAAGGTAAACTGACCTTAAGAAAGGTATCAATGATTTCATCTTCTTGCAACAAAATATCCTTCGAAGTAAGAGGATTTTCATGAGAATGATCAAAGATACCAAGTGACATGGGTAAAGCAAAGTCACCATCACATGCATGAAATGTAATATCATTAACATTTTGAACAAAATTATTTACTGAACTAATAAAAGAAGATATTAAATTCATTATGATTTTTTTAGTATTTTCTATGTTTTAGTAAATCACATTTTTGGAGGTCTTCGGAGTGAAATTTGTGTCAAAACTAGTATTTTAGGGAATAAGCTAGTACTCTAGGAGACCTTTCTAATGGTGCAAATGGTTTTGAATTCCAAGCACCGAGTCAAAAGTTATGACCCCAACAAGTAGGGGTAAATAAATTCTTAGTTTTTTCAAAAGAACACTGTTCTTCATGTCGGGTTCACCAAACTATAGAAGAGGGGGATTTTCTATTCACAAGTTCTCTTCATTTAGAGAGCCTCATGGGGTGAACTTCCCTAAACTACATCAAGGAACAACGCAAAAGTTTAGAATCTGAAAGAGTAGGTCATAGAGATTTTTTGGACAAACTGGCAAGCTCTCGACCAAAGGATGCCAATGTACAAAACAAATGATAGCACGACGCACTGGTGTCCTAGAGGCACATTAGCATCTTATACGGACTAAAGAGTAAGTTTATCACAGAAAATGCTTAAGTGACTGCTTCTATTCTGACTATTGAGAATTTACAGAATGTGATAAAGTAGTAGAATGCAATGGGATTGAAATAGAAATGTTAAAGCTAAGGAGAAGAAAGGGAAGAAATACTTACAACCACATGAGTGTTGAAGCCTCCACCAAATGAATGTCTTCAAAACCTGCTTGCACAATATCTAGATAGAATGTTGGGGCTGTATAGGGGTTTGCCTCAGTCAAACCCCCATTTTGGTGTTCTCACCTCCACAGACAACCAAGAAGAGAGAGAGAGAGATGGACAAAGCATGTGGTAAAAGAAAAACCTGCTTAAGAGTAGAACCCACACCACAAATAAGCGTGTGATAAAAGAAAACCCCACTCGGGTAGGAGAACCCACATCACCAAGTAAATGTACAATAGATAAGGGATATGGAATCCTAAGATGCTCACAAGCATAAGGCAAGGGAAATAAAGTTGCAAAGAGTGTTGTAATGGAAGCTTGAGAGAGCTTGGAGCTGCTACAACAAGCTATTATGAAGTTGTGCAAGCAAGTGATGGAGGTAGGCTAAAAGCAAAAGAAGTGCTAGCAAGACCTGGAAGAAGTTCGAAGATGCAAATGGATGGAAATAATGGATTAAAAAGGCAGAAAAGAAGCTTCTCGGGTGGTTACAGGGAATATTGAGCCATTTCCATCGAAAAACTTAGCTGACAAGTGGAAAACATGCTTAGAAACAATAGTCTGAGTGTTCACATGTCGCAGGATGTTAGCGCAGTGCACAAACGTCCAGGTGGTGCACTTGTGTCCGAACACGTCACAATACAAAACAATGAGAATTGGAAAAGTCCCAAGTTTGATGGAAAGCTAACACACAAGGGTGGCTGCTAAAAAGAGGTGCTGGAGTATCCTAAGAAGGGAAAGGCTGATGCAAGGGATAAAATGAGCCTACTCAAGATGCTAATGGAGTGGACACTAAAGCAGGTTCAAGAATGTATACAAAATTGTGAGGGGTGCAATTCTATGCTTATACAAGTTCAAACATAAAAACACACAAATAATAAGTGTATCAAATTCATATGAATTCCAAAGTTAGTTCTAACACACAATTTACACACATAGTAGACACTAAAGATAAAAGATCCCAAAGTTTGAACAAACACACAAAGTCAATTTAAAATATTACACTCTTCATGTAGAATGAATGTGAAAGTTCAAATATAACATACACACACATAAATAATAACATTATCAAATCTAATTAAATGGTAAAATTTTAGCAAATTTGAATGCTAAATTAATTAAAAGATAAACCACAAAAATGATAAGTTCATAAAATCCAAGTGAATGCCAAAATTGTTTCAAACATGCGTTACCATCAAAATAAATTCCTAAAGATCAAAGACGTCAAATTTTAAATAAACACATAAATTTGTTTAATGCAAAAGTTGTTGAAACATAACATACACATGCACATAAATAATAAGAGGATCAAATCTATGTGAACAGTATATGCATACACACAATGAGTCCAAAGTTAGTTTGAACAATTTCACACATATACAAAGTGAATAGTAAAGTTAAGTCACACACATAAAAAGTTAATGCCGAATGCATTTTATGCACATGTACATAAATAAAAACCCATACACATAAATTATATTAATTTTCAAGCATACTTGACACAGAGTTAGTTGAAAGACACAAAAAGCATAAAACAATAATGTTCAAACATATAATTAAAAAAAGTGCACACAATGTAAATAAAAATTTCAAGCACACTTCACATAGATTTGGTTGAACCACACACCTCAAATACATGAAGTAAATGGTAAAGTTCAAATACAACAACCACACAATTTCCAAACATAAATTACAACTTGATGTTCAAACACACTTGACATAAAGTTAATTCAAACACACAAGTGTCATATAGATGTAAACGGTCAACTTCAAACAACCTTTACACAAAATGAATTTTATAAAATTAGTTAATGTTCACTCTAACACACACTATGTGAATGCTAAAGTTAGTTCAACACTAAAATGAATGTCAAAGTTGAACACACTCATTTCATGCAAGCAATAAAGTGAATGCCAAAGTTAAAACATACACTTTACAAAAACAATAAGAGCATACAAAGTAAATGCTAAAACTCACACATGCTCAAATTCAATACAAAATTTTAAAACACACTTCATACAAAATTTGTGAATGCCAAAGTCAATGATGAAAGGAACTTTATGGATGTGCACAAATAAAAACCCACACACATAAATTATATTAATATTCGAACACACTTGACACAAAGTTGTTTCAAACACACACAACACACAAATATAAACACTAAAGTTTAAACATACACTTAAAAAAAAGTGCACATAAAGTAAATTGCCAAAGTTTAAACACACTTCACACAAAGTTGGTTGAACCACACGCCTCAAGTTACACATGAAGTAAATGCTAAAGTCCAAACACAACAAAAACATAATTGACACACACAACTTACAATAATTTTGAAACGTACTTGACATAAAGTTAATTCAAACACATAGTTCACATAGTTGTAAATACTAAATTTCAAACAATATTTACACAAGATTAATTATAAAATTAGTTAATGTTCACTCTCACACACTGTGTGAATGTCAAAGTTGAACACACTCATTTCATGCAAGCAATAAAGTGAATGCAAAAGCCCAAACATACACTTCAAAAGAATAATAAGAGCATACAAAGTAAATGCAAAAATTCACACACACACACACACACAATTTCAATACAAAATATAAAAAACACACTTCATAGAAAAATTTTGAATGCCAAAGTTAATGCCAAATGACACTTTATGCATATGCACACAAATAAAAACCCACACACATAAATTATATTAGTCTTCAAACACACTTGACACAAAGTTAGTTCAAACACACAATACACACAAATATAAACACTAAAGTTCAAACATATACTTAAAAAAAGTTCACATAATGCCAATGCCAAAGTTTAAACACACTTCACATAAAGTTATTTGAACCACACACCTCAAGTTACACATGAAGTAAATGCTAAAGTTCAAACACAAAAAAAACGCATAATTGACACACACAAATTACAATAATTTTGAAACACACTTGACATAAAGTTAATTCAAACACACACTTCACATAGATGTAAATACTAAACTTCAAACAATATTCACACAAAACAAATTATAAAATTAGTTAATGTTTACTCTCACACACAATATGTGAATGCTACAGTTAGTTCAACACTAAAATTTATGGCAAAGTTCAAGAACACACTCATTTTACACAAACAATAAATTGAATGCCAAAGTTTAAACATACACTTCACAAAGTTCAAAACTCTATTCATTAAAAGTTTGGGAATACCAATCAAAATAATTAATTGAATTGAATAAAAAAAAAAAATACTTCACAATTTTTTTTAAAAACATACCACAGAAAAAAAAAAAATGAATGTGAAAGTTTAAAACACAAACAATAAGTGGAATGAATGAAACATTTCAAAACTCTCTCCATACAAAGTTTGTGAATGCCAAAATACAAAGTTCAAACATTAAGTGAATTGAATAGAAATTTAAAATTCACTTGATAGGATTTAGTGAAGACAAATTTTAACACTCATTTCAATCGAAGTTCATGACTACTAAACTAGACATACTTCACATAAACAATTAAAACACAAATTCACACTTCACACAAAAGATAGCTAGCACATGCCAGATATCAAAACACGCTTCACACAAACAATAGATAGTGAATGTCAAAGATGAAAGAAAAACACTTCACACAAACAATAGATAGTGAATGCGAAAGATTAAAGAAAAATACACAAAAAAGTGGATCAAAATAATTAAAACAATACACAATAAGTGGCTCAAAAGGCACACTTGTAAATCAAAAAATCTTACAATAAGTAGATTAAAAATGCCAATAAGATTTAAAATTTTATAATGAGTGGATCAAAAGATCAAAAATCACTAAATATATAGTGAGACACACTTTAGTTAAACAATAAGTGGACTAAAAGTGCCAAATTTCACATCACAAGACAACACAGTTCACAAAAATACTAAGTCCAGAAGACATATCATTGACTTTGTAAAAACCATAAAATAAAACATTAAGAATAAATTAAGAATGTCAAAACATAAAACTCATAATTAAGAATAATTTGATCAACAATAAAATCAGACTAAGCGTATCTTATCTAACTTATGATTAATAAAATTAAAATTACAAGTGTAGTTCAATGTAGCTAAGAATAGGAATAAGATAATGAAAATTAATTCTGTTGTAATTTGTCGTAATTTATTAGCTTAATATCTTTCTTACTATGAAGAGTATTATTTGATTGTGTTGTCATTTTTGAATGTTATATATTACTGTTCAAACTAGAGTGTAAATCATATTTTATAAATATTTTGATTGTAATAAGACAATAAATATTAAGCACTATAAAACAAATCCACCAAATGCATTGCGAAAGAGACTGAAAAAATATATTTTATTAAAACTGAAATTATCTGATTACATTTCTAAAAATCAATTTGTCTTCAACAATTTATTCTGATCTTCAAAAGAAAACTTCTCGGTGATTTCACCACTATCAATATACTCCTTTCATATTTTTCTTATTTGAATGGCTGCTCACATATATTCTCTGTACATTTATTTTCCTACAAATGTAAAAATACAACTTCTGAGCAATTTGTTAATCAAAATTTGGCTAATAATGTAGAAAATTAATTATTATAACAATTACACTCGGCTAAAACTCTCTAAGTTTTCTTTTGACATGACTCTCCGTTTCACGAGAGTAGTTCTAAATGTAAATCTTGAAGGTTTTGTATGGGAGCTGGTTTTTGGCTGGCTACAGGCTGTCCTTTCTGCAGCTTTGTTTTTGGTTGTAAAGGATTTCGGGTCCTTCAAAACCTGTTTTTTCCTGAATAAAAAACAATTACACTCGGCTACAAAAAAATACTCTAGGAATAACTTTAGATCATAACATAGAATATAACATAGAATATCAAATGCTAAAATTTAAACCCACTTTGATAATTTGAATGTAAATACAGTGAAAAAGATGAGGAGACCAACCTAAATCAAGGTCCGTCAGATGGTTGGACATATAGTTTTCTGGGTCAAGATAGCTCTGCAAATGAGATCCACGATCTCTATACACATTGAATATTGACAATGGAATAATGTCAAAACCGTCTGGAATGAATTTGAATTATGGGTGGGTTTGCATAGTTATGCAAGTAAGCCAACCTCCTCGCTGTCTTCCAGCCTCCCTGAAAAAGATCAGATAAATTTAGTTATCAGCTCTCATGAATAAATTCTTGCCTGCCACCTGGAGACTGCATTAATGGCAAAAGGGATTTACAGAAAACCAGCCCATCGAAGGGAAAAGGACTCAACATACAAATAAATTTACTCATTGCTTTATTGATAGAAGAAATGGACTTGGATAAACAAGAAATTGTTGTTCAGGGCAACTCACCAGAGAGATATATTCATAGACGAGCATCTGCAAAAAGTCATCAACCTTACAAGGTCACAAAACACTATGATAATTCACCTTTACAAACCTGCAAAGACCCACAACATATGACAATTTTGTGATATTTTCTTTTAGATTTAAATTGTGTAGAATAATTTTAAGTGGAATCAATCCAAGAGCAATGAGGATGCTTTGATTCCTTTTCAAGAGTAGTTTCACATCGAGAGAAAACATGAAAATAAAACCATATTAGAAAAGTATGGAAATAGACTAAAACCATCCAAGAAAATCAATTACCCTGACCCATATTTAGACTAAATGCAGGACATTATATTAAATACTCTGTTGCAGTGGGAGAATGAAGGTGAAAACAAACTATTGAATCATTTCCCCCACAAAAGAAAGCAGTGAAACCACAAAACAAACAGAACACATACCATAGCAAGGATTGCTTGAAGAAGGCAGAGCATGGAGACCGATTATCAATCTCTTTCCTCACACACCACAAATTAAAAGAACAAAAGAACTCAGAAGAAACATAGACACAGGAGCCCAAAATAAACAGAAACAGCTATTAAATTTAACCTCTACGCCAGGCTGCTTTTATAGTTTCATTTGAGCGCCGTTTGTTAACTGTTCCGGATAGTTTAGAAAAGAAACACAGAAACGGTAATAATAAATATGCACAGGTATTTGTCATTTTCTACTTGCCCTCTAAATTGGAAATTGGAAATTGTTATAAATTTAATTTATAACTGTAAATTTTAAATAAAAATAAATATATTTATTCAAAAAAAATATCCAACCAAACGGCTGCTTTCAAGGGGAATGCTTTTTTATGTTTCTCCCGATGCATAAAATGTGCAATTGCAAGCAATCAATTGTCATCGGCTGCTATGAAGATATACATGTCTGAAGATATGCTCCTAATCTTAAATCTTTGCTAAACGCAGAGGAACATGCAAATTAATAGACAAGGTTGCGGAGTCACAATGCATGTTACTCCTAATCTTAAATCTTTGCTAAACGTTTTCTTTTGTTACTCATTTTTGGAGGAGACAATTGTATATGTAGGGAAAAATTAGAATATACCTGTGTAGCTGCACCACTAAACCTTTCAATGATCAACAAGAAGAACTACTTTCATTTTTAACATAAATATAGTATTTGAATCAATTGCCTGAGGTCTTATACACACAACTTAATGAACATATATTCTTGTTTTTGGATTGAAAATTATACAGAACCTTAAATTTAATGCCACACTTGAAAGACTAGTCTCTAATGTGCTTTTACCTTTAGAGTTTCTGAGGGAGACTATCATGCTTTCACCATTTAAAGGGAAGCCCTACGTTATCAAGCTCATCTATCTCTAGCCCTAGTCTATATTCCCTTAAAAAAATTCCTCTGACAAGTCTTACTAAACGTGGACTAGTATTTGAGCCCTTTGTCTCACCAGAATTAGAAAGAACAGCACTACGGTTCTACATTGACAGGGCTAGCATGAATACTGAAGCTCTGGTTATTTCTCCCACCTCTTCATAGGGCTTTATCCTCTTTCTTTGTTCTTCCATTCCTTTCAAATTTAGTAAGAGGAGAATCCATTGTGGGAAAGACAGGGTGCCCTGCAGTATGAGGGGCGGTAAGCATGGGTGGCCGTGCAAGGATATAGATAGCATGGAATGTTGTATTTGATTTCAATCTTGCTTATTTCTCTTATTTCTAAACTCCTCTCTGCACATCCCTGTCCCTTCTGTACAATCCCAAAGCACTTCACTGTGGCAACTTCATGTTTCTAACCTTTCCCTCTAAAGCATGTTTGAGTACTGAAGTTCGTCCTCTAAGTTTCTAACCTCTACCTATGCACAATCCTAGGGCATACATATTGAAAAGGCCAAGCTTTTTGCGACTTAGACATAACGAATATCAATTGCTCAGAATAAAACGAATTAAATGGCTGTTCCATAAGTGATGGAAACTACGTTCTCAAGATGTAAAACAATTTTTACTTTTAAATTTGAAGGTGGTAAAACTAAATATTTTCTTTTCTTTTCTCTCCTACAATTGCATATAAATTCTTCTACAATATTATGTATCCATGAAAACCACGTTCTAAAATTTAATCCATTCAATTAATTTTAAAATTTAAAATCTGTTTGAATAAGCCTAATTTTAAACATGTGGTTTTCACGGTGATGAGAAGAAGCTTCCAGAAAAATTACACAGTTAACTAGCCAAGATAAATTTACTGCAAAACTGTTTTTTCAAAACGATATGATGAACTAGGGTAATGAACATAAAAGAAGAAACGCATTTTCAACTGCTTTTTATATTAAATTGGTTTTTCCAGAATTGCATGCACTGAGTCTCTTCATAATAAGACTGTTTAGGGTAAACCAGAACATTATTAATCAGCGCTCCAGATATCGATGGCAGTTTGAGAATTTAGCCAGAAATTTCAATGATTTTGAGTTGAGGCTGTGGTTGAGGGCGCTTCGGCACTGTCACAGTCAGTACTCCATTCTCCATGCCAGCTTTCACCTCATCCAAATTTGCATTCTCAGGTAGCCTGATAAGCCTCTTGAAGCTCCCTCTCCACCGTTCAACACGGTGATATTTCTCCTCCTCCACCTTCTCTTCTTTCCTGCGTTCTCCGCTTATTTGAAGAATTCGACCGTCTAACACTTCTATTTTCACCTCCTCTTTCTTTAATCCTGCAAGAAGAACAACGATAAAAAGGGAAAATTTGTTCAAGCAAAAATTGACAATTAGACAGTGAATAAATAAATACCAGGAAGGTCGCCCTTGAAGATATGAGCATCAGGAGTTTCCTTGCAATCCACGTATATCTGGGCAGGTCCATATGCTTGATGATATTGCTCGTACAGGGGAGATTTGCATTGAAGGTCAGACATTTGGTAACACACACTAAATCAATCAATCTATCAATCTATGATAGAAAAGGCTTCACGATCTCTCTTGTTGATTCAAAAACGCCAGATTGAGGTGTATATATATATTATTACTCAAATCTGTTCCAGACGTTTCCAAAGGGACCATATATTATGGTAACCGTTTCACTTTACACGCGGCACTATGTTATTGGACCGGATAATAAAATACAATGAGGCATTTAACTTCCTTATGGGACCAGATTAAACTTTTACCGAAAAGGAGGGAGGGAAGTATTGGAAATGTAGATGGTCAAGAGATCCAAATTATTCCAATAATAAAAAAAAAGAGATCCAAATTACATAACGATAACTATTATTTTAATCTATTCAAAATTTTAAAAACTTTTATAAAAAAATTTATTTAATCTACTCCAATATCTATGCAATTAAATCAACGTTCCTTCTTATAACTAGAAATAAATATAAATAACAACCATTGCTAAATGTAGTGTAGTCTTTTATTAAATAAAAGATCTTTTTTAGACTTATAATGAGAGCTTACAAGTATTTTAACTTTTTTGGTTAATTTGTTTTTCTTTTTGGAATTAAAGAATGAGATGGTGTAAGGGTTTTGTCTCGTGATTTTGTTTATTGATTTTATTTAAGATACCATCTCGTATATGGTAATAGCTTATAGTTTTTTATTTTGATGATATTTTAAGGAGTCACAAAAGCCTCAAAAATAGGAACTGCCGAAAATAGTAGTTACAACCCAAAATTCACAAATAGCTACAAAGCAACAAAATTGACAGGTAGTAGGGACCTATCAATTAAACAGTTGTTACATGATCTTCCCCATCTTCAAAAAGTTTGAACCTCCTTGGTTAGAAGAACTAGACTACGTTGCCACTAGTATGAGCATACAAACCTTTCAGTAGGCCTGTGATTAAGATATTCTCTTGCGATTCCTTGGCACAATCCGAGCCATTGCTAAAGCTTCAAACCCAAGTTCAAGATTCCAATGTTGATTCCACCATTCAATTGGACAAGAAAAACTAGGTAAAGTTTCCAATACAAAGCCAACAAAATAACTACTGCTGCTATCACCAATAGACTTCAAATTTCTCCCTTGTCCCAATCATACTTCATATCACTGCTCTAAGACAAAGTTATGCAATCACTTTTGAGAAAAATATTGACCACATTCTTGAAAGATCTTCCATGATCATGCTTATACTCCCACAACTCACTATCCCTTTCAATCTGATGAGACTAAAAACTACAGTCAACTAAAACTTCAACATCTATCTCATATGGTGTAACAATAATCCTATTAGTTGAATTTTGTTGCAATTCCACACCAATTTTTTATTGTTCCTCACTCTTCAAATTATTTATCTCATCTACTCCTAAATTATTTGTACCTACATTCTTCCTTCCTTCTCCCTTCTCCTCCTCCAAGAGCCTAAAGAATTTATTCGTTAACTTGCTTTCATTAGTGCACTTCTCTCCTTTTCTCCTCCTTGCTTTATTATGGAGTGTGAAGTCATCTATGGACACCTTATGGTCAAATTCCGAATGCTTAGGTTAAGTTATACAAGGCTATCTTTAGAAGGGGTAGAAATACCTCTCCACAAACTCTTAAGGATGGCCATGGACATCCTTCAAGAGGTCTTTCTTTGTTTTTTTTTATGTTATTTTTAGTTTTTCTATTTTTAAATTTTATTTAATTAAATTATTTAGTTAAATCAAATATATATTTTAAAATTTAATTAAAGAAATTTATTTATTGCTAATTAAACAATTATAAATATATTTCTTATAGGTATGATTAATGAAAATTTAAAACAGTGACTACTTTCACTTATGTTTAGAAAATTTGATTAAGAGAGCTAAAGGGTAAGATGACAACTCACTCACTTGATTTTTTTTATTTTTTATAATTGATGTTATTAGAATGTTGTATATTTTATGGAATTTATTTGAATAAAAATATATGAAATTATGGAAAGTGATATTTATGTTTGTGAGTTTTGATTGTATGGATTTCATTTTTAGTTTTGATGTTGTATATGCCATTGAGTTGTATGAGTTATATTTGAATTTCTAATGACATATGCCATTGAGTTGTATGGGTTTTGTTTGAAGGCTACAAAAAATTCTTACCACACATTCTTAGTGCACTAGTTTATCAATCATGGTTGAGTGACATTTACTCAAGATTCTACATGGTGATTGAATAGATTTTGTAAAAAGATTTTTTAATGACATGTAATTTAATTGTATGGATTTATTTGAATGTTTTAATAACATATTTCATTGTGTTCAATGAGTTTTGTTTAAAGGTTGCATCAAACTCCTTTTGTGTGTCTAATGTGTGTCCATGCATCATGGTTGATTAATAACAATGACTCTTGTGCATGATTATTGTATGAATTTCTATGATGAGTCTAATGGTATATGCATCACTAATTTAATTGTATGGGTTTTTTTATAGGTTCTAACCATATATATCATTTAGTTCTATTGTTTTTGTTTAAAATTCAAATCAAACTCCTATGGTGTGTCTAGTGTGCTTATTCATACATCATGGTTGAGTGAGATTGACTTTTGTGCATGACACTTGTATGAATCTTATTGTCATGAACTTTAATACACAATAAAACTAAACACACATAATGGTTAGCGACATTCACTCTTTTCCATTATGATTATATGGCTTTTGTGTGAAGGGTATAATAAAAAATCATTAAGTTGTATGGATTTTGTTTATAGCTTATAGTGATGTATATGAGATTAAGTTGTATGGTTTCCACATGAAACTCATATCATGTGCCTAGGGTGCTTACTCATGTAGTAAGGTTAATGATTGCATGTAAATGGTTTAATGATTAGTTGAGTCTTATGGGATTTATATAAATTCTCATAGCTAATTTGCATCTAACCATTATGGAATGTTTCATTTTCTTGTGCATTAAGGCTGATGGCATTGACCAAGTATAACTAACTATATTACTTTTTTGTCAAGGGTCTAATGATGGGTCTTAGTGTGCATATGCATTAAGGTTAAATGACATTGGTTATATTCCCATTGTACATAATTTAATAATATGCCATGTCTAATGTGTTTGTATTTGCATCATGGTTGAGTGACACTAAGTCTTATGTTGGATGGGGGTGATCCCACAATGTTGGTTTACAATTTTTGGGAGATTTTGATTTTTGTTGAAATCACATATTTTAAGAAAATATAATGATTTAAGCCTTAAAAAGCTTCATTTGAAGGATTCCAATTGAAGAGGATTTGATCAAACTACCTTAGATCAAACCCCCTTGGATAGAACCCCGCTAGTTTTAAACCATACCTATAACGAAGTTTCCTTTACACCTATCAAAATGTTTAATAAAAACCATTAAGTTTGATTTACCTTTTGGGGGATCAAAATAATTCATTTAAAATTTATTTTTTGTAAGTATGTAGTCCTTATTATAAGCTTCCCAAAAAGTATAATTTTAAATAAATTTAATTTAATTATTATATTTATTTTTTATTTCTTGTGAATGTAGGTTTTTCACTGAAAATCAAGCTCTCTATTCTGCACATGTGGAAAAATAGAAGATTATCAAAAAAAAAAAAAATTAAAAATACTAGTGCACCAAATATTGAAGTACTTAATCCAAAAACAAAAAATTGAATTTCGATGTACATACAAAAAATGTTGTGTATTATATGGTTTGCCTATGTCTAAATTGTAATGGGTTTGACTTCAAAACTTGATTAAGGAAAAAATATTCAATAAAATACTATGAAACCAAATGGAAGCACTAGATATCATAGTTACAAATATAAATTAGAAAAAAATATAATTTTTTCCTTCATGGAAAAATTTATGTGTCATACGGTGAGCGTCACTCGTTAAACATGGTGTTTACTGAAAAAAACTAGTTTTTGAAGGAGATGCAGAAAGAAGTGCAATATGATTCTATTTTTTTTGAAAAAAATGCATTTAGAATCTATAGACAATATGTCACAAATCACTAGTTTTCATCATCTTCAAATTCCTCACGGTTTAGCCACTATAGGTGTCCGAAAGTGAAGATTTAGTTAGAAAAAATTAGTTTAGTGTCCAGTTTGGCCAAAAATTGTAAACCAGTATTGTGGGATCACCCCATGGTTTTAATGGAATGTGGCATACATGGTGTGCTCTAGGGTTGAATGACATATATGGCATAGCATCCTATAACTTTGTTTTTTCTTCTGTGTTGAGTATGCATTGTGACTAGTGTTCATCAAAATCATATGGTGTGCCTAGTGTGCTTATTCATGCACAATTTTATGAACTTTTGAGTGTAACCCCCAATGACATATATGGACCATTAAGTTGTATGTATTTTTGATGGAAGGTTACAAATGATTTTGCATGGATTTTTATTCAAATTTTATTGTTTATGCATCATGGTTTAGTGACATTGATGTTATGATGTAATAATTGTATGACATTTGCATGGAGGGTCTAGTTACATATATCATTCAATTGTATGATGGGTTTTATTTGAAAGTAATAATGATATAAATGCCATTATATTGGTTTTTCTAAGCTTGCATCAAATTGTATGGTGTTCTTAGAATGCTTGCTTATGCATCATTGTTGAGTGATATCAATTATTCCACATGATCCATATTTGGTTTGAAAGAACTATTGACATATATGCCCTTGAGTTATATATGAGTTTTGTTTGAAAGTTTTATCAAACTTATATGGTGTGCTTGTTTATGCATCATGGTTATGTAGCATTGACTCTATATGTGATAGTTCTAATGGAATGAATCCTGCCAGTTTCATCGATTTTGTGTGGTGTGCATCATGAATAGTGTACATCAAACTCATATGGTGTGCTTATTCATGCAATATGGTTAGTGACATTCACTGTTATTCATGATGATTATAATTTTCTTTTTGTGAAGGTTCAAATGGTGTATATTCCATTTAGTCATGTTAGGTTTATTTGATTGTTGCACCAAACACCTATGGTGTGCATAGAGTGTTTGTCTATGCACAATTGTTGAGTGATTAATTTTTATCATGATGATTATATCACTTTTACATGAACACTCTAATGACATGTCATTTAATTTTATAGATTTTGTTTTAATCTTTTAATTAATTTTATTTAATTGACTTGTATAGGTTTTTTTAGGGTTGCATCAAAATTCTATGTTGTACATAATGTGTTAGTTCATACATCATGGTTCAACGATAATGAGTCTCATGCATGATGATGTTAGAGTGTTTTCTAGAAAGGGGTTTAATGGAGTATGTTAATGAATTGTAGAGTTTTTTTGAAAGTTATACTAGCATATATGGCATTCAATTGTGCATGTTTTGTTTGAAGATTGCATCAAACTCCTATGGTGTCACTAGTAAGCTTGTCTGTGCATTATGGTTTAATGACATTCTCTTTTTCATGATGAGTTTCAACTTTTATGTAAATGGGATAATGAAATATACTTCATTGAATTATAAGGTTATTTTTAAAGGTTCTAATGATGTATTTTATTGAATTATTTGGGTTTCATTTCAATTTTAGGTCAAACTTCGATGATGTGGCTAGTTCCTTTTCATGCATTATGATTGAGTGACATTGAATTTTATTCATGATGTATGTATGAACTTATATGTTACTTATTTGTATGGTTTTTTTTTTGAAAGTTTCATGAAACTCCCATGGTACCTATTGTGTTCATGTTTGAATACATCATGGTTGAGTGAATTTGACTCCTACGCATGGTGAATATCGCTTTTGCATAAAGGACTTAATGGCATATTTCATTAGGTTGCATGGGTTTTGTTTGATATATATAAGACATATTATTAAGTTTTATGGATTTTTAAAGGTTGCATCAAAATATTATGGTGTGGCTAATGAGCTTGTTCATGAATCATGGTCAAGTGACATTGATTCATGTGCATGTTGAATTAGAAATTTTGTGTGAAGGGTCTAATGAGATATTGATGCAAGAGAATCACTCTCAATATGTTTTTTATGCTTTAATTAGTGTGTTAGGAGTTTTTTTTGTGTTAGTATGGGTATTGAGGGATCCATTAGGATAATTTCAAATGGTTCATATAGCTTTGATAGGCCTACATTTCAAATTTGTGGTTTACCGCCAAAAAGAGAAATTTGAATTTCTAGATGGATTTTGGCTTGCTACAAGGTTGGGGATTGTTCTCAAATATTTTTTTGGCTTTCATGAGTCTAATAAGGTCTTAAATGACCATGGGAATCATGTAAGGTCCTTTTTTGTTTTTTTCTTAGTTCATGTTTGAAAAGTTGCAAAAAGAGAGCATAATTGCCAAGTTAATGACATAGACATTAGGTTTTTGAAAAAAAGGACTTATGCTCAAGTTGGTAATTGTTTTGTAGTTCTTGGTTGCTAAGTCAATAAAAATATGTGCTCCAAGAAATGGAGTAATATTTTCATGATAAGCCCTTTTTTTTGACAAGTTTGTGATAGTTTTCCTTAAAAAACAACAAAGAACCGATTGGTATGGCCTTGTGTACAGTCAAGTTGCAGGTTTGTGTTTCTGTGGGATGATGATGACATGTCTTAAGGTTCAAATATAATTTTTTTGAGGTGATTTCATTGAGTTTTTTCTCACGTTATGATATAAATGGTGCTCATTGCTATGTTTTGAAACTAGGGTTCCCAGTGATAAAGATCTTCCCATAAATTTTGTTCTAACTATGGGAAAAATCTAAAACTTGGTAGAAACCTTCATTTAATTTCTGCCTAGGGTCTACCAAAGGAGAGATCTTGAAAGTGTTGTAGGTGAAAGTTATGTAGGTTGAAGTGCAAGAGGGATTGATAAACCTTATAAATCCTTAAGGGTTTAGTGATTTTTGTCTTTTGTTGAGTTACCACAGTGGAGCTAGGGTTTGATAAGACCCTATAGAGGTTGTTAAATGTTGGTGAAGCTTGAGAAGGAAGAAAGGAAGAGTTGCATCATCCCAAACAGCTATAGGTTAGTTTGAGGTGTTGAGAATAGTTGAAACCATCCTCTCCCATTGATCTTGTTTTTCCACAAAGTGCAAAAGACTATTTTCCTATGCATCATATATATGCCAATTTTCATTGATTTTATTTGAAAGTTCTCATAGGGTACAAGTTATTGAGTTGTATATGATTTATTGGAAGGTTACATCAACTCATATGCCGTGGCTAGTTCCTATTGATTGTTGTGCATGATGATTACATATGAATTTATATATTATTGATCTATATGGGTTTTGATTAAAACTTGAATCAAAATACCAAGGTGTTCCTATTATGTTCATGTTTATGCATCATGGTTGAATGACTTTAACTCCTATACATGATGAATATGTCTTGTGAATGAAGGGTTTAATAACATATTTTTCATATATCATTAAGTTGTATGGGATTTCTTAAAAGGTTGAATCATAATATTATGGTGACTAGAGTGCCTATTTATGCACCATGGTTGATTGATACTAACTCGTGTGCATGATGATTGTATGGATATTTTATGAAGGGTTAATGACACATTTGCCATTTGGTTATATGAGTTTTTTTGAAGATCCTGGTGGCATTTATGCCATTGAATTGTATGGTTTCTGTTTGAAATTTGCATCAAACTCCTTTTTTGTACATAGTGTGCTTATTCATTCATCATTGCCTCTTGTTTATGATGGTTGTAAGGGTATTTCATGAAGAGTAGTGAAGTATTTCATTGATTTGTATGATTTTTTTATGGTTGCACCAAAATCCTATGATGTGTTTAGTGTGCTCATTCACACATTATTTAATTGAGTGGCATTGACTTGTGAATGTTGATTCTATGATTTTCATGAAGGTCCTAATGAACCTTTTCATGTAGTTGTATGGAATTTGATTGAAGGTTCTAATAGCATATATGTCTTTGAGTTGGATGAGATTTGATTGAATATTCTAGTGCATATATTTCATTGAAGTATGTGGGTTTTGTTTGGAGGTTGCAACAAATTCCCATGGTGTGCATTCCATGCATGTTTACACATCATTGCATCTTGCGCATGATGATCTTATGACTTTTATGTGAATTGATTCTAATGATATATATTATTTAATTGTATGGGTTTGTTTATAGTGTGTTTATTCTTGTATAATGATTGTTAAATCAAACTCTTATAGTCTGTACCTTAGTGTGAATGTTCATGCCTAATTTCTTCTTTTATGATTGTAAGACATTTATGTGAATGGTACAATGACACATGTGTCATTGATATGTTTGGATTTTGTTTGTAATGTGTTCATTCATGCATTATGTTTTAGTAACATTGACTCTTGTGCATGATGATCATATGGCTTTTGTATAAAGGGTCTAATGGCATACATATCATTGGGTTGTATGAGTTTTATTGTAAGTTTGCATCAAAGTCCTATAACTTGTGCCTAGTGTGCTTGTTCATGCATCATGGTTGAGTAACATTGATTAGTGTATGTTATTTAAATGGATATTGCATGAAGAGAACAATGACATATATTCCATTTAAGTTGTATGAATTTCATTTGATGGTTTTGAACCAAAGGAAATAGGTTTCTAACCTTTTGGGGAGATGGAACTTGGACCTATTTTGCAATTTAGTTCATTAGGAACCTAGATTTCTCAACCAAGTGACTTGATTGAGGGAAGGACTAGGGGGTTCCTTTGTGTGATTGGACAGGGGTTCACCATTAAATGAAGCTTCGAAGGAAAAATGCAAACATATATGCATAAAAACCTAGAAAATTGAAAGCATGAAATCAAATTGACAAACAAAAATGGAACATAAAGCACTTGGAAGAAATATGGGGTCAAAGGAAGGTCTGAAACTCTGAAAATATACCTTTTGAAGTCCACTGGGAATAATACGCTAGATTGGGCAATTTAGTCCTACTACATGGTTTTTGGATAGAATTTGGAATATGTTGGTGACTGATTGGGATCTGCAAAAAGTTGGTAAAAAAGGTATATTGGGACGCATATCCCATGTTGGGAGATTTAGTCCCATTAATAGGGTTTGATTGATATTTTTGTAGCCTCTAGTGATCTTCTGTAGCTTTTGTCTTGTCCAATATTCAAGTCTAGAAGTTTGAATTTTGGTTCGTACGCGAGTTTTCGTGAAGATGACAACTTCTTAACAACTTTGACAACTTTATCTTCGAAGGATATTCAAGCTCCAATTCACCTATATCAAACCCTTAGAATGGAGGTTGAAAACTTGTGTGAAAAAACTTTAATGGATGTGGATCTTGACTCTGGATTGAGTTATTGAAGCTTTGTCTCGAATGCTTGTTTGAATCATGAAACCTACATCACAAATGTTAGCTCACAAACACACATGATGCATGAAGACTTTGACATGATGCTTGAATCTTGAATATAGCTCCAAATACTTGATGATTTTCTCTTAAATGCTCTTGTAAACTCTTGTGCAATCTTAGGATGCTTGAAAAATTGCTAGCTTGTTCTCCTCTAAATTTCTTAGATGAAATTATGTGAAATAACCTTTTATTTAAACTGGTTTATGCCTAATTTCCCAAAATTACAACACTATAGGCTGCCATTTGAAAGTTAAATCTAAGGATAATATAATCCCAACAAGAAATTGATTTAAAATTGGTCCTAGGGTAAAGCTGGAATCATATGTTAGGTTTGGCATAATAGTCCCAGTGGCTCAAACCTGGGACACACATTTTGAGAAGTGTTAAGTTCAATGCAACATTTAAAGTCAGGTAGTGAGACCTGGATGGGATCCATACGCCCAAAGGGGTGTATGATTCCTAGATCCCTAGATCTGGTATACATAGCCAAAAACATTAAATTATGATTTATTATTCGTTAAATGTCAGGATTATCCTTAGAAAAATGTATTTAATTAGACTTGTCTAGATGAAAAATAGGACCAATTAGGGCATAAATAAGCCATGTTTTAATAGGGAGGGTCCAAAAAAGTGTGAAAATGTAAAGGGATATATTTTTCTACACTACATTTAGCCCCCACTTTAGTGAGAGGATGAACTTGCATCAAACTCACACTAAAGTAGACAAATTCACATCAATAGGGGTCCAAGTGTACTAATCCTAGTGAGATAGGATGGAAATGATGAACAGGGTTGCACAAGCCCAAAGGATCAAGATCTTATGGTGGACCAACATAGGCACAAAGGAACACACATGTGAATGACGTATAAAGCAACAACAAGGTACAAGCATACACTGTGAAAGACATAAAGAAGAAAGCAAATGAAAAAGAGAGGTGGATCAAGCATTGATAGTCTGTCCAACATGATGTGGACTAGGTCTAAGTTGTTTGTCTAGAAAATGTTTACAAGGGGAACACGATGTCAGGTGATCCAACAATACTGGTTTACAATTTTTGGCCAAACTAGACACTGAAATAAATTTTTCTAACTAAATCTTCACTTTTGGGCACCTATAGCGACTAAACCATGAGGAATTTGAAGATGAAGCAAACTAGTGATTTGTGAAATTTTTTCTGTAGATTCTAAATATATTTTTTTCAAAAATTTTGGAATCATATTGCACTTATTTTTCCATCTCTTTCAAAAGCTATTTTTTTTAGTAAACAAAATTTTGAAGGAGTGACGCTCACCGTATAACGCATAACTTTTTTTCCATGAAGGATAAAATTCTATTTTTTTCGAATTTAGATTTGTAACTACGATATCTAGTGCTTCTAATTGATTTCATAGTGTTTTATTGAATATTTTTTCGTTAATCAAGTTTCGAAGTGAAACCAATTATAATTCAAACATAGGCAGACTGTATAATGCGTAACTTTTTTTGTATGTATCAAAATTCATTTTTTTTGTTGGATCAAGGACTTCATAGTTGGTTTGCTAATTCAAGATATTTGGGGTTTTTCATATATGATCTTATGGTATATGTTAGGGGATTAGTTATTTGATTAGTATATGCTCAAAAGATGGTTGTTTTGTAAAGATTTTATAAGTTGTTGATAGGAAGGATTCAATATGTAGACGATGAAGACAATATTATCAATTTACAAACAATGTATTGCCAATTTTCAAATGGAAATAAGACTTCTTTTGTTATCTTTATTATATATATTAATATATAGGTTATATGCCTCTCATTAAAAAAATAAATCTGGTGCACTCATATTTTTTAATTTTTTTTTTATAACATGCTATTTTTCCACATGTGTAGAACAAAGAGCTTGATTTTTGGTGAAAAACCTATGTTTAATAAAACTAAAACATATTAAAATTATATTCGTTGTATAGTTCATTCCAAGGACTACCATCATCCAGTTGGGTCTATGAAGTCTCCTCCATTTTCATCCTCAACTCGAGCTTCAAAGTGCAAAATTCTAGACTTTTTTGCCTGAGGGGGAGAAGGGGGGAAAAGGGGGGTTCACTCAAACAAGGGTTCAAGCGAACCCCATTTCCATAAACCTTTGCTTTTGGATTTTTTCTAGGAATGGTGGGCCCCATCATTAAATGGGTTCACTCGAAGAGGGGTTCTATCGACCCCCCTTTGGGTTCATTCGAACCAAAAGTTTGTTCAAACCCCAAAAACCCAAATTTTTTGCATGGGGTCATTTTTTGCAACTTTTCCTTCCTCACTAGAATTGTAAACCACTTTTGTGGGTTCACCCTGTCCACTATACAAACAAAATGTATGATCATCAGGGCTAGTGGAATCCGATATCCACTAGGTGAGCCCTCAGAGACACATACGCATGTGGGCAGTATGTGCTCACACACACACAAGCAAGTGGCTATGGGAAAGTCATGCCTAAGGTTGAATCCCATATGTACAAACCATACCAAAACTATAGCTCCTAATAAATTTGATAAGGTGCCACACAACATGAACACAACACGAAAAATAGGATTCACAAGGCAAGCAAAACTTTGTATGCTAACACCCATAATCAAACAAGATAGCTCCATAGGCAAGCAAAGTGTGTTATGCAAGGTGGCCATATAATGGTTATTGTAAATGCGAAATAGTGTAAGATACATTCAAAGGGATTTTTCTTAGTTAATGTAAGGTTTCCACTTAGGGAACATCGTGGCTAATGTCTCTAAGAGAGGACCAATCGAAAAAATAGAAGATTCACAACATAGGGAATGCACTCCGCTCGACATTTCCACTAAGAGGAATATTATAATATGCTAAAAGAGATCACGCTCTTGAAGGACATCTCACCCAATGTCACCACAAAGAGAAAGATGCATTTTATGAAGTAAGAAGATCACACAATGAAATATGAGTTGTAATTGAAATGTAAAAGAATAATTCCAATCTATGCCCCCACTTTAAAGAAATTGCTAAACACCATGTTGTGAGAAATTAATTTAAAGTAGCAAATGATAAATGCTAAAAGGACATGAAAGCTTATTTGGAAAGCCCTATGTCACACATATGTTTCCAATAAGATACATCATGAAAAGGGATTTCCCTCACAATGAAATTCCAAAATAACACATAAGGGATCCACGGATTTGAGGTCAACATATATGTCTTTGCTACAATATTGTTCAGAGAGATCGAAAACATCATCATTCCCAAAATACTCATGGAACAGGAAGAATGACACATAGAGAGCGAAAAAAAGAAAATATTTTGGGTCAACATGGAAGAGACCTAAATGTCTTGATGCCTTGCGTCATCCCCAAAAGTAAAAAAAAGACAACGAAAAGATAAAGGTTTAGGTCATATAGAAGAATGTAGGTACAAATAGAGGAATTCCACAGAGAGAGATACATCAAACATAATAGTACGAGAGATTACATTACGCACATGAAATCAAATATAACATGAAAAACAAAACAAAGGCAAGACTAGTAAGGCACATGTGATTCAACCTATAGCAGATCATTCACATCCCAATCTTGTCCATTGTATGTGGAAGGTGGATAGCTGGCCAAAGGGACAACAACAAGTGTGATACTAGGAGCATCACCAAGTTCAACACCTGGTGAGTCACTCTTTGTAGGAGAATCATCACAATTGTTATTATCTAAGCTCATGGAAGAAGAAAACAATAAATTCAATTCATTATCAATTTTATCAATCTTATCATCATCGTCCAAGTTATTCACAATGAGAGGTCAAATGATAATGTCCAAAGAAGGTGCCAGTCTATGTTGTGGTTGTGAAATAGAATCTTTTTGTTGTGGCAAAGAGGGAGACTCATCGTTTATTTCTTCACTTAAGTTTGGATGTTGATTTTATTTGTTATTCTCTTCATTTAACCTTCGAGCAATAGCATGATGTCCATGCCTATGCTCTCTAGCATTTCTATTTATTTTGGTATGATTTTCAAGTTTTTTTTGTATAGGAGTGGGTTTATCAACAATAGGTTTATTTTTCTCCCTTAGAGGAGGAACGAAAGGAACTACGGGAGGTCATTCAACCATTTTCTCTTTAGCTTTGTAAACTTGTTTTTATCTTAGGAGGCACAACGAGATTATTTTGGTTGTCTCTAGGTCATTTGTAGGAGATAGGAAAATGATCTATATTGGGTTGGTCTTGGTTACTTGGAAGGGATTTTGGTTCAATCATGGATTCATCAAGGATAGGAGGATCAATCATCGGTTGAGGCATGTTTCAAAGGGATAATTTTGTTATGCGTTTTCCCTTAATTTTTTGATAGGATTTGAAAATGAAATCTTCACGAGGTTTAATAGGTTTAGGCCAAAAGAAATCCAATGAAAAATTCCCACAAGAAGATTTAGGATTAAAGCCACTATGGTGCATAGTAAATATCTCATTGTCAAAGGGAAACTTTAAACATTTATGCACAATCAACAAGATGGCTTCCATGGAGCATAGCCATGAATAAACAAGCTTCACATAGAATTGATCCGATGTTGAGATGATGGAGAATGAGACATCTAATTGTTTTGGTCCAAATTTTAAAGGAAGGATGATTGAACCTATCATAGGGAAAGCAAAACCATTGTGTTTTTTTATCCATGGTTTTGATTTATCATATATATCTTGATAGATTTCATGCACACGTAAAAATTCTTTAGTGATCACATTCTCTCCACAAATGAGATCAATTAATATCTCATTAGTGGGCTTGTCATTGATTCAATCGGCTATGTAAAGAGGACCATTAGGTGCCCTTCTAATTATATATTTTGATGAGAAAGCAATGTTAAGAGTTATTTTAGTTTTTCCCTCATGAGGGTGAATTTTGATCAATCCAACCATAGTATATGTAGGACTTTGTTCATTAGTGTCCATGTTGTCATCATTCGTGTCAATATTCATCACATCATTCTTAGTTTCACTAGCTTTGACAAATGAAATATTATGATTTGACATGGGGTTGGTAAATATTTGTAGGTTTTCGTTGGGAGGGGCAAAAAAATTATTACCTCAATCATTGACACCTCCAATTTGAATATGGTTGGAATCAATGAGGTCTTGTACCATGTGTTTAAGATGCTTACAATATTTTGTATCATGTCCATTTGGACGATAAAAATGACAATAGGAATTTGATCTAAAGTTCAGAGCTAATGGCTTAGTAGGATTAGGAGTTCTAACGAGAGGTAAGGAAATCAAGTTCTTTTCTAGAAGTTGTAACATGGTATTATGGAGGGTATTGGGTAAGGGAGTAAATTGTCTATTCATATCCCAAAATGTAAAAGGGTTTATCTTCTTTATGGTAGCCACGTGGGTATCAAAATGATGGGTTGGTGGAGGGAGATTTAGTTGAAGAAATCCTTTATTTTGTTTCCTAAAAGGTTGGTAATTGTTTTGATTTGTGGATTTTGAATTTTTAGGATGGCTAGAGGTGGGTTTTGTTTCAGGACTACTAACCAAGTTTTCATAATCACGACTTGAGAAGTACACAAGTGTATGAAGGAAGGAAACTTCATCATGCCAAGCTTATCTTGCATCTTAGTTTTTAAGTTCTCAATGAACATTCGTTGAAGGTGACGATCGAGAATTTATATGGAAATTTGTGAATAAATCAACTGGTAGCATGAAATGAAGTTAGTAACCTTTTCATCATCCTTTTGATTACATCCAATCAAATCAGCTAAGGTCATCTTAGGGATCATGTGCACCTAGAAATGGTTAATAAATTCCTCATAAAGTTCATTGAATGAAAAAATTGAGTTGTTTTGGTATTGAGGAAAACCATTCTAAAGTGGCATCTTTCAAGGATATAGGGAATAGTTTAGCCAAGATTTTATCTTCAAAGATGAAATCACTACATTGGGCTGTAAAACTAGAAACATAGCTAACAGGATCTCCTTTCCCACCACATTTCTCAAATTGGGGAACTTCTACACCTTGTGGCATTTGTTCTCTCAATATCTCCAAGGATAAGAGATTGGTTTTGATATATTGTGAAGCTTGACCATTATTGTTTTGATTTAGAGTTGCGTCTTTTTGTTGGAGAGATGTTATGCTTTGAAAGAGTGTGTTAATGATAGCATCATTGTTGTTGTAAGGTGGAGGGGAATAAGTGGAGTGGTGTATGTATGCATAGGGCAAGTGAATTATAAATTTGTGAGGGAGGATGTTTGAGGAGATATTGTATTTGAATGCACAAAGCTAGAAGGATTCCCTGTGGAAATACCTAAGGAAGTTTTCACATTGCTAGTAGGTTGAATGGTTGTGGTAACTTGAGTACTAGTGTATGTAGGAATGAAAATGGGTATTGTAGAATGAGGAATTGAAGTTCCAACATGGATTTGGGTACACCCCAAAGCTTGAGTACAACTAGTGATGGTAGGGATAGTGTTGTTAATATTATGCACATTGGTTGAAGTGAAGTCATGGGAAATGAATTAGGCATACTATGATCCATAGGTGATTGATTATCAACACTATTAGGAAGAGAGCTAGAAAACCCAATATCCATGATGAATGGTATATCACAAGATGACATGAGTCTCAAACTATGTCTAATAATAGTATTGCTAATAACACACCAAGTTGTAAAGCTCATACATGTTTTAGAAACTTAGTGTGCAAACCCAAAATGGAAAGAGGCTTAAAATGCAATGAAATGACCTAGAATGGAATATGTAAATGCAATTTTCAGATTCTAAACAAGGTAATTTGTTGATTACACTATTCCACAATTTGAAAATGAAATTTTGTACATGCAAATTTGAAATTAGGTAATGCAATAAATGAACCAAATTAAGCTAGATCTAATGAAAAGAATGAAACAAAAACTTATCAAATTGAAACAAAGATCTAATTATAGCAAACAAAAGCACAAAAATGAATTTTTTGATGTTGTAAAATGTAGATTCAGAACTAATTCGGGACTAAATTGCCTAGGTGGGAGAATGAGTCCACCTAGGGTTTTTGATAGGTTTAGATAGTGAAAAACAAACAATATAGAATACCCAAAAATCTAGGAAAAAGACTCGTATAGGGACTAAATCACCCAGGTGGGCGCGAATGAGTCATAGATTAGGGTTTTTAAATTAGATTCAACAAATTCTGAGTTGATTTTAGGGTGTCAAGGTTGTATGATCAATGACTATTTACAATTACAGATTTCCAATGAAATTGAATGATTCAAAATGAAAAAAATGCAACCTATTTGCATTTTTCACTAATGCAATGTTTAGAAGCCCTAAATACAAATTAACTTAAGCAAGTCTAATGCAAAGTTAATGAAAACTAGATATAGGACTACAATGTTCTCCAAATCAAAAATTTAAGGGTCTAAAGGCCGAGTTCACCAAAACGAACCAAAGGAAATAGGTGTCCAACCTTTTGAGGAGATGGAATTTGGACCTATGTCGCACTTTAGATAATTAAGAACCTAGATCCCTCAATCAAGTGACTCGATTGAGGGAAGGACTAGGGTATTTATTTATGTTATTGGAAAGGGGTTCACCATTAAATGAAGCTTCAAAGGAGAAATGCAAACATGTATGCACAAAAGCCTATAAACTTGAAAACATGAAATCAGATTAACAAATAGAAATGGAACATAAAAGCACCTAGAAGAATGATGGGGTGAAAGAAAGGTCTGAAACTCAAAAAATATACCTTTTGAAGTGCACTAGGACTGATACGCCAGACTGCGCGATTTAGTCCTACTACAATATTTTTGGATAGAATCTAGAATTTGTTGGTGACTGATCAGGATATGCAAAAAGCTGATAAAAAGGGTATACTAGGACCCATACAGCCAGTAGGGTGATTTAGTCCCATTACTAGGGTTTGAATGATATTTTTGTAGCTTCTAGTGATCTTCTGTATCTTTCATCTTATTTGATCGTCAAGTTCAAAAGTCTGAATTCTAGTCTATAGGTGAGTTTCCATGAAGATGACAACTTTGCAACTTTTTCTTCAGAGGATCTTCAAGCTCCAATTCACCCATATCAAACCATTGGAATGATACCCAAGAGACCCCATTTCTATGAGGCATATGCTGCCCCTACCTTGTCAACCCTACTACATTGGCAGGCTAACGAGCTCACTAGCTTTCCAATGCACCACTAGCTTTCCAAGGCATTTGAATTCATATGCCTCGTCCATGCTTGCATTTTGAGCCTATATTGCAATCATGGCATGCCACATTACCACATTTCTTTAAGGAATTTCATAAAAAAAAATCATGTGACCTTTGTCTATGCTAGAAATAATCTTCTACAGAGTGATTGTAAGTATTTTGTATGAAGACCTGAATGAAATATATTTCATTTATTTATATGGATTCATTTTTTAGGATCTAATATTTGTCTCATTACCATGCTACAGGTAAAATTATCCACCATGCCGAGGAAATGAATAAGGAATAAATTAACAGACGAAGAGTATGAAACAAAAAAAGAAAAAGAGAGAACGGTTGAGGGCATAGTGTAGAAAGAGGAAATTGGATATGATTGACGAAAACAAGCCAATTAAAGAGGAACCTCAACCATCAAAAAGAGGACATGCAATGGAAGCACAAAGGGCATGAATGTGAAAGCATCATGGTAAGATAGATTCAGATACTATAGTTGGAGGCACACCCTCTACCACAAGTGAATACGTAGGGACACCATTAAATACAGGAAAACATGGAGGGACACCATCTACCGCAAGTGAATATGGTTGGACACCATCCACTGTAGCTCAAGTTGAGAGTACATCATCACTCATATTTGAAGAAGAAGGTATGCCATCATCCCCATGTGAACCTCAAGGTATTTCTTCTACACCACCCTCGATTGAAGGTACATAATCTAGCCCACCTCAATTAAATATTGATGAAATTCCTAATGTTGAGATGTATGTACCTAGGAGAACACCACCTAGAATTTTGCATAGAAATCCAAAGTATTTGATTAATATTGATGAAGATATTTTTCAGCTCATGGAAGGTAATATTCCAACACACACTTGTAGAAGATATGCTGATGAGATTTGGAAATTCTTCTTTGAAAGTCTAAATGAGACTGCAAGATGTCAATTATTTTTTGAAATGATGCGGGGTATAAAATATAGAAACATCATGAAAACTCTTGGGTTGAGAACATCGAATAATTCAAGTGGAAATATTATTGTGAAGAATCTAATGGATGCTTATGAGAGTGTGGGTAAGACCTCACACTCAAAGGATAGTAATGTCACCCGATGTGTCATTACATTGAATTTGGTAAGTATTCAAACAAATAGAGCTCGTCTCATTAGAAAGACGAGTGAACAAATGAAAATTAGTAGAAAAAATTTATCAAGAGCCATTCAAAGGAGGTAAAGAATTGAGGGCACCAATTCAAATGAATTATAGGCATTCTTGGGGAGACTGCCACGAAAAGATAAAAAAGTTGTTGAAGCATTGAAAACACTAATTGAAGAGTATTGGAAGAATAACACAAGGCCATCTTTGAATCAAAGGGATGTGGTAAGAAGGAGAATCGGTAGTAGGAACTGTGAGCCACATCCAAAGCATTTTTTGGATACGATTCAAACCAATTTTTTTTGTAAATTTCAATAGGATTATCCACAAATTAGTATTTTTCAAAGATATTTTGAAATGATTAAACCTTTTTATGTCAAGATAAATCAAACACACACTACTTGTTGTTGTAGACTACATATTTAATTATCTAACCATTATGATGTTTATCATTCTATATGTTTAGATTTGCATACTAACGATGTTTTGCAGGATTGTGGCATAGAAGCCCCACCAACATCTTCAAGAGAGTTTTTATCAAAAAATTTATGTGAAATAGAGGATGGACAAATATTCTACAAGACAACATGCTTGGATGGTTCATGCAAGCATTTTGGTGGCTTGCAATGTATGCTAGTATGTCAACATATGGAAAAAATAGATGAGGTGGAACAAAAACTAGTAGAGTTTGGGAAGTATAAAATAGTGGCATACATTACAAAAGATGGTAATCAAGAAAAAATGTGTTATTTGGTTATTCAAAAGATTCCAGTGTATCAGTTTATGTCCTTGTTTCATGACAAAATAGTGTATGAGTATGCAAGGCATACCCATAGAGCTTGATGGCTAGACACACAATTCAAGCTATGGAAGGACACCTTTCCAGTTGGCAACATAGTATCAATGGTTGAATTTGCAAAGAACTACACTCTACAACCACAATGTGAGGTGCAATCACAATATTATAACTCCGCACAAGTTTTGATATTTGTGCACATAACATTTATTCATGCAGCTAATAGTACAACATACCAAAAGAAGGTATTAAGGGAGTATCACTTTTATATTAGTGATGATTGCACACATTCTCTAGAGTTCGTGCAAGGTTGCTTCTAGATATTCTTCAGTGATTTGGCTCATAAGGGAATAACATATAGTTGGCATATAATATGGTCGGATAACTGTGTAGCACAGTTCAAGAACTCGCACATGTTCTACTGATTAAGCAGGATGCATGTCATTACAATTGTTCAACATATGTGGAACTTTTGTGAGGCTGGGCATGGAAAGGGGGAGCTTGATGGTGTAGGATCATGTGTTAAAAAATCATTAGCATAGGAAGAGTTAAAGTATAAAGACAATGTAAAATTGACAGATGGAAAATCAATCGTTGAGTGGTGTAATGCTTCGATGGGTCTAGGTAATGAAGGTACATCTTCAGTTCATAGATTTTTTTGGTTGATGGATGATACTAACATTGCACCATATGACTATTGTTGTACACTAACAAGATCAAGTGAGCTACACTCTTTTCTTAGCTTAGATGTAGGTTCATGGAGTATCAATACACAAAAGATGGCATGCTTTTGTTCTTCATGTACAATACAAGCCTGGAATGATTGTGAGTCAAAGGAGTGGGTTGAGAAATGGTTGACAAGTTATCTTAGCCCACTTCACACGTATCACCCTCCGATGACATTGGAACTAACAAATATGGATTCATTGGCCGAATTTGACCACATATCATATCTAGTTCAACCAGGAAATATATTTGCTTGCTTAGTTTTTGAAATTCCTATTGTTATCTTACTTTGTAGTGTATTCGTAATGTTAACTAATTTCAAGAGATTTTCCGCACATATCAATGTAGGGAATGTTTATGTGGTCATTGCAGATGAAGACAACAAAGAGGGAACAAACTATTACTTGTTTCGTTGTGTTGAGGCCAAAAAGAAATTAGTGGCCCCAGTTATAGATGGAGAAAACATCAAATACCCTACAGGCTCAGTTGTTGTTACTGGAATGTGGCTTAGAAGGTACCCACATAAGAGTGTTAAATATTGGTTGTTTTAGGACTTTGACACACATCATAAGATTCTTCATTACTCGAACCTCATCGTGGCATCCAATGTTTGTTTGACCAAATATGGGGGTAGAATTTTGAACAAGACCTTGTGGAAAGTTCGTGAGTCTGACCATGAGGCAATACTTGACACAATAAAGAGTAGAGTAGACCTGGATGGTTCGTTGGATTAATTTGTAAGTATGAATAAATTGGTTCTTATTAATTTATATTTGTATGGACATTAATTTGTATGATGCCAATGCTGTCATCTTCTTTTACTTTTCTTATTTGTAAGTAACCTACTAAAAATTGATTGGTGTCCCCTTGCAAAAAATGCTGATTTATGAGCCATTCAAGAGAATCTCAACCAAAAAAGCAATGCAACATCCTTATTTTGATGATCTTGACAAATCTCAATTATGATTTTAAGCCATTATAAAAGTGTGTGCGAAGCTTTGTGAGGGAATTTCAAGTTATTCATTTGAAGTTAACCTTATCATGAGCACCTATGATGTAGACATTATAAGAGCATCTCAAATTTCAAGTTATTATATTCATGAGAGGTGTTGTGTGCAATAGGTATCTTGGAACTCCCAGTGAATATGTATGACCAAGAGTGACTAAGTTGAGAGATTGGCATGCCTATCCTCAATGGAATCATCAATATTTATGCCTTGTTCCCGAGTTGGAACCAAATGGTGTGGATTTGTTGTTTGTAAGTGCCTTCCATCTATTTTCATTTCATTTCCATTTTGGATGTTCTTTATTTTTCTACTTTTACTTTGTGTGTTTGTAAGTAAAATACTAAAAATTGATTGGTCTCTCCTTATAGAAAGTGTTGATTTATGAGCCATCGAAGAGAATCTCAGCTAAAAAAGTAATGCAACATCCTTATTTTGATGATCTTGACAAATCTCAATTCTGATTTGAAGCCATTATAAAAGAGTGTGTGAAGCTTAGTGAGGGAATCTAAAGTTATTCATTTGAATTTAACCTCATCATGAGCACCTATGATGTAGACATTATAAGATAATCTCAAATGTATGAGTGACATTGTAAAAGATCTATAAGAATGAAGTACCTAAGGTATTGTGCCTACAAGTACAAGCACTTGGGTTTCAGAATAGTGTATGAAGCATATTAGACAATTGTAGCATATTATTAATATAGTTAATGTAATAACCATTGATGGTTACTAATCATTTTTTTTCTTCTTTTATTCTCTCCCTATTATAACTAGCACCAATTGACTAACTTATTATAAAAACTTCATTTATTAAAACAAATCAACCTAATGATTATATATCAATATCAATATAGCATACAGTCTATTGAAATAAATTTTTTTATTGAGATTTACTCAAATATTGAAATTTATTGCTTCCCTCAAACATTTGTAATTCAAGCAACATAATCCCTTAACAATCCAAATTGCAAAAGGGAAGCAATCTTGGATGAAATGTTACTCGGATACCATGTTAGCTACAAGAATTCTTTATGAGGCATCAAGATCACATAGGGTACCTCTACAATAACCTCTCTCAATTTTTGTTATCTCAAAGTCATTTTGACTTGATGGAAAAAGTGTCAATTGCAAGCAATGTAAAGTTGCAAAGTGGTTCAACTTTTGTTCTGCAACTCGTGTGACCAAACAAACTATTCCAATGTGTCTGAATGGGTATTTATGCTAGGAATGGTCCTATTTTGCACCCAAACACATGGAATCATTCTAAATTATGTTCAACCAGATTGATCCCTTAAGAGTCTAAAGTGCAAAAGGGCAACAATCTGTGATGAGCTATTACTCAAAAAATCATGACACTTAAGAACTCTTTGTCTGAGCCTACATGATCGAGTTGGTCCCCTCTACAATAACCTCTCTTAGTTTTTGTTATCTTTAAGTCATTTTCCCGTGGTGTCTTATTTTCACTTGATGGAAAAAGTGTCAAATGCAAGCAATGTAAAAGTTGCAAAGTAATGCAACTTTCATTCTACAACTCGTGTGACCAAATGAACTATTCTAATGCATCCAGATGGGTACATTTACACTAGGCATGATCCTCTTTCACACCTAAACATGTGGAATCACTTTGAGCTACATTCAACCTACTCGATCCTTTAAGGGTCCAAAGTCCAAAATGGTAGCAATCTTTGATGGGCTATTACTCAAAAACCATGGCACTTACAAACTCTTCATCTGAGCCTACAAGATCATGTTGGGCCTCTCTAAAATAAACTCTCTTTTTTTTTGTTATCTCATATTGGTTTTCCCGTGGTGTTTAGTTTTCACTTGATGGAAAAAGTGGCAAATGCAAGCTATACAAATTTTCAAAGTGGTACAACTTTCGTTCTACAACTTGTGTTACCAAACAGACCATTCCAATGCATCCAGATGGGTGGGTTTATGCTAGGAATGGTCCTCTTTCATACCAAAACACGTGGAATCACTTTGAGCTACATTCAATCGATAGAATCCCTTAAGAGTCAAAAGTGCAAATTGGCTGCAATCTTTGACGGGTTGTTACTCAGACACCGTGAAACTTATAAACTTATCATTTGAGCCTATTGGATCAGGTTGGGCCCCTCTACAATAACCTATCTTAGTTTTTTCTATCTCGGAGGCACTTTCCCGTGGTGGAAAATTTTCACTTGGGGAAAAAGTTGTCAAATGCAAGTAGTTGAAAGTTGCAAAGTGGTGCAACTTTCCTTTTGCAACTTGTGTGACAAAATGAACTATTCCAATGCATCTGGGTGGGTATGTTTACGCTAGAAATGGTCCTCTTTCACACCCAAACATGCTGAATCACTCTAAGCTACATTCAACAGGTAGAATCCCTTAAGAGTCCAAAGTGAAAAATAGCTGCAAACTTTAGTATGTTGTTACTCGGATACCAGCATGCTTAGAAAATTCTTATCTGAGCCTATGGGATGATGTTGGGCCCCTCTACAATAACCTCAAATGCGAGTAGTTGAAAGTTACAAAATAGTGCAACTTTCGTTTTGTAACTCGTGTGACCAAACAAACCATTCCAATGCATCTGGGTGGGTATGTTTACACTAGACATGGTCCTCTTTCACACCCAAACATGTTGAATTGCTTTGAGCTACATTCAACCAACATAATCCCTTAAAAGCCCAAAGTGAAAAATGGCTACAAAATTCAACATGTTGTTACTCAGATACCTTGATGCTTAGAAACTTCTCGTTTGAGCCTATGGGATTGCATTGGGCCCCTCTACAATAACCTCTCTTGGTTTTCACTATTTTGGAGGCATTTTCCCGTGGTGGAAAAATTTCTCTTGGGGAAAAAGTTGTCAAATGCAAGTAGTTGAAAGTTGCAAAGTGGTGAAACTTTCATTCTGCAACTCGTGTGACCAAAAAAACTGTTCCAATGCATTTGGTTGGGTGTGTTTACACTAGGCATGGTCCTCTTTCCCACCCAAACACGCTGAATTGATCTGAGCTACATTCAACTGATAGAATCGCTTAAGAGTCCAAAGTGCAAAATGGCTACAATCTTCGACGGATTGTTACTCAGATATTGTGACGCTTATAAACTTATCGTATAAGCCTATGTGATCACGTTGGACTCCTCTACAATAACCTCTCTCATTTTTTTCTATCTTGGAGGTGTTTTCCCATGGCGGTGAATTTTCACTTGGGGAAAAAGTTATTAAATACAAGTAGTTGAAAGTTGCAAAGTGCTACAACTTTCATTTTGCAACATGTGTGACTAAATATACTATTCCAATGCATCCAAATGGGTACGTTTATGCTAGGCATGGTCCTCTTTCACACCCAAACATGCAGAATCGCTTTGAGCTATGTTCAACCGACTCAATCCCTTAAGGGTCCAAAGTACAATAACCTCTCAGTTTTTGTTATCTCAGATTCGTTTTCCCGTGACCTCCAATTTTCACTTGATGGAAAATGTGTCAAATGCAAGAAGTGTAAAGTTGAAAAGTGGTGCAACTTTCATTTTGCAACTCGTGTGACCAAACAAACTGCTCCAATGTGTCTCGAAAGGTATGTTTACACTAGGAATGGTCCTCTTTCGCACCTAAACACATGGAATCACTCTGAGCTATGTTCAACCAACTTGATCCCTTATGATGGCATGTAAAACAATCAAAAAGAGAAACATACACACAAAGGTTGAGAAGTTCAAGTTTTCCACACAAAAAACATATGATCATCCTCAAGTCTAGCAAGCACAAGATATTTTTAATTATCCTCCTTGCCGTTACAACAATATACAATCAAATGTAAATGCGTACAATGGTGGAACTTGGAAACATTTTATTTTTCCTCAATTAACAACTTTGGTTGTGAAGCATTTTTTTATTTTCATTAGAAATGATTTGCTATGCTTGAAAATTGGAGTCTAAGAGAAACATTGATGCTCTCACATACATATATTATTTGGTGTGATAAATAAAGTTTCCAACGTTGAGTCCATTTCTTATTTGTATTATAAATTATAACTTGCTTTCTCCCAAGTCTATTTCCTATACAAGAAATAATATTGCAAAAAGTTGACATATACATATTTCAACGTGTTTATATGGTGATGGATCAAGAACATAACAATTCATTTTGCGCTATGAGGATTATGCTATGAAAATGTTTAAAGACTATTCAAGATAAATGTTTGTATGATAATGTGTCAAGAAGTTAACTACTCACCATCTAGTATGAATATTATGTTTTGCAAGTGTTGTGAAGATTTGTATCCTTTGCTTAATTGAGTTGTTCCAATCAAAAGATTAAATATATTGGAATCTTTTTATGAAACATTTCATGGAATACCAATTGAAAACATGTTTTTTGCTTTTAGATAAAACATTTCATGGAACTCTTTGGATTAAAATGAATTGAGATATGTAAGAACAAGGGAGCATTAGGAAATACATTGCTCAAGGATCTTAAATAAGCTTTCTCTCCCATTTCAATTTTGGGTGGATTGTTACTTTCAAAGTATTGAGAATGCTTTTCCTATTTTCTAGTTGGCAGTTGTCATTCTAGAAGGCTCATCTCTTGATATATTTTATACTCATTCTTAATCAATTATCAAGTTAATAATCAATGCAATTATTTTTAGTTAATATTTTCTTTTCAATTTGTGCAATTTTGAAATTTGTAACTCTAGAAGTATTCCTAGAAATATTGAATTTGTTTAGCATCGACTAATAAAGTTGTTTAGCATCAATCAATTAATATTCAAGACAAACCATGAAGAATGACAATGATCAATGCTAGGGCTAACCAATTAATAAGTATACACATGAATAAGTCAAGCATGTACATGTGAATAAGGGAAGCACAAGTACTCAAAAACATGCAAGCCTTGAAGTATACACATGAATACATAATATACACAAATTAATACAAAGTATATGCATGAATACAAGGTATATACATGAAAACACATAAGTCACAAAGTATACATTGGAATACATGTAAGTCACAAAGTATACACGTAAGTTGTAAAGTATACACTTGAATACATGTAACTCATATCTATTGAACCATGGATTTATAATGCAAATATGGACACCATCAATAAAAAAGATTTGTATTAACCAAATAGCCATGTAGGCATACATCAATATATGTCGATATAAGTATAAAATATAGGTACAAAATAACCATATATGCTTATGAGAATTTCATATAGGTATACAATGTCAAATATATCCAATACAAAATATGTACAAAAATGCCATATAGGCATACAACAAAGGGCTCTGGAATCAAAAGTCATTGCTCTCCATACTCTCGAAATAAACTCTTTCCCTTTGCTAGTTGATTGGATGGCGATACATGTGTCACTCATTTATTTTGCGGCTGAGGAGTGCTCTTGATGCTCCTCCTAAGGTTTAGTTCTTGGTCAAGTCTTCTCTATTACAATAATAAGTAAAGACATTAATATACAAAAATTACATTAAAAGAATGATATATTTAACAAAATAATCACTTATCGCCATCTGATGATCACTCTCCACAAGGAGAATATTCAAATGCCCATGCTGAGGCATGTTGAAGCCTTGTTTAAACCATCCAAATAGACATTCAACTATGAATCAATAATGGTTTGATTTTTCACTAACTAATATCTATAAGAATGAATGTAAATTGAAATTTAGTAATTTTCCTCATACCTCCCTTGTCAGAGACATCGAGGAGTCTATAGTAGATGAAACACCGATCTTCATTTCCCTATGAAAATTTGGAGGCGTATCCGCATGCAACATCTGAAAATAAAACAAAAAATTATTCAATCACAAAAACTACAATAACGATCCATGTCATGGCTTATAATGTATGAGATAATGAACAGAATTTTGAGTACTTATTAAACTATATATTTATAACTATCATGCTTACTATTTTCCCTATCCATATCTTGTTTGAAAGCACGTGTTTTTAGGCTTTTACCCATAGCAGTAAGGCGGTGAACCATTTGATAAAATGATTTCATAGACATGTAAGATACTTGTGGTGGCATAGAGAAGGAAATGAACTGCTTGAAAAAATGCCTCAAAGAAATGGGGTCTCATTGTGATGGAATGCCATTACAAAAAAATGTGTCATGGCATTCCATCACCATAAGATCACATTTCTTTGAGGCATTTTTTCAAATAGTTCATTTCCTTCTCTATGGTATTATGTTGGGATGGGGTGGATGGTATAGTGTGGTCTTGGTTATGAGATGGAGGGAGATCATGACATGAAGAGGGAGGGGTGGGGACATGAACAAGTGGAATAAAAGGTGGAAGCTTTCATGGATTGGTAAATTGAGGATGAGGACCTTGAAAAGAATTTGGAGGGGAATTTTGGCTAATGGGTTGGTTTCTATTCTTCAAGAAGTGAGTTGTTTGAAAAAATGCCCCAGAGAAATGTGGTATCATGGTGATGGAATGGCATTCCATAACTATGAGACCACCTTTCTTCAAGTTATTTTTTCATACTATTCACTACCTTAACTATGATATTGTTTACTATTATGCTTTGATAGATTTTTTCCAAGCATCCATAGTTTGTTGGAAAGCACCTATTTTAGGATTTTAGCCATAGTAGCAAGGAAGTGAGTAGTTTGGAAAAATGCTTTGGTACACATGTATGGAAAATGCGGTAGCATAGAAAAGGTGGTGAGATATTTGAAGAAATGCCTCGAAGAAATGTGGTCTCATGGTGATGGAATGGCATTCCATCACCATGAGACTGTATTTCTTTGAGGCATTTTTTCAAACTACTCACTGCATTGTCTATGCTATTGCTCACTATTATGCTTTGATAGATTTTTTCCAAGCATCCATAGTTTGTTGGAAAGTACCTTTTTTAAGCTTTTAGCCATAGCTATGAGGAAATGAACTGTAAATGATAAAATGCTTTAGTAGACATGTATGGAAAATGTGGTAGCATATAAAAGGCGGTGAGCTATTTGAAAAAGTGCCTCAAAGAAATTGGATCCCATGGTGATGAACATCACCATGAGAAAAAATTTATTTGAGGATTTTTTTCAAACAACTCATTGCCTTGTATGTTCTATTGCTACTATTATTCTTTCATATATTTCTTCCAAGCATCCATAGCATAGACAAGGCAGTGAACTATTTGAAAAGATGCCTTAGTAAAAAGTGATCTCATGGAATGCCATGACAAGAAAATGCAATTGGAAGTTGGTCCTACTTATTATTTATGCTATGTGAAGTAATTGCATCACTGCTTATGTTGAATTTCTAAACAACTATATTGTAGTTGAAATTTTGTCATCTATCAACATCTAGTTATTATTTATAGAATGTGAAGTAATGCTTTGAGTTTGAAAGATGTGCAATACAATGTAGTCAATGATATGAATATAAACTACACAAATCTATTAAGTACAATTCATTAGTTAAACTCTTTATTCTATTACCTATGTGTAGGTTTTTCTAAATCCACTAGCACTAGGAGGTGTTCCCTCGAAACCTCCAATATTAGCCTATTCAACATCCAAAATCACATATTAGAATACCATTCATAAAACAATGCTATTAACATGTAATAAATTTATAATTGTTTACTACTTACATACCTCAATGGTAGATGCAATGGATAAATAAGTAGGTGTAGGGCCGGTGTATCTAGTATTAACACTGTGACCCTAGAATTTTATTAAAATCATAAAACTAAACTAGTTAATCTTGAGTTTCAAAATTAAAATTTAATAAATTAAATTCAATGAAAATGCTAACATTTACTTGAGAATCGATTCCATAGGCATCATTCAAAATTTCATCTTCCCTTGCCATCTCCATAGCTACAAACGTATCTAGCGTAGCAACATCCTAAGTGTCGGTGGGGTCATATGAACAAGTCACCTTGCAAGCCTAACACAAATGGGATCAAATCCCACCACTCGAAGAATCTCTTGGATGGTGTTGTAGTATGGGGATAGCATGTTGGATGACACTTTGGGTCAAAGAGTTGATGGCTTGCAAAGTCTCTACCTCAACACTCTCCTTCGCGATGGAAGGGATAATATGTGCTCATGAGGCGGCCTAGCGAGAGGTTGTCTCACTTGCTGTCGAGGATCCTGATGTGCACCGAGTCTATCTTGAGCTGATCCCCCACCTCTCCCCTAGAAGTACCGAGTATAGTTTCCTTGGGAAATATTGTGGGACTTCACAATTGTTGCATGGTGGGTAATTAAAAACCATATACCACCTATCCCAAAAAAGGTCCTAATTTGTTGGTGGTGGAACCAATGGATAGGAAACCTCTTCATATTGAGGGTAAGATTTGCATTTGTGCGTGGGTCAATGAATAATGAGCACAAATCTAATTTTGTAATTTTTAGATCTTTTACATCTTTATATGATAATTTATCCCGGTAATAATCCCTAGCTGCTTGCCTCCTATCTTGCCAACCAGTTAATTGTTTGCTAATTGAATCTACAAGTTTTAACATTTCTTTGAGTGAAGTTTCCAAGGTCATTCTTTCCATGGTTGAACCATTTGGATCGTTCAACCTGCTGATTAACTCCTCTATTTGTTTTTTATTGTTTTCAATTTCACTCATTAAGTTTTGTTCAGCCCCAAGAGGATGTTGAGGGATTGGTGGAGGAGATTGTTGTTGTGGTTGTTCAACTTGAGGATTTTTTTGTTGTTTTTGTTGTTGCTGTGCATGTTGAGGATTTTCTTCCTCTTGTTGTTGCTATGCTTGTTGAGGATTCAGTAACATCACTTACAAATTCAAAAAATAAATATAAAAAACAACCTAAAACTAACAAATTCACAACAAAAAACAAACAATCCTTACCTCTTATACCTCCTTGTCGACATGGTGGCATCCTAGCGATGAAACAACAACAATTTGATGAAAAAAATTGCAAGATGGCTCCTCTCAAAACGTGAGCATGGAAATGAAGGGTTTTGGCCATAGGCAGAAAAAACATAGTCATAATGAAAATGATTTTGAATTCCTTTTTTTTTCTTTTAATACCTCATAGTGCGCTCTCGTTATAATGTGCTCGCATTATGGGCTCATTGTGGCCAAGCCTTAGGCTCGACACACCAAGCCATAAAACAAGTGCGTTATAGTGCACTCACGTTATGAGCTTTCAAAAAAAATTTAAAATTTGGCCACAAATTGGCCTCCAATATTTTTTCACCCACCCTGTTATGTGTTAAAGAATTCTCTTTGTTTAGTAGAATAGCAACACCTAAGTAAACTAGAGCACCTCAAAGTAGATGCTACTAGAGAGTAGATAGTTGCTAAGGAGTAAACTCTTGTTGTTGAATGTTACCTTCTAGGACGGGTGCTAAAATGGGGTACTGAGGGTATAGGTATTGCTTTATCCAAAACCTATACTTTTTTGTTGCAACTTAATTTTAATTCTTGGAAAGCAGTTAGCCCATTATGTATGTATGGAATTATATGTGATGACACTCTCTGCCATTCCCAACATAGATATTGTATTTTTATGATCATAGATAGAGATGCATGCTGATGTTTGGGCATGCACCAAATTCCACCTTGTAGATTGTTATCTTGCTACAATTTTTGTGGAGGGTTAGGTATTCTTCTAGTAGGAAGAATTTTGGGGAAGCATAAGCTTCATGGTTGGGTGGTAAAGTTCCCGAGTCATGTTCTCATCCACTAGAGTAGGTGAATGTCAAGAGGAAAACTTGGATGTTTTCAAGTTATCAATGGATTATGATGTAACCTTGATGTAAATTGTATATTGTATTGAATTTGAGGCCCAATAAGCCAAGTCAACTTGGATATTGTAATTGACATTTGGAAATCAATATATATTTTGACTCATATTTTAATTAGACATGTGTTGCTATGGTTGAAAATAGCTACTTAATTATGTATTTTTAAAATTCAATATTCATAATGTCATTTGAAATTAATATATTTAAGTAATAATTATCTAATGGGTTATTACATTTGCTATCAGAGCTTAGGGTTTAACTCTAGGCCTTTTGAGTCCACAGTAGCCATGACTAGGAGATAGTTGACCCTTTGACCAATTTGAGTTGTTCTAAGGATTAAACAAACATGGATTGAATGAAAGTATGGGAAGGTCTAAGTTAGGAAGAAAGAAAGGGAAGAAATTTAGAACCTTGAACAAGAAAGTTGTAGTTAAAGAGAACACTAGAACTGAGGTTCAACTCAAGTTTCCTGATGATGAAACTTTGGCTCAAGCCCTCACTCAACTTAAGCTAGAGAGGGACAAGAAGATTAAGGAGTTGATGTGAAATCCTAAGATTAAGAAGATTTCCACAATTAGAGATTGGCCTCTAGAGTGTGGACCAAACACACCCTTACTATATAAGGAGGAAAAGGAGAGCCTGCGTGCTCAACCCTCCTCTTCTGAGAAAATTGATGTAAATTCTAATGAGGACATAGAGGAGTTTCCTCCCTCTGAGAATGAGAAAAAAGAATAGTGTAAAGAAAAATATTTTATAAATAAGGGCCCATGTGACCCACACTTAATATAAATAAAGCAATATTTTATTTTTGGTGTGTTCAAGTGACCAACTCAAAAAAATGTTTTACTATGAATAAATGTGTATGTATTTAATGAATGAGTGATATATACATGTGTATGTAGTGTTATGTGAATAAGAATGCTTACTCGTAGAACCCAGTGTTACGTTAGGGTAGACATGAAATGTGATGCAGGTCAGGTGTGAGTCAATATGGTGACCACCTGACAAGAGATGAGCAGTAGTGGGTCAGACAATGGACCAAACAAAATGCTGGATTAGATTCTAGAACTTCTGAACAAGAAAGAGGCTCATATGGACCACATAGAACATGAGGTTCGAGTGGTACGCGAGGATTGAATTCCCAGAAATGTAGAAGTCATTCAAGGAGAAGGTGGTCCAAGAGAAGGACCTTGAGGTCGAATTGAGGAAGAACTAGGAAAGGATCTCAAAAGAGTAACACCACCTAAGTTTGATGGTAAAGCCATCAGAGAAAGAGCTCATGCATGGATCTGTTAGCTCTCAAAAATGCAGGCTGAATGCCTCAAGGGATTTCCAATCTCTTGATACGCTTTAGGGTAACAGACAAAGTCGAAAGAATTCAACCTTCTACTCTTTAGGTGCTGCAAAACTTGGGTGGGTGTACCTCTCGCGAACAATGCAGGCTTAACTCGTGATTATCTTAGAGCAATTTTTTCACAATGGCAATGAGAGGTGAACAAATGAAATACAACTTGAAAAGAGTAACAATATTCTAATCTGAATCCTAAAATAAATGCTCAATTAGCATATGTAAAGAAAATTGAATAAGCTCAAATGGTGAAGTGCAGAGACCAGTGCCTTGTTGGGTATGCAGAGTCAAATGAGATCGAGATGAGCAACATTTCTCTGAGAAAATCCAAATTATTTGGCATATATTATGCTTACAACTTGTATAAACATGCAAGAATGTGATTACTAAGCTCTACTTGAATAATCCAATCGAATCTCACTGATTACTATGATTAACTGAAAGGATTTAGTCTTTATGTGAAAGAACCAATCAATCGATCACACAAGTGCAGCAAATGTGCACTGATAAATTGAATATAAATTTATCATATCAATTTAAACAATCAAAAAGAAATCATCTTGGAGACAACTTAGCAATTATTTTATTTAATTCAACAGATAACTGATACCAAACATGTGCAACAACATCAATTGACATTCATAAATACCTCCATTTTAGAACATGCATCACAGTCTCTGATTTGATAAATTTACTGTTCTGTATCCATAAAATTTGCCTACTATATCGAATAATTCATAACTCATGTCCCTTTTACAATTGCAAAAATGCCAATTTATACACAAGCATTTGAAGAAAATATCATATTGAGATCTCATGTCGGCCTAGCACAAAATTCGGGCTCTAATCGAGCTGGCAAGCAATGGCTCTCAAGCATTATACATGTCGCCCACAAGATTTATATTTTTGTTATTCACATGTCGGCCAACAAAATTTTGAAAATATTTAATCGCCAATGGAACAGTCACCAGGACAGTCAGCAAGTATGCCGAAGGCAAAATAACGTTTATTGCTGCTTTAGTCCCTACTGTGTTCCCCTGTTCCTTTGCGTTTCGCTGTAGCTCATTTGGGTCGGTAAGATGTCACATAGACCATTTTGTGTCTTACCGATATGTATTTCGCCTCCTACATGTCGCTGTAGCAACCCGCTAGTTATACTGAAGCCACATAGTATTCCTTTGTTCTGACTGTGCTTTGCTATAACACATAGATATCACGGAGACCTCACACAGATTGTTTTAAGTTTTACCGAGAGCCTCCCATATAACTTCATGTCGTTGTGACCATCCAATTGTCCTGCTGACAAAGCCACCACTGCATTCCATTCGGCAAGACCCCAGGCTCCTCACCAAGACCACACACCAAAACAAAAAGTCATACCGAGCAATACCCTTTGTTATATTCAACTTCACTAGGACCACAAGGTTTTCTCACCAAAAAGGATACTCATCGAGCTATCGGCAAGACAAAACAATGTCGGGGGGACCTCTTGTAGACAATACATCATTATACCAAAGGTCCCATATTGTGTTATTTTTTAGTTTTCCAAGACAAATCAATTTTTATGCTGAAACCACCCCACTCGCTTTTGCCAAGACAATACAACATCAGGGAGAGGTCCCATAGAGTTTACCGGGCTATACCGAAAGCTTTAGGATTATACCATATCATCAAGAGAGTTCTGATCTCACATCGACATCCTTTTGTTTTCCATCGGCGAGACCATAGCTCACTCACCAAGACCTTACGGCGATCACCCCAACCTATACCGATATGCTCATATTCTTCTGCCACCGATCGGCGAGACCCGAGTGAACTTACGCCGAAAGAAAATCATTTGCTAAACACTATCGGCAAGACCCGACCTTTTCGCTATGACCATACCCCGATAAGTTTATTTCTCACCGAAAGTCATTTGGAAGAAAGCCTTGTATCGTCGGTGAGACAAATGATACTCGCCAAGACCTCCCGCCGCAGACCTTAACATACGCTGAAAGGATCACATAGTGCACCTGTCGCTGAGACATCTTAATTTTGGTAAGACACTAACCCGACCACCTGAATCTCGCCGATGAACCCTTCCAAGCGCAAGTTGGGGAGACACATCAAGTTCGCCAAGACCATAGGCCGAAAGTTTAAATTCATACCGAAAGTCGTGTGAGAGAAACCCATATGTGATGTCGGCGAGACACATTGAACTCGCTATGAAATCACATCGATGCCGCAGCTCCTGCCGAAATGTGAGTCAACCCCTGTTACCGAGACCATTAAGAGCTCCCGCCGAATGGTGCCTGCAAGGAAATTTTGATCGCTGTGACATCAAATGAGTCTTGCCGAAAGGCAACACAGACTCATGGTAGCAGAAAACACACAATGGGTCGGGGAGACAAAGGTATTCTCACGCCGATATGAACCAAAATGTAAAATATGCATGACCCAACGGATTCAAAGGAACAACATGGAAAAATATGGGTGAAATATGCATATGGTAGGACCAAATCTAGAAATTTATGAGTGAAAACATATGTAAAAACATCATATTTTTACAGTCCCAATAGTGGTGTTGTGCAGTTTTGCACAAACGCCCCACTGAAAGTGGGGACCCTCTTTTTGCTCTGGCTATTGGTGTCTTTTGGCCCCTTAATTTTACTGATTTCATTTCCTTTGGAGGTCCTTAGATGTTCATCTTGCTTGTCCAAGTCCTTCCCCCGAGTTGTGCCTCGAAAAAACTAAGTTTCTAACAAAATCCAAGTTTTTACGCCAATCCGGGATTTTTCGGTCCGTCCGAATTTTCTCGGATTCTACTCAAAGTCTGGCTCTGTGCAAAATTTGGGTTTTTAGTCTAGTCTGGGATTTTTCGCTCCATCCGGATTTTCCCGATTTCCATGAAAATTCTGGATCTGAGCGAAGTCTGGGTTTTTGCCTGCGTTCGGGATTTTTCGGTTCATCCGGATTTTCCCGGATTTTGGTCTGGAGTCCGCCTGGCCCAGATTTTTCTGGATTTTCCCTTTGGTCTGATTTCCCTAGAAGGGCCCAAGTCTCGAAATTTCCCATAATGGAAATTTTTCCAAAAATAATTAATTAATTATTTATTTATTTTTCCAAAATGGATTTTTTAAAATGTTCCGAAAATGAAAATTTGTTGAAGAGATTTTGAAAATAAAATTTCCAAAAATGGAAAAAAATCTGAAAATGGAAAGTTTCCTTGTAAAAATGTAAGTTTTTTAGAAAAGGTCAAGATTTTATTCAAATTTAAATTGGACATGTGGGCTATTAATGATGATATTTATTTTTCAGGATTAAATAAATTCAAAAGTGGGACTTGCCTAAGAATCCGTGCCAAAACTGTCTACAGCTGGAGGACTTTCTGGAAGACACATGAATCTGATCTTGCTGGAGATCGTAGGCTGACATGGATAATATTCATACATTTAATGCAAATCTTGTCCTATTTTGAAGTTCTCCTGGCCGACCTATTTTGGGGCTAGTTATTATTTTAAAATCTAATTGGGCCGACATGTTTGAGGTTCTCTATAAATGGCATTTGTGCCTCATTTGTAAAGGGAGAAGATTTAGGAGTTTGACTAGGCTAGAATTTTGCTAAGTTAGAAAGCCAGAATTGGCAAGTAGTTTTCAGAATTAGCTATAGGAGATGAGAGACTTGAAATTGTTATGTAATGCTGGAGAAGTAATGCAATTGGATTGTTGATTTGGCAAACTTTGTATTTATTTTCAACAGTTTTTATGGTTTCTTGTTCTTGATTATCAGATGTTAGATGTTAGATGTTAGATGTTAGATTTCAGCTCTTTTACAATGATGGTGATATGTTAATGATGTTGATCGATTTCCGGTCCATACTTTTAGCAATTTGCTGATTGTAGATTGTTGTGTAAAGTTAGTTTGGGCCTCACTTTTGTGCTAAGTTCAATTGTGAATGCTTGTTTACATTGTGCCAGCAGTTGGGTATGTGAATGAATGTTCAAAGTCTGAAAATCTTCAAATTTCCCCAGAAGATTGCACCATTTCTATGTAGTTGCAGGTTTGTCCTTGATCAAGCAGAGATCGGTTTTATTGGGGATCTGTCCATTTGAAGCTTTCATCATTATTGTGATTGATATTAGGAGTTAGAATAAATATAATCTCTCTAAACCCTTATCTCTTTTGTTGTTTATTTTGAATTTGGGTTAGTTTTAGGATTGAGAGCATCACCATATCATTGCATCTGATAAAAATTCACTTCCAACATTGTTCATTTGTAAGGCCCCTTGTGATTACCAGCATTTTCACATATTATCTAAGTTGTTTATGCATTGTCATGACCTGACACCCGAGAGACCTTGGGGTGATCTTAGCACTTGTTGAGAATTCACCTTTCAAGAGAGATAGAATATTATTTTCTGTCTGAGTTGTTGCTGTGCAGAAAACACCAACAAGTGGCTCCATCTGGGGATGAATGATTATGAGATCATTGCAAGGATCCAAAATCTTTGGTTAGCATACCAGACAAAATGATGAACCAGTGAGCAGCAATGGAATGAATGGTAATGGAAATGAATGCAAAGTGGAAGTGAATGCAAAGTGAATGCAAGATGGAGGTGAATGGAAAATGATAGAATCCTAGACTACTGTGCATGGAAAATAATTTTAAAGAGGATACACAAGAGTTTTCCATGCACTGGCAACCCTTAATCCTCTGCGTTGCTCAAGAGAAGAAAAGCTTCAAGAATTTCCCATGAACAGGAAATTCTTGATCTTCACCAGCCATGTTCTGTAGATAATATGAGTCTTCAACCTTCTTTCCAACAACAACAAAAGGTCCCAACCAAAGAGCTTCAAATTTACCATGCTTTCCTTTCTCCTGACACCTTGCATTCCACATCAACACCAAATCATTTTCTTCAAATTTTCTATTCTTTTCCTTCTTGTCAAATAGATACTTCATATGTGCCTGTAACTTCATGTTTTGACTTTGGGCCTCTCTCCTTACTTCATCAAGTTCAACAAGTTGCTCCATTCTATCTTCCATGGGTTCAAGAACTTCCAAATTTTCCTATAAGACAAACTTGTAGACTGGTAACAAATTCTGCAGAGGCATCCTAGCCTGTGCTCCATACCCTAATTCAAATGGAGATTTTCCAATTACCTTTTTCACAGTGATCCTATCAGCCCACACAGCCAGTTTTAATATTGAATCCCAAGCCTTCTTGTTCTGTCCTAGCATCCTCTTCATAATCTTCAAGAGACTCTTATTGTTGGACTCTGCTTGACCATTGGCTTGTGGATGATAAGGGGCTACATAAGAAATAGTAATGCCATACTTATCAAAAAAACTTTTGAATTCATCCGATCTGAAGCACATCCCATTGTCTATGATTATCCTCAATGGTGTACCAAATCTGGTGATAATGTTGTCCATCAGGAAATTAGTCACTACCTTGCTTGTGGCTTGCTTAGTTGGGATTGCCTCTACCCACTTAGTAAAATAATTAGTGGCAACTAATATCCACTTGTGTCCTCCACTTGACTTTTCTTGTATTTCTCCAATAAAATCAATTCCCTATTGATGGAAAGGGACATCAGCCTGCAAGGGTCGAAGTGGCAAAGCACCCTGGTACTTCAATTTTCTAGAAAACTTTTGACAAGCCTCACATCTTCTTACATGTGTAAAGGAATCATTAAAAACCTTTGGCCAATAATAACCTGCCCTGAGAATTTTGTGTGCAGTTGTCTTTGTTGAATAATGACCTCCACAAACTCCTTCATGCATTTCCTTCAAAACATGCTTAGCCTGTGACTCATCCAAACATAACAACAATATGCCATCCCTATTTTTCCAAAACAGATCGCCATCCATAAAAACATATTTGGATGCCTACAACTTCAAAGTTCTCCTCTTATTGTCACTCAATCCATCTGGACACTTCATGTATTTAAGATAATGCATAACATCAGTATACCAAGGTGTGTACTCAATGCTTGCAATTGTAGTTCCTTCTTCTACATTACATACTTGACTTGCTTCAATACTTGATTCTGCCATCAGCTTAGCCAAGCCTTGACCTCTTACTAGCTTAGTGATTTGTATCTCCATGTCAAACTCTTGAATCTTGTTGATCCATCTGCATCTTTTCCCTGTAACTTTAGACTGTGTCAGAATATCCTTAACAATAGCATGAGGGACATAAGCAGTCACCTTTGCTCCAACAAGATACGATCTGAATGCTTTTGTGGCCTTTACTAATGCAAATGCCTATTTTTCCATTATGTCATACTTCAATTCAGACCCTTATAATGATTTACTAAAGAAAGACACATGTTGTTCATAACCACCTTCATTCTTCTGTAACATAACAACAACAATAGTATGCATTGAGGCAAATGAAAAAATTTGAAAAGGCTTTGTAAAATCTGGAGACTTAAGAACAAGAGCCTCTTTGATAGCCCTTTTGATAGACATAAAAGCATCCAAAGCTTCAACAGTCCAATCCATTTTTTGTCCTTTCTTCAACATTTTTGATATGGGCTTAATGATCTCAACAAAATTAGAAACGAATCTTCTAACAAAATTAATTTGTCCAAAGAAAGATTGTATTGCTTTGACAGTTTTGGGAATAGGAATTTTATCAATAGCTTCCACCCTCTTAGGATCTATTCTAATTCCCTCTTTTGAAACAATAGGCCCCAAGAGCTTACCCTCTGTGACTGCAAAATGACATTTCTTTGGATTTAAACTAATACCATATTCAAGATCTTTAATAAATACCTTTTCAAAATGTTGCACACGATCTTCAGCCTTCTTCGAATAAGAAGTCAAGTCATCTTGATACACCACCATGATAACATTAATCAAATAAGAAAATGCTATGTCCATGGCTCTTTGGAAAGTCACTCTAGCATTAGTGAGACCAAATGACATTCTTATGTATACATATGTTCCTGAAGGGGTTGTAAATGTTGTTATATATTGCCCAGATTCCTTGACTTTAACCTGGTTGTATCATGAAAACCCATCCATCATAGATAACAACTCACAGCCTGTCACCTTATGCAATATTGCCTCCATGTTGGGTAGAGGATAATTATCTTTGAGAGATGCCACGTTCAAATTTCTGAAGTCCACACACAATCTGATATCACCATTCTTCTTTCTTACAGGAACCAAATTAAAAACCCATGTTGAATGCTTGATTGGTTTGATAATTCCTCCATCTCTGAGCTTTGTCAATTCTTCTTGCATTTTAGGCTCCAGTGTTGGATTTATAGGCCTTTGCTTCTGTCTAAAAGGCTTGGCATCTGGCTTCAATGGTATTTCATGTTGAAATAAATCTTCCTTGTATGCTTTCAGATCCTCATAAGACCAAGCAAAAACATGTTTATATTTTCTTAATAATTCAATCAACATTCCTCTAATTGTAGGGCTGATCTTCTTTCCAATGTATACCTTTCTTGGTGCTATTTTAGTCCCCAAGTTAATCTCTTCAATATCTTCCTTTTTGACTGGTGTTTGCTTCATAAGGGACCGATCACTTCCGTCATACACCCTTTCTAGTGCCACTAATACTTTAGGAAGCTTGTTTGTTTTGAGCTATAAGATCTCCTTGCCAAACACAGTTTGTTTCCCATCTACTTCCTCAACAAAAGCATTGAAATCAATTTCCTGGGCCTCATATTGATTTATACAATGAAGAAACTTCAAAAGATCAGCATCATCATTGAAGACCTGCCAACTATAAACATTATCAGGAACAGCAGGCCTTGTCTTGAACTCAATCTGTGATACCCCAACCAATGTGATATCATCTCTTTTCAGTGCCACATTTGCTAAAAAATCAGCCATTATGTTCTTTGATTTGTCAATCCACTCAATTGAAAATGCATCAATAATTCAATGGTATCCCATACAACATTCCGATACTGTTTTAATCTTTTGTGTTTTGCTACATATTTCAATTTGATCTGTGAAACAACCAACTTAGAATCACTCAAAACAACCAGCAACTTAATCTTGTGTTTCACAGCTATGTTCAAGCCTGTCAATAAAGCTTCATACTCTACCACAGTATTTGTACATTCGAATGCTAACATAAATGAATATTTAAAAGTAGTACCTTCAAGGGAAACAAAAACAATCCCAACGCCATTACCTTCTTGGCTGCATGCTCCATCAAAATACATCTTCCATACTTCATTGCAGCTCTGTGCAACATGTTTTTCAATTGGATCACTATTAATTAATTCTGGCTGAGCAGGTTCAATCTTAAAATTTTCAAGATCAACATCACAAAAACAATTAATTTGATCTTGAGGCACATAGTCAACAAGCTGGTTCATCCTTGGCTCTCTATATAACTTGACTTCCTAACCATTTACTGGGATTGTAGCATAAGACAAATCAAAATGAACGTTTCCACCAACAACAGCTATCCACTGCCTTGACAAAAGCATCCTGAATGGAGGAGGAGTATCAATGACTGTTATGTCTATATTATAAGCCACCTGTGGATAATTAGCCAATTTGACTTCAACACCTTTCATAATACCAACCACAGGAACAGGCCTGTTATCCATTGCATAACACTTGCCTCTAGTAGTATCAACCCACATGCCAAACTGCTTCATAACTCCTACTGGCATAATATTTATAGCAGCACCAGAGTCTATCATGCAGTTCCTCAACAATTTATTATTTATAAGCAATGTGGTGAAGAATGGATCCACTTGTGGGGAGGTTGTTAAAACATCACCTAAACAGACTTCAAAATTATTTATCTTTTCCTGCCTGTTGACTTCTTCAGAATTTATATGTTTTTCATTCCTATTTGTAATCAATTGAACATTATCTCTGTACTTCTTAATTTTTATCAATTCAAGTATGGTACAAACATCTTTACCTGGGATAATGCCTGTGTGAAGTCAAAAGAGGAGCTTTCCGTCTTAACAGTCTTTTTCAGTTCTGGTGTTTCTCCTTTTCTTTCTTCTTTTTCTTTTTTACTAGGTTGATCAGAATTTTGCATTTCCTTGTGTAATTCTTCAACTTTCTGCTTTTGGACAGGCTTCTCTTCAATTTTATCATGCTGCTTTCTTTTTGGCTTCTTTACAGTTTCCTATGTTTCCTTTTGATCTTTTATAAAAATTCCCTCAGGAACTCCATCTTGCTCATTTACTTTTCTGTTTCTCAACCAGTATTGACTTTTGGCTTTCTCGACTGCAGCAACAATTATTCTATCTATTTCATCTTCAGTGAGTCTCCTGACATTACACTGAGCACGCGCCTCAGTAGGATGTGGCTCTATGTAATCTTCATCAGAATCATAAAAGATATGCTGTTCAGCCATATGGACATTATACTTTTGATTGGACACATCATATTCATAGCCTACATCCTCTGAAGATAAAATTATTTCCTCAACATGGTGAAAAACATTTGAAGTCAAATACACCATGTGATCCTCTCCATCCATCAGCATTTCTTGTTCTTGCATCCTTTGAGCTACAACACAATAGTCTGGAGAATGTGGCTGATTACAAACTTCACAAAAGTAATTATTACTCACCATGTAAGTACCTTTCTTGCTCAATGGATCAAGTGTTTCTTTGTTTCTGGGCCTAGCTGATATAGGTTTCCCATCTTTCTAGTCTGTATTGTAAGGCATATCATGCAGTCTTGGCCTTTCATTCTTGTTCTCATTTCTGTATGTATTTTCTTGTCTGTATTGATAATTATTGTTTTGCTAAGGAGGCCTCAGATTGTCTCTTTTATTAGTTATACCAACAACCTTTCTGTTGTTTTCAATTGTCAAAGTAATCTTCTGTGCTTCAGCTAGATCTCTTGGTGATCTACTTCTCAGTTCATACCCTATCTTAGGATCAAATGCATTTAAATAAACACTCAATGTAACAGAATCTGGCAACCTTGATCCAGGAGGTACTTTAGTATGCAACTTGTTGAATTTTCGGTTGAAATCATAAATTGAATCATTTTGATTTTTTGAATTCTCATTAATTCATGAAGAGCTGCATCTGGAGCATTTTGATTCCCGTATTTCTCTAAGAATTTTATCTTGAAATGCTTGGAGAGAATTAATTGAAAATGCCGGCAGGCTGTTGAACCAATCCCTGACATCTTCAAGAAGTGACATCATGAACAACTTCATGTGTAAATCTTCATATGGTACATCTATGTCTTGAACGAAAATATTAAAACTCCTTAAATGTTCTTCAGCTGTGATCACATTACTCCTTGTAAATTTGGGCACCATATTCCTCCAACTTCCATCCATAGGGTAAGGATACAACTAAAAACCAGCTAAATCAAACTGTCTGATCATGGTTGCATGCTGGTGAGGGGGAGGAATAGGCGGATGCTGATACTGATGCATGTGATTATTGTACTATGCATTCTGCTGACCAGGAGGTGGATTCATACCTGCATGTTGTAATATAAATAAATCAATATTTTTTTTTGGTGTGTTCAAGTGACCAACTCAAAAAAATGTTTTACTATGAATAAATGTGTATGTATTTAATGAATGAGTGATATATACATGTGTATGTAGTGTTATGTGAATAAGAATGCTTACTCGTAGAACCCAGTGTTAAGTTAGGGTAGACATGAAATGTGATGCAAGTCAGGTGTGAGTCAATATGGTGACCACTTGACAAGAGATGGGTAGTAGTGGGTCAGACAATGGACCAAACAAAATGCTGGATCAGATTCTAGAACTTCTGAACAAGAAAGAGGCTCATATGGACCACATAGAACATGAGGTTCGAGTGGTACGCGAGGATTGAATTCCTAGAAATGTAGAAGTCATTCAAGGAGAAGGTGGTCCAAGAGAAGGACCTTGAGGTCGAATTGAGGAAGAACTAGGAAAGGATCTCAAAAGAGTAACACCGCCTAAGTTTGATGGTAAAAGCCATCAGAGCAAGAGCTCATGCATGGATCTATTATCTCTCAAAAACGTAGGCTGAATGCCTCAAGGGATTTCCAATCTCTTGATACGCTTTAGGGTAACAGACAAATTCGAAAGAATTCAACCTTCTACTCTTTAGGTGCTGCAAAACCTGGGCAGGTGTACCTCTCTCGAACAATGTAGGCTTAACTTGTGATTATCTTAGAGCAATTTGTTCACAATGGTAATGAGAGGTGAACAAATGAAATCCAACTTGAAAATAGTAACAATATTCTAATCTGAATCCTAAAATAAATGCTCAATTTATAGATGTAAAGAAAACATAATAAGTTCAAATGGTGAAGTGCAGAGACCAGTGCCTTGTTGGGTATGCAGAGTCAAATGAGATCAAGATGAGCAACACTTCTTTGAGAAAATCCAAATTATCTAGCATATATTATGCTTACAACTTGTATAAACATGCAAGAATGTGATTACTAAGCTCTAATTGAATAATCCAATCGAATCTCACTGATTACTGTGATTAACTGAAAGGATTTAGTCTTTACTTGAAAGAACCAATCAATTGATCACACAAGTGCAACAAATGTGCACTAATAAATTGAATATAAATTTATCATATCAATTTAAACAATCAGAAAGAAATCATCTTGGAGACAACTTAGCAATTCTTTTATTTAATTCAACAGATAACTGATACCAAACATGTGTAGCAACATCAATTGACATTCATAAATACCTCCATTTTAGAACATGCATCACGGTCTCTGATTTGATAAATTTACTATTCTGTATCCATACAATTTTCCTACTATATCAAATAATTCATAACTCATGTCCCTTTTACAATTGCAAAAATGCCAATTTATACACAAGCATTTGAAGAAAATATCATATTGAGATCTCATGTTGGCCCAACACAAAATTCGGGCTCCAATCGAGCTGGCAAGCAACAGCTCTCAAGCATTATACATGTCTGCCACAAGATTTGTATTTATGTTATTCACATGTTGGCCAACAACATTTTGAAAATATTTAATCGCCAATGGAATAGTCGCCAGGACAGTCAGCAAGTATGCCTAAGGAAAAATAACGTTTATCGCTGCTTTAGTCCCTGCTGTGTTCCCCTGTTCCTTTACGTTTCGCTGTAGCTCATCCAAGTCGGTAAGATGTCACATAGACCATTTTGTGTCTTACTGATATGTATTTTGCCTCCTACATGTCGTCGTAGCAACCCGCTAGTTATACCGAAGCCACATAGTATTCCTTTGTTTCCACTGTGCTTCGCTATAACACATAGATATCGCGGAGACCTCACATAGATTGTTTTAAGTTTTATCGAGAGCCTCCCATATAACTTCATGTTGTTGTGACCATCCAATTGTCCTGCCGACAAAGCCACCATTGCATTCCATTCGGCAAGACCCCAGGCTCCTCGCCAAGACCACACACCGAAACAAAAAGTCATACCGAGCAATACCCTTTGTTATATTCAACTTCGCCAGGACCGCAGGGTTTTCTCACCGAAAAGGATACTCATCAAGCTATCAGAAAGACAAAATAATGTTGGGGGGACCTCTTGTAGACTATACATCATTATATCGAAGGTCCCATATTGTGTTGTTTTTTAGCTCGCCAAGACAAATCAATTTTTATGCCGAAACCGCCCCACTTGCTTTCGCCAAGACAATACAACATCGGGGAGAGGTCCCATAGAGTTTATCGGGCTATACCGAAAGCTTTAGGATTACACCCTATCACCAAGAGAGTTCTGATATCACATCGACATCCTTTTGTTTTCCATTGGTGAGACCAAAAGTCACTCGCTGAGACCTTACGGCGATTGCCCCAACCTCTACTGATATGCTCATATTCTTTCGCCACCAATCGGCGAGACCAGAGTGAACTTACACCAAAATAAAATCATTCGCTAAACATTGTCGGCAAGACCTAACCTTTTCGCTATGACCATACCCCGATAAGTTTATTTCTCACTGAAAATAATTTGGAAGAAAGCCTTGCATCGTTGGTGAGACAAATGATACTCGCCAAGACCTCCCGCCGCAGACCTTAACATACGCCGAAAGGATCACATAGTGCACCTGTCGCTAAGACATCTTAATTTTGGTAAGACACTAGCTTGACTACCTGACTCCTGCCGATGATCCCTTCCACGTGCAAGTTGGGGAGACACATCAAGTTCGCCAAGACCATAGGCTGAAAGTTTAAATTCATACCGAAAGCCGTGTGAGAGAAACCCATATGTGATGTCAGCGAGACACATTGAACTCGCTATGACATCACATCGACGCCACAACTCTTGCTGAAATGTGAGTCAACCCCTGTCGCTGAGACCGTTAAGAGCTCCTGCTGAATGGTGCCTGCAAGGAAATTTTGATCGCTGTGACATCAAATGAGTCTTTCCAAAAGGCATCACAGACTCATGCTAGTAGAAAACGCGCAATGGGTCGGGGAGACAAAAGTATTCTCACGCCGATATGAACTAGAATGTAAAATATGCATGACCCAACGGATTCAAAGGAACAACAAGGAAAAATATGGGTGAAATATGCATACGGTAGGACCAAATCTGGAAATTTATGAGCGAAAACATATGTAAAAACATCAAATTTTTACAGTCCCAACAGGATCATTGAGATGGAGAAATATTTTGGACTCTGTAACCTATTTGACTAGACTAAAGTTGTGTGGGATACATATCAACTTTCAATAGAAACAACTATTTGGTGGGACAATGGAAAGACCAAATGGAATCTTCAACTTGTTGAAATTACTTAGAAAATATTCCTCCAATATTTTAGGAAGAGATTGTTACCATAGCTCTTTTTTGACAAGAAGGTGTCAAAATTCTAAAACCTAACTCAGGGGAGCATGACTGTGACCTAATATTGGGAAAAGTTCACCAATCTACTGAAGTACATGCCCCAATATCAAGGAGATGAACATTTCCGTATCTAAAAGTTCATATTGGGACTTAGTATCCATGAAGGCCACCAAACAGGAGCAAAAACTGCAACAATTATCCAATTACCACAATAATTCAAATCCTAAGTCATGGTTTGGGAACAATAATTTTCAAAAAGGAGACAAGAACCACTAGATCTGTAATCTCAAGAGGGGAAGTGAGTCACATGAGAAAGGAGAAGGTGGTAATGGTGGAAAGAGCAAGAAGGAAAACAACAACAAAAGCAATAACAACCAAAATTAGAAGGGATTTGGAGAGGACAAGCCAGGAGGTCACAAAGGGCCTCATGATAGGTGTTATACTTGTGGAGGAAATCATTATGTCTCTGATTTTATATAGCATTCGAAGTCATGAAGGGAAGGAAACTATCAACAGTCTTAGCATCATCAGATCCACGCTATAGTGGATAACAAGTAGCTAGGCAGATTATCGAGCTTTGCTAATACAATTTTTGGGTAAGCTCTATGGTTGAACTATCTCTAATTTAATTGATACTAGAGCTATTGAATGTTTCATAGAACCTAGAGTAATATCCAAGATACCTATTAGACCTGGATATATGGAAAGCTCATGTATAGTCTAGTATGGAAACCGAGCAGAGCGAAGGGTACAGACTTGTCTCTTTAGCTGCAAGTTAGAGCTTCCAACCTTCCAGACCTAGGTCAACCTATATGTGCCACCCTTAAGCTCATACAACATAATTTTTGGGATAAACTATTTAACCGAGCATAAGTCTATAGTGAAATGTGAGGATAAGGTAGTTAACTTTGTTAAGATGATTATGGGAACCTAGTCGAGATCTGTGGGATGCAAAGGACCTTAGAGCTTAGACAAATCTCTACTATATAGCTCAAAAAGGCTCATCAAAAGGGATGTGCAATTTATGTTGTGCATATCAATAATCCTGATAGCAAGGAACTGTATCTAGATGACTACCCTATTTTAAAGGAGTTCCAAGATGTATTCCTAATGAACTCATGGAGTTTCCTCCGAAATGGGAATTTGAATTCTCTATTGACCTAGTACCAAGAGATGAGCCACAATCTAAAGCACCATATTGGATGACCACTACCAAACTCTATGAGTTGAAGGCCCAATTAATGGAATTGTTGAGCAAAGGGCTCATAAGACCTATTTTGTCTCCTTGGGGAGCACCATTTATCTTTGTGAAGAAGAAGGATGGAACCTTGCATCTATGTATAAACTATCAGATGTTGAACAAGGTGAAAATCAAGAATCAATATCCACTCCCAAGGATTGATGAGTTGTTTGACTAGATGAAGGGAGCGATAATGTTCTCTAAAATTGATCTTAGGTTGGGATACCATCAGTTGATAATAAAGGAAGGAGACATTTTTTAGGCTGTCTTTGGAACTCGGTATGGACATTACGAGTTCATTGTGGTACCTTTTGGTTTGATCAATGCACCTACAACTTTCATGAATCTCATGAATAGTGTGTTCAGAGACTGTTTGGATGAGTTTGTTTTGATTTTTATAGATGACATCCTAGTTTACTAAAATTCTATTTAAGAGCATGATAGGAACTTGAGGGTAGTTTTACAGTAGTCGAGAGAGAAGAAACTCTTTGGAAAGCTATCCAAGTGCTCGTTTTATCAAGACATGGTACACTATCTAGGCCATATTATTTTAGCTGAGGGAGTCTCTGTAGACCTTGAGAAGATTAAGGTGATCATGGAACAACCAGTGCCTTAGAATTTGTTCAAATTTTGTAGCTTCATGGGCCTCATAGGATATTATAGGAAGTATGTGTAAGGATTCTCCCAGATTGCATCTCTAATCATGTCACTCCAAAGAAAAGGAACACAGTTTGAATGGATTGAGAAGCGTAAACAAGCATTCCAACTACTACAATACGAGGTGAATTAAACATCGCATTGATGCAAAGGCTATGGGACTTTTGGAAACACACAATGATTTCAAGGATTTCAATGAAGCAGTCTCAAATCTCTTCCAGGCACCCTTGTGGAGATAAGCCTCGATAATGCACTTATTACTCAAAACCTCCTCCTATGGACCCAAACCCTAGGAATGTTCTTAAGAGATGCAAACAAACTTGTCTTGACTGGTTTCAAGCCCCAAACCTCTGACTTAAACACAAACTCACTTTTTGCACCTTGACTAGGCTTCTAGCCCAACTAGGCCTCCTGCGGTGATTTTTTTAACTTTACTCACAACTTCCCCAAAGGACTTACCAAACTAATGATTGAAACAGATGTGGTTTGTGATGATACATAACATACTAGATTCTTGATGGCACTTGTTTTGGAGCACACCAATCAAAATCTGTTGTTTCCTCCAATTTAGGGCCTAATTAGCCCTCTTTTTCAAAGCAACCCCTCTTTAAACTCAAACCCTGACTATGAAACTTTCAACAGTCCCTTAAAATGTTCCCAAACCAAGTATTTTAAAGCTTTTAGTCTTCTATGACACCCTTAATATGCTCAAACACAAAACCCTCCATAAATTGCCTTAAAACTAGGGCTTTTTAGTTACTCACCTTCCAAACACTTCCAAAACCCCCTCTTTTACTTTTCACCATTAGATCAACATCATAGATCAATACAAACTCAAAAACACACCCCTCATTAAGGCAGATCTCCTGCTGCTATACCTTAGCACCCATTTTCATGCACTTTTCCCTTTGACAACTCGGTGTACACCTTGATATTCCTCTTTCCTGCACATTAGTTTGTCAAATATATATGATACATGTTAGAAGTGATCCATTTCATAGGTCACAGCAGTATTTTACCTTGAAATGGATCAATCATCCATGAAAAACCTCAAAATTAGTGAAAAATCTGCACTTTCTTGAGGATAGTCATCAATATAATACAAAGAACTGATTATAAATGTGTATCAGAACATGAAAGGGATTAAATACATGTAGATACAAGTCTCTAAACCATCCTACTAAACATATCTTCAATAGAAATCAATAAATCATCAAAAGAGCACAAGAAAAATGCAAGAAATTGCTGTTTTTTTTGCTTTTTCCTATAGCAGTCCGTACAAAATCCATACCAGCCACCCAAACTCCATAAAAATGACTTATATGGACTTTAATAACCTTTCCCCAACTTCTCAAACTGTTTTGGATTGATTAGTTTACATTAAAGTGATTAAAACATCAAAAAACTACTTTCCTGCCCAATGTTGAAATTCAAAAATTTGAATTTTCCAACTTTTATTTTATTAACTCCTACTAACTAAAAATCCTTCAAACCTATTAAATGGCATTATTCAACCTTAATTAACATGATTAAAACATTAAAAACCTATCTAGACTCTTAGGACATTATTTGTCCAATTACAATGCATTTTGGTCCTATGGTTCTTATCTGGACCCTTAGGACATTTGAATCCTTTAATGTTTTTAACCATTTTAAAAGTCATTATAGGCTTCAAAATGTCATAATTAATGTTCTGAGTTCCTTGATAGGTATTCATGACCCATTCATCCTCATGTCTCTTGAAGTGTTCCTTGAAGAGCTTGGTTGCTCCTGCACTAGTGCCTTAGAATGTGTTAGAAGTTTGTAGCTTCATGGGCCTCATAGGATATTATAAGAAGTATGTGTAAGGATTCTCCTAGATTGCATCTCCAATCACGTCACTCCAAAGAAAAGGAACACAGTTTGAATGGATTGAGAAGCGTAAACAATCATTCCAACTACTACAATATGAGGTGAATTACACATCGCATGAATCAAGGAAACTTATACAACATGAGGTGAATTACACGTCACATGACTTAGAGTTGGCTTCAATAGTTCATGCCTTACATATGTGCAGACATTATCTCTTGGGAAAGTCATTTGAGCTCAAGACATACCACTTGGGATTGAGATACACTTTTACTCAACCAAACCTTAATGCATGATAGAGAAGGTGGTTGGAACTCCTTAGTGATCATGACTTCAAAATTGAGTATATTAAAGGAAAAGAGAAAAAATTGGCTGATGCTCTTAGTAGATGAAGACATTTGGCAGCCATGATTTTGACAAGGTCTAATCTAAGACAGTAGGTGACCCAACATTTGCAAGGGGATGACCACTATGGAAGAGTGAAGAGCACCCTAGCAGAGAATCCATCAAATCATCAATTTGATGGATATGAGTTCAAACCAGATGGAATCTTAAGATACCAGAGAAGGATGTACATTCTAGACTCTAGAGAGTTGAGGAAGTTGGTTCTAGAGAAAGTTCATAATGCACCTTATTCAAGACACCTCAAAGTCTCCAAAATGATCATAGAATTGAAAACTTTATACTTTTGGCCTAAACTCAAGAAGGATGTAGTGGAGTATGTAACCAGATGGTTAGAATGTTATCGAGTCATTGTATCCTCATGAAATACCTGAGTATAAATGGCAGATGGTCAATATGGACTTCGTACAGGGGTTACCTTTGATCAAGAATTGACATGATTTTATCTTGGTTGTGATTGATAAGTTGCCCAAGGTGGTGCACTTTGTCCCAAGAAACCTTAAGGATGGGTCATTGACCCTAGCCAAGCATTTTGTCTAGGAGATCTTCCACTTGGATGGAGTGCCAGAGACTATCATTTGTGATAGTGACACCCAAATGACCTCAATATTTTGGACAACCTTGAATGTCGCATTGGGAACCAAGTTAAATTTCAGCTCGGCTTACCATCCTTCGACTAATGTCTAGACAAAGAGGGTAAATCAGGTAGTTGAAGACCTCCTCTGACCAATAGTATAAGTGGGAAGAATGCTTACCATTGGTAGAGTTTTTCTACAATAACTCCTATCACACATCTCTAGGTATGACACCATTCAAAGCTTTTTATGGGAAGAATTGTCGTACACCCATCAGTTAGGATAGATTAGAAGATAGGATCATTATAGGACCTGAAATGCTCAAGGAGATGGAAGAAAAAATGAGAGTTATTAAGAGTGGACTAAAGGAGGTGGCAGACCGACATAAGAGTTATGCCAACAAGAATAGAACTCTTAAACAATTTGCAGTAGGGGATAAAGTCTTTTTAAGATTCAAGCCTCATAAAAGTTCCATTTCCTTTGGAAAGTATTCCAAGTTAACCCTGAGATATGTGGGTCCGTTTGATGACTTGGAAGTGATCAACCCAATTTCTTATAGACTTGCTCTACCACCTCCTCTGGCTCAACTTCATAATGTGTTTCATGTTTCCTTGATTAAGCAATATCATCCTGATGTAGTACATGTGCTTGATTTGAAAACTTTGTAGGTACATGACCCTGGAGTGGTGCTACTGGAGCCCATTAGAATCTTGGATAGACACAATGTTAAGTTGCAGAGGAGATACATTGCTTAGTTTAAGGTCCAATGGGACCAGTATTTAGAAGAAAGTTCTACTTGGGAGGATACAGAAAAAATAGAACGCTCCTTCCCGTGCTTTATTTTTTTAGAAATAGACTCTTGTTAAATTTGTTTGAATATTTTGGATTGAATGTTGTAATGTTTTGGCTCAGAAACAATATGATATGATGTTGAATGAGACATATATGTTCTAATTTTTATTAAATAGACATTGGGACGATGTCTCTTCCTAGAGGGGAGGGATGTCATATCCCAATTTTATTGCATTTAAATTATAATATGATAAAATGAATTATTGAGGAAATTCAATATGTTGAGTGATAAATTTGATATTTTGAAATGCTTTGAAGAAAGTTGACTATCTTTTTGACTATGTGATCTTATGTACTATCTTACAGTTTATCAAGATTGAATGTTATTGATGAACTATGCAAGTGGAAGTGTGTGCAAATGCAAGAAACATGTTGAAGGACAAGAACATGATTGAGGTAGGATCATTCAGCCAGATTGAATGGTAAGCTTGATGGAATTTGGGTGCACACACCACTAAACAACATGATATCTACATTTGAAATTTCATATAGAAGATTATATTGATCTAGTTCAAAATGATTCAATGATTGAAAAAATAGGCTTGTGGAATGATATACATGTGATTTCTTATTCAATTTCCTATTTTGATTTTGTGTTTTTGAAATTTAGAAGAAATGATAGCATGGTTAAACATATATGTATGTAATTAAAAGGCATGCTTGAAGGATAAGAAAGCCACTTCATTTAAAAACTATTATTTGAATAAAATAAAAGTTTATTCTTTATTTGAAAGTGATTAAACACTATACAGTAATAAAATAAAATAGTGATAAATATATATATATATATATATATATATATGTTTGTGTTTGTGTTTATGTTTATATATATATCTATAAGAAAACCACTTCATTTAAAAACTATTATTCAAATAAAATAAAAGTTTATTCTTTATTTGAAAGTGATTAAACACTATACTATGATAAAATAAAATAGTGGTAAATATGTATCTATATATATATTTATATATGCACATATATAAACATATACATATTCTTTATAAATTGACTATGAAATCAAATTTATAAAACATTATTGTTGATTTCAAATAATATCTAAAAGAAGACATTATGGATGAGTGGTTTGCATTCAAATTGAAGGCCAAGATATTCAAATGTAGTAGTGGGTGGCTAAATTAAGGATAATTATGAAATGAAATGCCCCCCTTAATAGAGCGAATAGGTAAGGGAGAACATGGTTTTCCATTTTGGTAGTATGAATTACTTGCAAGGAATCGAGTAGGGGACTAGCAGTGGCGAGGAGGATTTAGGAAGAAGGAAGGTAAGAGAATTGACTTAGCTAGGAAAGAAGGAAAAATTCAAGGAAAAATCCCATGAATCAGAGGCAAATCGATTTTTGTTGGTGTGCATGCTTGATTTTCCAATACAATCTATTTGAAACTTGCATTTTCCTTCCATTTTTCGTTAATTCCATTTGAGTTGGTGGTAAATCATTAGATGTTGATTACATGAAAGCATATTTTTCTTTAGTACCAAGATGTCATTATATGAGATTGATAATTTTCTATGTAATGTTGCAAGGGCCTTATTGGCCATCCTTTGCATGCACTACATATATGCATATTCTCCCTATCAGCATGATATCTGATCATGGTTATGCTTTGTATGTTATATTGTTATTGCCTCTATAAGTGTGAAATAAGTAAATATGTAAAACAACTAAAACACTTCTTAATGAAACATTATATCAAGATTTAATATGAATTAAACTAATTTAAAAGCATAGAAAGCTTGAAAGCGTCTCATTGTCTCCTATCTCCAAAGATTTATCAAGTTACAAAGGGCTCTCAGATTTGTAAGCACCATAACTATTAAAATGCCTATCTAGAGAGTGAAATTGATGCTAAATGAAATGATGTGATGATTGATAATGATTTCTAAAAAGCTATGATACTACTGTAATCTATTCTGACATGAAACCTAATGGATGAAAGCTAGAGTAAAACTATGATGCTGCCGTGATGTGAATTCTACTGATGCCTATGATTGCTATGATGCTAAATGCTATTGCTATTGCTATTGATATGATTGCTTGATTGCTATGAATGATTTAGAGTAAGTTTGCACAAAGATTCATGATCCATTTCCTGTGAAAAGAAGTTGTATTTATAGATTTATGACAGTAGTTTTGTGACGGGGTAGCACAACAGAGGCCTGGATTCAATCTAAAGAATTGAATGGTGAGAGATTGAGAAGCTTGAGCTAATGAAGGGAATGGTTTATCCCCATGAGAACATCAAGAAAGATGATAAGAAAGATCAAAGGAAGAATATTTGAGCAATTTATTCAAATTTGTCTTCAATTTGTCTCCACAGCTTCCCGTGAATGCCAGTTGAATTAAATTGGATTTTGGAATATCAAATTTGGTAGGTGAGTGAATAGAGGAATTTGCTTTATGCCTTTATTTAAATATTTTTGATTTATTTAAATTAGCAAAAAGGGAATAAATAATTTAATAAAACAAACTATAGAAGTTGTTTATTAAAATAGAAGAAATATGATAATTAAACAATAAAGTATAAAACTTGGTTTATTTAATTAAGATTTGAAATGATGTAATAATTAAATAACACCAGCTATAGGAGTTGTATATTTAATTAAATATGAAGAATAGGAGAATTAGAATGTGAAAAATAAATATTTCTATTTATTTAAATAGTAGAAGAATTTAACTGTGATAATTAAATAAAACAAAGTAAAATTCGTTTATTTAATTAAGACGAAAATAAATAGAATAAAGATTGAAGAATTTAAGATGAACTATATAAATAAATATTTATATTTATTTAATAGTAGATGAAATAAAGGTTAATTAATCAAATAACTCATATTTAATTAATTATATTCTCCAAACCATTTTTAGGTTTATACATTTGCCCCTCTTTGAAGTGATGTGTTTATGCATTGCTTCAAAAAAAATTTTGTGCTGCTGTTGCTAGTATCGGTGATTTTTTTTTTCAGAATGCCCTAGACATGGATTTTCAAGTAATGATGGATATATGCCCCCTCGGGAGATAAATTAATGATTTTTTTATTTTCTTTTGAGATTTTGGGAAATATTAAAAAAATTATGATTTTTTGATGAGTTGAGGAAGATTTAACAAATATTTGGTAATGAAGTAATTTATCTCCCAATAATTGATGTAGAAAGTGCCCCAGAAGGATATTGAATTAATCTTTGTTAAAAAGAAATAAATAATCCCACCAAAACTCCACTCTAATAACCTATAAAAGGGTCAAAAGGTCCTTTTCACACTCATTTGTGCATTTTGACTTTTAAAAACTTTGTGAGAGAGCTATTTGAGCCACATGGAGCGAGATGTCGATTCCTTATCACACCCAACAGTTTGAGCATGTACGACGTCACTAGTGCCCGGTCGCTTATGGACCTTCGGTACGTACCCTTTTTTGCCTCGTTTTTTGTGCATTGTCTCATTTTTCACATATTTTTCAGTGTTTTAAATTTTCATTTCTTTTAGCACTTTCATTAGGTCTTTTAGCGCTTCAAAAACTTTAGCACGTAGGGCTTCTATTTTAGCACTTAGGTATAGTGTTTTGGCGCTTTGAAAACTTTAGCGCATAGGATAACTGTTTTAGCGCTTAGGTAGGATAAATTAGCGCTTTCAAAACTTTAGTGCTTAGAATAGATTGTTTAGCGCTTAGGCCTTCTGTTTTAGCACTTTGATCCAATGTTTTAGTGCATTGACCCTATAGAATGGCGCTTTTGGTGAAATGGTGCTTTGATCGCCTGTTATAGCACTTTTGATTGATGAAATGGTGCATGTCATGATTTTAGCGCTTTGAATGCCTATTTTAGCGCATTCAAATAAAATTGATGAAGTTTTGTCAATTTGTCCCTGATTTTGTCTATTTTTTATTGTGTCAGCCGTTGGTCTGATTCGATTAATAAACTTGATCAAGTAGATGATGTTCATCCTTATGATAGGCGAGGTCTGATGTTTGATTGATGATAATTATCCTCATGATAGGCGAGGAATAATTATAGTTTGATTTGATGTACCTCATGATAGGTGAGGTTGATTTGATGTATTGATGATTGACCTCATGTTAGGTGAGGTTCAATGATGCTTGCTCACGAGATTTGATAAAAAATCTAGTCAAGAGCTGATTAGATTTGATAGGATATTTGATGTTTTGACGATTGAAATGAAATATTTATTTTGATCTTTTCATGATAAGAGGAGTGGTTAGAGAACCTTCAAGTTTGAGAGCGATTCCCATGGACATTTGATCTGATACCATAGTTGGCACAACTTGAGATGGCTATTATTACACGTTGTGGACTCTCTCCTCTTTTATTCATGCCCCAGATTAGGATTAATCAGGGTCTCTTGAAAACATTAGCTAAGAGGTGGCATAGTGAGCATAACACTTTTCACCTTCCTATAGGTGAGATGATAGTTACCCCAGAGGATTTCTGGCAGATTTTGTAGCTTCCCATTGTTGGAGATTTGGTCATTTATGATTCTATAGAGCAGGGTGGGACTGATGCTCTCCATAGAGTGTTTCAGGATGATCAAACTATTGGAGAGTGGATTCCATGGCGTGATATGGTTGATGCATACGCCGCTTTTCCCACAGTGCTTACTGGTTTCAGCGGAGGATTCCTTTGTCCTGATCACAGGTCAAAGGGATTCTCTGTTGGTTGGGGTTGAGTATTGGAGAGTATGGTCATTCATGGGACTAGATTTTCTTGGGGCATGTGCATTCTTTCCCATCTATATCATGATTTTCATTCTACAACTTATCTTCAAGGTTAAAGTTTGTCATCTAGAGCGACATTACTACATGTATGGGCGTGGGAGCACATAGCTGTCATGCATCCAATACCTGTGAGACAAAGACCACCTATGAGAAATTATGTATTTAGATATGCAGGCTGCCTTACTCAGTCCATAATGGGTAAGTTAGAGCATTGGAGGAGAGTGATTGATGACATAGAGTCTATGACATGACATCCATACCTAGATTGTGATTGTTGGGATGATGATGATGTTGAGTTACCTTTTCTCTGTTAGTTGATAATTTTGATTGGTTAGACTCGTTGGGTTCTAGAGATATTTTTTATCAAACAAGTGTATAGATAGTATGGTATGGTTCAAAGTATTCCCTAGGGTGTTGCTCATTACGCTTGTCATCAGTCAGATCCTTTAGATTGGGGGCCTGGTTTGTCATACGATGCTACTGTTCAGGAGTTTTAGTCTATGCAGTCGTTTGAGTGGGATATTCATCTAGATATTGTTGAGCCACCAATTATAGTAGACTATGCCAAGTATCTGGCTTTGCATCCTTTTCCACGTCTGATGATTCTTGATGAGCCTACCCCATTAACTGCTATAGAGGATGTTGCTGTAGCACATGGTCGTAGGTGGAGGAGAGAGGAGGTTGATGTAGAGGATGTCGATGTTGAGCAGGATGTTGGGGTTGAGGTAGAGGAGGATATTGGTGGTGAGGAGGATATTGGGGATGAGAGCAGTGGTGACGATGGTAGTGGTGATGATAGTGGTGGCGATGGTGCAAGTGGGTCGAGCCCTGCCTTAGATTTTTCAGAGGAGACAGTGCCTTGTAAGAGGCGGGTAGTGAGAGATGTTTCAAATCAGCTACGAATAGTGAGCCTACAGGTTCAGTTAGAGACTGTTTAGGAGTAGCTTCTTTAGGCTTATGGTTTACTAGAGTAGACTCAGGCTCAGATATAGAAACACGCCCAGTTACATGCAAAGGATTTATCATCAGTACAGGCTCAGTTGGCCATGACACAATCACAAATTGCAACATTGACACTCGACAGGGATGCTACTAGGTAGGCTGCAGGGAGTGCTTAGGTTCAGATTGCATCCTTGATGGCCGAGAGGGATGCCGCTAGGTTTATAGTAGAGGGTGTGTAGGAAACAACCAAGAGATTATAGAGACTGGAAGATGGTACCTCCCTAGTAGATTATATGCGAGAGGTTACATGCATTGGTGAGGAGATAAAGTATTATAGAGGGAGATATTAAGATGCAATTCCCTCTGAACAGAGAGTCAACTATGCGCGGTCTCGTTCATGTAGGACATGTTTCAGGAATGTTTGTGTGGGTGTTACACAACCTCTATGGAGAGATACCAAAGATCTCGGTACATCTAGTGGTGGTGGAGGGACCAGTCCTGCTATGCCTGCACCATTTGGAGCCAACAACACTTAGTTTTCATGATGTGATTACCCTGTTGTATTTTGAGATGATGATGTACATTTCGACTACAACCATTTTTTGATGATATAGCTCTCTTCATTTTAGACATCATTGTATACTTGAAATTTATGATTTTGATTTATATGATATGCAATGAATTTTATCTATCTATGATGTGTTCTACATGATTCTCCGATGGGTGCATTTGCTTTCATTTTCTATATGCTATGAGATGATCCTTTTATTATGATGTTATGGATGCAATTTATATCATGATGATATGCATGATGATGTTTGATGTTCAATTAATGGTGTGCATGATGATGATGTATGTATGTATGATGACGTGTAATTATATATGATGATGTAACTATTTACGTGGCTTAATGATATATGATATGCAATTTAAATGGGATGTGTTTCATTTTATTCTGGTATAAATGCAAATAAATGATATATAAAATGGATGAAAAAATGATGTATGATAAATGATATGTTGAATGAATGTGTTATATGATGTAATAAATGGATGAAAATGATGTATGATAAATGATATGTTAAATGGACTATGATATATGATATAATTGATGGATGAATAAAAATGAAATGATATAGATTTATTTTTGATATTTTCTTATGCAAATTTATGTGATATGAAAAATATGATATGATCAATGCAAAATTATCTGATTCAAATTCATGAATGATGAAATAATAATTAAATGCTTTCTAATGTATGCAATGAAAATGATGATGCAACTACATGCTCATGATGATGTCTTTGTTAATGTCAAGTATACTCAATCTATTATGAGAAAAGATAATCATTAATTTGAATCCTTTACAAGCTTTTGTAACAAACACTCTGTAGATGTAAAAAAGTTATTATGAATGCAATCTAATTTTACCATGCAAATCTACATGCAACTATTGGCATTTTAACAGTACTTTTGTGCTTTGTATCATCATAGAGCTTTAAAAATGTTGAAAGTGAGTACAAGCATCAATGGTATAATGTAGACCAATGATGACTTGAGTATTACTTCCATGATTTTTGATATTGCAAGTGAACACAAGAATCTAGGTATAATTAAACCAAGATTACCTGAGCATTTCTTGCGTAAAAAAACAAGAATTTAACCACTTTCCTATGTGAATTGGAATGTCATCCATGATATATTGTAGAGCAGTTCCCATGACAATTCACATAGTAATTATGATTAACTCACAAACAACAGATAAGGAAAATATCATTCTCCTTCCTTGCTTCTCTAGTTCAATACATCATCGAGTTGCTCCAAAGAAATGATAATAATGATAAAATGACACCATATCCAACTTTTCTTAAAGTATTTCAATAATTATTTAGATTAGATCATCCATCCTAATTTTATGATGTTTTTGTGTTTTTTGAGATTTTTGACCAAAAACCTAACCTAAAGATCTATCCTAGGGTCCTCAGGGGCTGATTAAAGATTAGCCTTTCCTATGCTATACACAAGGAGACCACGTAGTTCGACTGAAACAGACTCATGTTTTTATATTTTTTGTTGTGATATTGACGGTCGATGTGTTTTCGATGGTGATTGATGTTTCATGTTGGGTTGTGTTTTGATCATTGTTTTCATTGTGTTTGTCTTCCTACTATTTGTCCGTTGATTAAGCTCGATGTTCATTTCCCCCAATGAGGTTCAGATGTTTCCCCCAAGCTAGGGTGAGACATGACCATTTAATGTGATATGATAATGGATTAAAAAAAAATAATGGTGAAGACAATGACCATGACATGTGTCCAAATTGATGGGAGAGCTAATTCAAATCACAAATAGCGCCTGTTTCCAAGTTTTCACTACATGTTTTTATTGCACTTTTTCATTCTTTTTGATTTTTTTGTATTTTTCTCTTTCTCTTTCTCTTTTTTTTTGTCGCCAGGATGCCTATTTACCAGGTTTTCATCAAGGTAACCATTTTTAGAAACTAATTCATGCACTAGATAAATCAGATGTAGAATTTCCTGAGATGGATACTGTTGATAGGTTCATCAAACTGATCCCCTTCAGGTGTAGACAATTGATATGCTCCTGATCCATACAATGCTATGATGACAAAGGGTCCTAGCTAATTAGGTTCAAACTTCCCTTTCTTTTCCCTGTCCTACTGATTTTTAGGGTTTTTCTTTAGGACCAAGTCTCCAACTTGAAAGACTCTAGGTTTTACCTTGTGATTGTAGCTCCTTGACATTCTTTGTTGGTAGGCCCTCAAATGATTAATAACTTGCCAACAACATTCATCTAGTAGTTCTAGTTACTATAGCCTAGAGACTATAGTTCTCATCTGTAATGATACCTTTGAGTGAAACTTGGAGTGTTGGTATTTCTACCTCGATGGGTAAAATGGCCTCTGATCAATATACCAAGGAATATGGTGTTGTGCCTGTTAGTGTTATAATGTTGGTTCTATAGGCTCATAGTGCAGAATTTAGCTGAACATGCCAATCACGTCCAACATCATTTACCGTTTTCTTTAGTATTTTTAGAATTGTTTTGTTTGAGGCCTTTGCTTGGCCATTTCCCTGCAGATAGTATGGTGTTGAGAAACAATGTTGGATATGGAATTGTTCACATAATTCCTGGATTTCCTAGTTTTTAAAAGGCCTACCATTGTCCGTGACAATGGATTGGGGTACCTCATACCGATAGATGAGATAGTTGAGTATGAAAGATGAGATCTACTTTCCATTGACAGTTGTTAAAGGAACTGCTTCTATCCATTTTGTAAAATACTCTATTGTTGTGATGATGAACTTGTGCCCATTAGATGAAGAAGGATTTATTTTTCGTATCAGGTCTAGTCCCCATTGAAAAAAGGGCCACGTTGATGTGAGGGGTTGTAACTCTTGTGCTAGCGTATGAATTAGATTACCATGAATCTGGCATTTCTTGCACTTTTTAACAAATTGATAAGACTCTCTTTCCAATACTTGGCCAGTAATATCCCAAACAAAGGAGTTTCTTAGCTAGGGTCATCCCACTTGAATGGGTTCCAAAAATACCTTCATGGACCTCTTGTAAGGATGTTTCAGATTCGTGATGTTCTAGGCATCGAAGAAGTGTACCATCTATACCTCAATGGTATATGATGTCAACAATCAATGTATGTCACACAAATTGATGGATAAAGTTACGCTTTTGGTTTCTAGAGAGATCAGGGGGAAGGATATTATCCTTGAGGTAAGTATAGATTTCTCCATATTGTGAGGTTTGAGTGTTGGTTATTTGGCATATGGTCTACGAATCAGGATTGCCGTATGCAGGGTTAGATACTTGTTCCACCATAAAATCATAATGACATTTATTTTCTAGTAATTGTAAGAGGGAAGCAATTGTTGCCATGGCATTCGCAGCTTTGTTCTCTATCCTTGGTATTTGTTCGAACTTGATGTCAATGAAATAATTTTTAAGATCATCTATCATTTTCTTCTATGGCATGAGCTTTTCATCTTTTTTCTGATAATCATCATTTACCTGGTAGATGACAAGCTATGAGTCTCCATACACTTGTATTTATGTGATTTTCCATTCAATAGCCACTTTGATGCCTATAATCAACACTTCATACTTAGCTATATTATTGGTACATGGAAACATTAGCCTATAGGATCTTGGGATGGTGTGTCCCTAAGGTGTGAAAAATAGAATTCCTGCACTAGACCCTCTTTGTGTGTATGGTCCATCAAAATAGAGCCTCCATTGTTGTGTTGTGATATTCAGAATGTTTGCACCTAGAAATTCAATGTGCATTAGATGATGATCCTGTAATGGAGATTCAACTAGTTGATATGAACTATTACCTGCCCCTTGATTGCTTTTCGATCGACATATTGGATGTCAAACTCGCTTAAAATCATTACCCATTTTGCTAGTCTCCCTGTTAGAGAAACTTTGCTGAGTAGATATTTTAATGGGTCTATTTTTGTGATGAGCCTAACTATATGAGTCAACATGTAGTGCCGCAACTGCTGGGTTCCAAACACTACTGCCAAACAAGCTTTCTCTATGAATGTGTAATTTATTTCATATCCGTTGAGAGTCTTGTTGATGTAGTAAATAGATTGTTCTTTTCCTTCATAATCCTCTTGTGCCAATAGAGCTCCTAAAGATATGTCGGTTGTTGCGATATACAATAACAATGGTCTCTCTGCTGCGGGTGGCACGAGTATTGGAGGTGATATCAAGTATTGCTTTATCTGGTTAGAAGTTGTTTCACAATCATGATCCCATTTGAATGAAACATTCTTATGAAGTAGATGATTAAATGGGTGACTCTTGTCTGCTAGCTGGGAGATAAATCTCCTGATGGATTGCAACTTTCCTTGTAGGAATCGTAATTGACTTATATTTTTAGGTGGTGGAATTTCCATTATTGATTTGACCTTAGCCAGATCCACTTCAATTAATTTCTCTAACACTATGTAACCAAGGAGTTTGGCTGATGTTACCCCAAACACACATTTTTTAGGGTTCAACCTAGCGTTGAACTTCTCTAGTCTAGTAAAGATTTTGTCGAGGATTTCTTGATGTCCCTCCTTGGTGTATGATTTTTCTAAGATGTCATCCACATAATCTTCCATGAAAATATGCATCATGTCATGGAAAATAGTGGTCATTGCTCACTGGTATGTTGCACTTGCATTTTTCAATCCGAAGGGCATGACATTCCAACAAAATGTACCCCAAGGACAAATGAATGCTATCTTTTCCTGATCTTCAAGTGCTATCTTTATTTGGTTATACCCTGAAAATCCATCCATTAAAGACAACATGGCATGTCCCACTGTTAGATTGACAATGATGTCGATGCTGGGTAAATGAAAGTCATCCTTTGGGCATGCCTTGTTTAGATCTCTAAAATTTGTACATATTCTAATGCTATTATTAGGTTTAGATACAAACAAAATATTTGAAATCCATTCTGCATAATCGATGGACCAGATAAATCCTGCATCCAACAATTTATTTATCTCAACTTTAACCATTAGGGCGATGTGGGGATGTATTTTTCTCAGTTTTTGCTTGAATGGTTTGATTCTGTGTGGTAGAGATAGATGATGCATCATGAGATTTGGATCCAATCCTGGCATGTCAAAATAAGACCAAGCAAAATTGATGTCGCTCCTCAAAGAATTTAGTGAATGTAGGCTTCTCCTGTTCTATCATAGATGCTGCCAGATGCAAAATCTTTTCCTTTTTAGTTGTTCTCAGATTTATAGACTGTGTCGGTTCTACTAGTACTGATGATCTATCATGGTAATGCTCTGGGAGGGTGTCAAATCTTCCATCCTTCAGTGCCTTATAAATTTTTTCATTGTTGGATACATTCTTTATTTTTTCTTTTTCAAGATCTAATACTACCTTAGAAAGGTTTTCACCATTAGATCTATTTTTCTTCTTGTCATTTTTGCAACTGGAAGATTTGACACCCTCCTATTTTGAAGTATCATTTTGAGTGTTATGAATAGAATTCATATTAGGTTCATCATTGCAAAGATAGTTTATGATGGCATCATCATTTGAAAAGACTGGTAAATGAATAGGTTTGGTGGGTTCCTAGTCAATAAGTTTGGGATGTCTCAAGGGTAATAAGTCATCAGGTTGAATAAGGTTGACAGCTGTAAGTGTTCAGATGGCCAAGTGCTCAAAGTTATTAGTGGGAAGGTTGATGTCTATGATAGTACTCACCTCCAAGTCATCTATCTCACTTGATGTCTGATCGTCCTCGCTTGGGTCATCACTATTTGTTGATATGATTACAAATGGTCTATTTCCTGAACTTTGTCCCTCCTCTTGTAAGGGTGTATATGCTTGGATAACATCAATTTTTTTGTTAGTATATGATGTAGCAGATAAATGATACCATTCATACTCATTGGAGTTTGTGTCTGAACCATCTCTCATTTTTAGAATCCTTTCTACCACTTTATGAGTTTCTTCCTCTTTTGATTCCCCTGTATAGCCTAATCATGTTTTGTCTTTAGGCTGTAGTGTTAGTGGCTGAATAGGTTCTATTATACCATCCTTTCTTTTTCCAATTGGTCCTTGGCCTTCATAACCCATTTTCTCTAAGATGGCCTTCCCTTTTCCATACTGATCTATTTTGATGCTGATGCTTGTTGATGTTGAGGCTTCTTCATCCTTGTATAGCCAATTGAGTATGGATTTGTCTTCTGACTCATCTTCGAGGGTACTTTCTTTATCAAAAATTTCATGTAGAGCTGTGATTGGTTGTGATGAACATGGTGTGTTTGATGTGGGATGTCTGTATGATTTTGGTGACAATAGAAATTATGATAGACACAAAGATTGCTAAAGGGAATATTCTCCTAAGCCTTTGTTCTTTAACTGAACCTTGTCTGAAAATTGTTGTGATAACTCATTCATAGGACCTTCATTATTTGATATAGTCGAGTCAGCAACAATTGTTTCTTTTACTTGGTCCTTCTTCTCAATCCATTTAGATATGAAATTGGGTTGTCTTTCACTACTGGATGAAGTGGAAGTGCTGAATTCTCTATTGTGGGGTACCAGAGTGTCTTGATTTTCTTTTAACATGTTGCAAGTCTATGGATTATTGTTGTCAACTGATATTGTGACCTCCTATCCATTGACTAGAAATTTCAAACATTGATGATATGTCGAAGGTACCACTTGCATTTCATGGATCCATGGATGACCTAATAGTATGTTGTATGTTAGATCCTTGTCTAACACTTGACAAACAATATTTTTGACAATCGGCCCTACTTGAATTAGAAGTATAATCAACCCTTTGGAAGACCTTTCCTCTTCATCATATGCCTTTAATGTTATCTTTCTTCTGGCATCAATGGTATTGTCAAAATAGCCTAGTGCATGAATTAGTTTCAAAGTATAAATATTTAACCCAACACGGCCATCTATTAAGACACGCTTGACATAGTGTTTATGGATTAGAACCTCTATATGCAAGTCTGCATTGTGTGGGTGATTTAGAGACACATCATCTTGTTCAAAGAATGACAAAAAATGAGGTGTGGTAAGATGTCCCACCATGGATTGGAATTGAAAAACATCCAAATTATTGGGCACCGTTGTAGTTACTAGAGCTTGTTCCAAAACTTCTTTATGTGATGGTGAAATTTTGAGAAGTTCTAGAATGGATATTTGGGACGGTATCTTTTGTAATTGGTCCGCGATGCTGTATTGATGTGATGGGGGAGTAGTATTTTTAGATGTAACTCCTTTTAGTATCACTTTGGACTTCCCCCTTGTCATTACATTGACTGGATGATTTTCTTGTGTCCCCCTGATTTTTATGATATTTATTTGGTTATCATATATGTTTGTGTCCAGGATCATGTTCAAGAATATAGTGTCATTAAGGTTAACATTATTTTTTTGATTGTTTTTCTCAACCTCAGAAACATAATGAATGGTGCTATCATAGGCGTAGTTTATACCTTTACCTTTAATATTTGAAGAAGATTCTCCTCTTTTGTAGTTGGGTAAAGGATTTGTGAATACACTGTGATCATTGTTTGTTTGATGCCCTTCGACAAACACCTTATTTGCTTCTATCAAGTCTTGTATCAGATGTTTTAATTGCATACAATCATTTTTCTTATGTCCTTTATTTTTGTGGAATTTGCAATAATCAACGTCATTCCACTAGGATGGTTTCACTTTTGACTCCCAATTTCATGCTTCTGTTAGAGTAATTAGTCTGTTTGCAATGAGTTCTCTCATTGTTGATTCCAAAGTTTGTCCTAATGGGGTAAATCTCTGTTGATTGGATTGTCTTTGATATGACGGTTGAGATTCCTTATTGCTGGTGTTATTGTTTTGAGTAGTGCTTTGATTGTTATTTTGATTTTGATTTTGATTTGTTTTGACAGTTGTTGCTATCAAATTGAATACTAGTTTTGTATTGTCAGTTGTAGTTTAATTGCTTCCTGTATTTCTATTTTTCTACCAAAATTTTGGCTTGTTGTTTCCATTGTGATTAGAGAAATTTGCATTGTTTGGGGTATCATTGAAATGTTTAATTACCCCTATTTTGATTAAAGCTTCTTCAATCTTAAGCCCATTCTCAATCACTTTTTTGAATGTCAGGGGACATTGCAATTCCATTCTATAGCTCATTTTACCATTTAAGTTGTCAATAAATAATTCAATCTTTTCCTCTTCAGGTATACATCAAGGATATCTAGCGAAAAACTTTCTCCAACATTGTAAGAAGGATAGGAATGTATCACCCTTCTTTTGTTTCATGTTATATAGATCCTTTATGGTTACGCCATGTTGAATGTTAAAAGAGAACTGTATGATAAATTTGTTGACCAGTTCCTCAAAGGATCAAATTCTTGGTTATAATTTGGAAAACCATTCCATACACCATGCTCCTATAACTCCTAGGAAACAACCTCATGAGGTGTGTATCTTATTGTGTGAACTCAAGGCTCATTGTTTTGAATTCCTGTACGTGATCAATCGGGTCTGATTTGCCATTGTATTTGTCATATTTGGGAAATTCACAGTGTCTAGGGAAAGGTATCATATCTACACATGGATGAAAAGGGTAAGGACAAATGTCCTATAATGAATATTTATTTGTAGTTCCCTTTTGCATGTTCTGAATCTGTTGCTGTATATTTTGCATTTGAGTTGTTAAAGTAGCCACTTGATCTATGTCTTGGGTGTGGTGTGGTTTTGTTTCGTTTGTCTTGGTGTTTCCTTCAATTGATTGATATCGAAGTCTTTAGGAAGTTTGGCACCTAAGTCTGCTAACATTAGGAGATATTTATCCATGTCTTGTTCTAAGACCTTTTCCATAAATTTATGAAAACTTGGATCCTATTGGGAATGTTGTATATCTTCTTGTGTTATTTCGTTGGTATCTTGTTGTCAAAATTAATAAAAGGGGTTTTCTTCAGTCATGTTTGTATTTTCAATTTCTTTCTCTCTGAGTTTTTGTCTTTGCAACCTTGTCAATATTGTCATAGAAGTCTTGGTTGTTTTGACTAAACTTGGATCTTCTATGTTGTGATTAGTGTCAATTTGATTTTAATGAAGCCAAATAGAATAATGTATTCTATTGATGAGGCTAAGTTGAAAATCTGATTATTGAGTTTTTGTTTCGTGATGGTAGGATGTCAGAATCCTGATGAGGAAAATTGACTCAATAATCTAGATTTGTTTTGATAATTTGATACTTTTTATTTTGCAAGATCTGGGTTTATGTTTTAAAAACAATTTTGACTTGTAAAAACCTACTTTGTTTTAGGTTTTTAAGACACTGTTTGAACTATGAAATGTTTCTGACTGGTAAAAACTTGAGTTTTTGATGGTAACAAATTTGACAGACATTTCTGAAAGGTCTCTATTTTTTTTAGTTTTGTGGAAACACTAATACAGGGGGTCAACATGCCGAAATAGAATGTAGAAGCACTAAAAGGTCTAGTAAAAGTGTTGTCAAACAGAGCAAAAGTGCTAAAATAGACCACTGATGTGCTAAAAGACTGGTGAATTCTGACACTGGAAATGTTTGACAAAAAGCGCTATAAATTTGATTAGAAGTGCTGAAACAGAGTGCAGAAGCACTGTTTTTGACTATTGAAGCACTAAAAGATAGTGCAAAAGTGCTATAACAGATGGTATAAGCATTGTTTTGTTTATTGCCAAGCAGGGGGTGGTAACATAGGTCTCGCAGCTACTATGTCTGCTTTCTCTTCTTCTTCGTCTAAGACTATGGATGCTATGAGAAATTGATGGGGTGTTTTGTTCTTCTAAAAAGTGAAGGTTCTTAAACTGCTAATGATATCAGTTTGGGTACCTTCAATGTGTATGTTACTTGGCTGAAATATTGGTGTGGTTAGCCCTAGTTGTTGAACGAGAGCTGTGGGTCGCCAAATGGTAATAAGGTATGTTGTAGGGTGGTTTCAATACTTTATCATAATGTCATTCACTACCTATTGCTAGGAAAAAGGAAGTAACATGGGTCTTCCTACTGCTATGTTTTCTTTTTCTTATTCTTTGTTCAAGATGATAAATGCTGTGAGAAATTGATGGGGTGTTGTGTTTTTCTCAAAAATGAATGTTCTCAAACTGTTGATGATGTCGATTTGGGCACTTTCAATGTATGTAAGGCTAGGTTGTATGATAGGTGCTATAAGGCCTGGTTGTTGAATGGGAGCTGTGGGTCACCAAATGGTCATAAGGTGTGGTGGTAACTCCCTGACTTTGGATGAAAAACTTAATGTTTCTAAGTTTTGTCTACTTTAAGAACTGATCAGGTTTGTTGGAGTATTCTATGGCAGGTTGCGAGATGGAAGATGGACAGATAGGTTGACTATGGTTAGGTTCCTGTGAAAGAGCTCCTCTTTGAAAATAGGCTTGTGAATACAAGGGATCTAAAGAATAATCATCAGTGTAACCCCTAGCGAAATCCTGAAACCTATGGATGAAATTTCTATGATGAAGCAAAATCTTCCTACTCTGATACAAGAAATGTCTTCTTTTCAAAAGGGTTTTGTAACTAAGTGGTTTCTTTGGTTTGTTGATTCTTTTGGAAAGGGATTTCTTGAAAAACTTTGTGGTTTTCCAATCCCTAATCATATATTTCTCAGTTTGATTTTGTCCAAGTTGTATTTTTTAGGATGATATTTTATCTAGATTTTAATGATTTTGAAATACATAATAATCAAATGTAGACAATTGTTTTTAAGAGCTATAATCTAAACAGATAGTGTATGTTCAAAGAAAGATGCATGGTCCTATTTTCACTAGTTTGAGAACAAAAATGCACTTTAGATAGACTCACTCTTAAAGTCAAAAGGTCATCATTATACTTAACAACCCATAGCTTAAAATTGCATCAAATCACACAACCATGTCACCCCCTAGAGGGCGCCTGTGTTTTTGTCTTTTCTAGGTGTGTACTCAAGGTTAGATTTCTTGATCCCCTAAGAAAACCGTCCTTGCAAATTATATGGTGAGTGTCTTGGGGGCATATTCTTCCCTCCCCTTGCACTACACGTATTACTATGTTTGGTTACTGACTCAACTGGATACTACACTATGGTTCTTAAAAAGGGTTTCCATTTGGAGCGGCAAGTGATAAAATCCCTTAGGAGACCTCCCAACCTTTAGAACAAAGGTTTTGGGGATGATTATCTTGCACACTTTTGGAAAAGGTGGGTTTCCCTGGATTCATTTTAAATTTTAGAGTGGAGTGGAAAATCTGGCTTTGGTTGTTACCCACTTAGGTCATTCTCGTAGGGTGAGTACTTTTTCCCACTAGGGAAGGCCTTCTAAAGGATTTAATAAAGCTTGAAAATGCATAAAATAGAGGATGAGTCTATCGTTTTGATCACCCAGTTAAGGGGAGAGCATATGCCTATCACCATACAAACACAAAAATCAACTAGTTCAATTTTTAGAGCCCAATCGACAATTTGCTATCTATGTGAAGATGTTGCTTCACAAAAGAAATGATGTAAATTTTAATTCCAAATTGAAAGGTTTGGTAACTATCCTAGGATTGATAAATTTTTGATCAAGTGAATATCCTAGATTGATTCATTTTAATCCAATTGAAGAAGTGACTATACTAGATTGATTCATTTTAGTCCAACTGAAGAAATGAAGTTACTGGTCATGGTAACGTCGGATTCAGATAACAATTTACATAGGAGCGCTATAATAGATAACAAAAGCACTATAGAAATAGTTAGATGAGCTATAAAAAGTGTCGTAAGCACTACAAGATTCATCAGAAACGCTGTAGAATTCGACGAACGCACTAAGCTAAAATAGATGTTGAATGTGATTAGTTGGACTATGTTGAAAGCTTTTGATCGAAGTGCTAAAATAGTCCTTCAAAGAGCTAAAATAGGAGGAAGCGCTATAGAATCTTCTGATCATGCTAAAAGAATCATGAGAGATTCTTGTATGAAAGGTTTTCAGAAAAAAACTTGTTAGAAACATGGGGTTAGGCCCCACGGTGGGCACCAGAATGTAAGTGTGAAATAAGTAAATAAGTAAAACAACTAAAACACTTCTTAGTGAACATTATATCAAGATTTAATATGAATTAAACTAATTTAAAAGCACAAAAATCTTGAAAGCATCTGATTGTCTCCTATCTCCAAAGATTTATCAAGTTACAGAGGGCTCTCAAATTTGTAAGCATCGTAATTGTCAAAATGCCTATCTAGAGAATGGAATTGATGCTAAATGCAATGAAGTGATGATTTATAAAAAGATATGATACCACTGTAATCTATTCTGACACGAATCCTGATGGATGAAAGCTAGAGTAAAACTATGATGCTGCCATGATGTGAATTCTACTGATGCCTATGATTGCTATGATGCTAAATGCTATTGCTATTGCTATTGATATGATTGCTTGATTGCTATGAATGTTACAGAGTAAGTTTGTGCAAAGATTCAAGATCCATTTCTTGTGAAAAGAAGTTGTATTTATATATTTACGATAGCAGTTTTGTGATGGGGCAACACAACAGAGGCCTGGATTCAATCTGGAGAATTGAATGGTGAGAGATTGAAAATCTTGAGTTGATGAAGGGAATGGTTTCTCCCCATGAAAAATCAATCAAGATGATAGGAAAGATCAGAGGAAGAAGATTTGATTAATTTATTCAAATTTGTCTCCAATTTGTCTCCATAGCTTCCCGTAAATGCTAGTTGAATTAAATTGGATTTTGGAATATCAAATTTGGTAGGTGAGTGAATAGAGGAATTTGATTTATGCCTTTATTTAAATATTTTTTATTTACTTAAATTAGAAAAAAAGGGAATAAATAGTTTAATAAAACAAACTATAGAAGTTGTTTATTAAAATAGAAGAAATATGATAATTAAACAATAAAGTATAAAACTTTGTTTATTTAATTAAGATTTGAAATGATGTAATAATTAAATAACACCAACTATAGAAGTTGTATATTTAATTAAATCTGAAGAATAGGAGAATTAGAATGTGAAAAATAAATATTTCTATTTATTTAAATAGTAAAAGAATTTAATTGTGATAATTAAATAAAACAAAGTAAAATTCATTTATTTAATTAAGACAAAAATAAATAGAATAAAGATTCAAGAATTTAAGATGAAATATATAAATAAATATTTCTATTTATTTAATAGTAGACGAAATAAAGGTTAATTAATCAAATAACCCATATTTAATTAATTATATTCTCCAGACCATTTTTAGTTGTATACAACCTCCATTCGTTTATTTCTTACATGTATGTTTATTTACCATTTTCATGGCTATTTGGTTGAATCAGATAGCTAGAGTATTGTTTTATTTAAAATGATTTTAAAATCATTTATCATTTCCCTCTAAGGGAAGTGGCAGTTTCTCCATTGTTATCCTCCATAGTTTGTTGTTCTCCTTGTCAATAAGGACGAATAGGTATGCTGCACCATATGGGTGCATCGATATAATAATCATTCATAGAGTGATGGATAGTTCATTGTTCTTAAACCATGTCACATCATTCAAAAAGAATGATGGCCGAATAAATGTATCATTCCATTTTGTTTTAGGTTGGCTCAATCTCTAAGATTAATTAGCAAAATTCCACTAGAATAAACATTTAATTCATTCTTCAAAATGATTCCTAGCATTGTTGATCCCAAGCAATGCTTGTAAGTCAGTGTTCACCAGACATCTTGTATGTATATTATCATTCCCTAAGAACAATACCTAAATTGTTCCTTAGAATGAATGCCATGGAGGTTGATGGTTGGCATGCATAGGCTTTGGCCATAGTTGTTGTTAGGATTAAAAGATAACTGTCATTTGACAATTATTCATTCTTTAGAATGACAGTGGCTTGAACATATACCTTAAAACTACCACCAATAGTCTAGCACGAGTTTCTCCATAACCCGAACAATAATACAATTGTTCCAACTTTGTATTTGTTTTAAAATGACAAGCATGTCGTTCGATTCCTTACTTTGTACAAAATGAAATTTCAGAATCGTTTAACTTATTTTATAAATAAATATACATATGTATTATACCCAAAATGATAGAAACTTTGATCTAATGCATAAGAATGACACATATGTCATTTCAGATCCTTACCCTTGAATGTTCTTTGAAGAACTAAAGGTCACTAGATGAGACTCAAACAAATGAAACACTAGATAACTTGAAACTGAAACTTGCAAACTTCTGTAAACAATGTAATTGTCTTACAAACATTGTACCAGTAAGAAGTAATTGTTAAAATGGAATTTTTCTTCTTCTTTCTTTGAATAAGGAAAATTTACATCTTGTATAACTATCAGATGATATGACAATCTGAAGCATTATTTTGTATGAAAAAAATATGTTATAACGGTATTTCTTTCAAAATGTATGCACATATATATTAACTAAAGGGTCACACATATATGTGTATGCACATAGACCTTCATCTACATACACACATAATACCTTCTTTTGTTAATTATTTAATTTATTTTCTTCTATAATGAATATTGAATTACATTAAATATGTAGTAGAATACATTGAATGTAATCATGTGACAAGTGTATGAACTGAATGGATGATGAAATGAATAGAAACACTTGTTTTATCTTTATGAATTTCTCAAGCTATTGAATAAATATAATGAATTACTTTTTCGTTGTTATGTGTTAAAGAATACTCTCTTTTTTTAGTAGAATAACAACACCAAATTAGACTAGAGCACCTTAGAGTAGATGTTGCTAGAGGGTAGATAGTTGCTAAGAAGTAAACTTGTGTTGTTCAAATTTACCTTCTAAGACGGGTTCTGAAATAGAGTATAGAGGGTGTAGATTTTGCTTTATCTAAAACCTATCTTTTGTTGTTACAACTTAATTTTAATGCTCGACCAAGAAGTTTGGTGCAAGAGCACCTAGTGTTGTTATACTTCCAATAGGTAATATTGTAAAATTTGAATTATCAGATCATGTTATGCATGTAAAAGGTCATTTCAAATGTACTTGATTAGGTTCCTAGGAGGTCAAAGGATTCAAATTGCAAAAAATGTCTTTTGTTACAAAAGTTGCAAAAATTGCAAGAAGTTGTAAAGTCAGGAAGTTGAAGAGTCATCTTTGCAAAACAAGATGGTGGATCGGTTGTAACTAATGGGGTAGTTAAGAAGATTCATGTAAACATCTTTTAAAGGCCTTGTGAAGGTGAGCCAAGATGGGATCTTTGTATTTTGGAAAAAAATTGAGAATACAAGTACCTTGTTCTATATTTCTAGTGTTTCTTTTTGTTGTTCACTAGTTTGTATGGACTGTATAACAAGATTAGGCTACAATCTCAATTTTGTTTCATAGTGTAGTGTTTTAGCTTTTAATTGGAAAAGGTTTGAAGAACTTTCATCAAGTTTAGAGGTTTTAAGAGCAATTTTGTAGAAAACTACTAGAAACCCTTAAATTAAGAGTTTTGAGAGTCTAAATTGTATTTAGAAACCATTCCACTGATGTAGGATTAGAAAATCAATGGAATGGGTTAATGTAGGGTGGTTTTTGTGTTGTGTGTGTTGGTAGAGGCAGGGGAAGTGAAAATACAAAAGATATATTGTTACTCCAAGTGATTTTTATTGATTTCCATGCATGAAATGATGTCTATAGGTTAGGGATTGAAGAAATGACTAAGGAGAGTGGGAGACAGTTAATTTACCATGTGTAGATGTATTCTAGCATGTTTGAAGTAGTGGTAAGGTGGTATGATGTTTGGAAAACAGATTTTCTTTAAACCCTTGTTTTGCTTAGTTGAAAATGGCCTAGAGTGACGGTTTGGTATTTTGGTGCATATTTTGTCTTTAAATCTCCCAAAGCTATTGAATTTAAAGTTTTATAACCTATTGCAACTCTTTCCATGGTTATTTTAGGTTTTGGAGCAAGTTAGATGGTACATGTTTTGTCAATTATTAGGCCTATTTAAGCCTATTTTATTGTGAACAATCATTTTTTTTATAATATTTTCAAAACACTAGTACCTACTTTTGAAATATGTTAAATGAGGTTGTAATGGGTCCATAAAAAGGTAATTGGTCTATGGAGAATTGATGTGGATTATGAGATATACCAGATTTGGTGTTTTGGAATCCTATTAGCAATATTGGTCTTTGAGTACAAGCAACTGAGAATTTGATAAAAAAATGTTGTAAGAGAGGGTTTTTGCTTTGTTTCTATCAAAATCAAGATGATTGAGGTGTATTAGAATCTATTAATATTTTGGAACCTTATTTTGGTGTTATGGGGTATTGATAGTCAAGTTAGAGTCAAGTTTGAAAGAAGAGAGTTTTGGTGAAAGTTTTAGTGATCTTCTCAAGTTTTTGTTTTGGGTCTTTGGAACCCTTGAAGTTTTTAGATGCTCTACATCACAATTATCCCATTATGTATGTATCAAATTATATGTGACGACACTCTCTTCAATTCCTAGCATAGATCTTGCATTTTTCTGATCATGGATAGAGATACATGTTGATTTTTGGGCACACACCAAATTACACCTTGTAGATTGTTCTCTTGCTAAAATTTCAATGCAGGGTCGGGTATTATTCGAGTAGGAAAAATTATGGGGAAGCGTAAGCTTCGTGGTTAGGCGGTAAAGCACCTAAGCCATGTTCTTGCCCACTAGAGGAGGCGAGCATCAAGAGGAAACCTTGGATGCTTTCAAGTTGGAAAAGGATTATGATGTAATCTTGATGTAAATTGTATATTGTATTGACTTTGAGGCCCAACGAGCCAAGTCAACTTGGATATTGTAATTGACATTTGGAAATGAATATATATTCTTACTCATATTTTAATTAGCATGTGTTGCTATGATTGAAAATCACTGCTTATGTTACATCTTTTTAAAATTTAATATTCATAATGTCATTTGCAATTAATATATTTAAGTAATAATTAGAATGGGTTATTACAAAATTTTATTTTGAGGGGCCATATGAAAGAATTTGGCTTCAAAAAAGTATTAAAATGGCCACCTACCAAAATGAGTTCAATAAAAAATCCAAAAAACTCCTCATAATGCATCTCCATATAAAATTTCAGCCCAAACAGACTTCCGAGTTAAAATTTATGACCCTCAAAAGCCCCTGCATCAAGCTCACACACAAACACACAAACATATATATGAATTGGAAATTGAATTTCAAAGGTATTTAACACACATAAAGTACACTAAACTTTAAACATTCCCAAGTTAGTTCAAACACACACTTTACACACATACAAAGTAAACACTATAGATAGAAGATGTCATTGAAGATGAAATAAACACATAAATGAATGTCAAGTCAACACTTTTCATGTAGAGTGACTATGGAAGTTCAAAGATAACAAACACACACCTATAATAAGAGTACAAAATATAAGTACATGATAAAATTTAAACGCACTTGATAGAAAGTGAATGCTTAAGTTTAAAAATGAGTAGAGTTCAAACATTAAAAATACACAAATAATAAGTGCATAAAATTGAAATGAATGCCAAAGTTAGTTCAAACACACTATTTGCACATAATTAATAACTTGATTCAATTCAGATGAATTCCAAAGTTAGTTCTAACACACAATTTACACACATAGTAGACACTAAAGATAAATATTGCATGCCTACCCCTTTGAACTCAATCTTTTCCAGAGAATTTTTGACATCTAAGGTGACACTAAGTGTCAACTTACTCAAATTGGAAACATGAATTCTAAATTATAAAAAAACCAACTTTCTAAAACATAGAAAAACATAGTAAAAGCTGATTTTGAGGGCCCAAATGAAAGAATTTGGCTCCAAAAAAGTTTCAAATTGGCCACCTACCAAAAGGAGTTCGATCAAAAATTGAAACAACTGATAATGCATCTCCCTATAAAATCTCAGCCCAAATAGACTTCCGATTCAAAAGTTACTTTAGAGCCATCTTTCAACAATATGTATTTTTCTCCCCATCATTCATAACTTTCCTATCATATTTCCTTGGTCTTTCCAACAACACATTGCATGCATCCATTAGAATGGTATCACAACAACACATATTTTTTTCTTCAACCTTTAAAGCTAATTGATATGCTTATTCCATACTATTAATCTATTCTCATATTGGACATAACTTTAAACCATTTATATATTTGGCATCCATCTACTCATCAATCTCTTGGTGCTCCATCGTTTTTTCCTCCTAACACCCTAAGCATTCTCTAGATTCAAAACTCATATGATTTAATGATCCCTCTTCAAGTTTTGCATATTGATTTGCTCTAATACTAGGTGGTGAAGCCAAGAAAACCATTAACATGAATTTTCCTTTATTGTTGAAAGAATTCCATTAAGTTAATAATTGCTTCAAAACAAAATTATTGTATTATTCCTTTCTACTCTACAATGAAAGAAAAACTGCCCTTATCTTAAAAAAAACACCTAAAAAATATGAAAATTACCTTTTTTGGTAGTTTTTGACAATTGTCATAATTTTCCATTTTTTGGTAATTTCATATGCCTACCGCTTTGAGCTTGGATTTTTCCAAAAAAATCCTACATTTAAGGTGACATTGAATGTCAACTTACAATTCAAATTGGAAGCATGAGTTTTGTTGATGCCAAAGTTTGGCAAGTTAACAACCCTTTGTGGGAAACTTAGTCTATGGGGGACTTATTGTGCTAAACTGAGTGACCTCCAGATTTTTAAAGAAGTCAAATTCTTCTATGAATATGGGTTTGAAATGGGAAAAGGAAGTAGATATATAAAAATAAAATCTAACCTAAGGCGATGCACCAAAACATAGATAATAGGCATGATAAATCATAGATCTAAGAGCCCAATCAACAATTTGCAATGTCCCAAAAAAACATAAACTAGAGATTAAAGTAAACATTCCATTCATTGACATAAAATAAATTTGCACACATATTTACTAACAAGAAGAGTCACATGACATTATCTAAGACAACAAACTTGCATTATATTTATAGATTTTTTGTGAATAAATCATCCAAAAATAGCAGCACCATTTAAAGTTAAACAAATATTATAAGAAGAGAAAAAAGGCCGAATGATTAGCACAATTTAAAAAACAATAATAGAGGCCTAGTGTCTTTTCTTAATATATGTTCTTTCTGCAAAATCCTGGAACCCCTCCTCTGAAACAAAGAGGAGTATATATAGCCAAAATTCTCCCACCGCCTTGGTGGGCAGTAATAGAAAATATCCATGAATCCCTAGCAATGATGCAAACCAAAGATTCCTTCTGGCCATTGCAATCAAAAATATTCTAGCCAAAGCATCTAGTCGCTCCAAGTTCAGGTGCATCCCCTGTGAATGATGGCAGTGGTCTTGCAGAGTCTCATGTAGAGAAGTGTTTCCCTTTGGGATAGGTGGTTAGAACACATGGCAACATCCTACAGCTTAGAGTCTGCTTCATCCCCTGCATTGAAGAAGTGTGCACTAAAGAGATGCATCGTAACATTTTTCTACCAGTGGTTGATATTTCATTCCTTTGCTGAAAGCTTGCACAAAGAAGACATGTAGAAAAATGTTTACTACGGATGCGGATGGTGGGGTCCACCAAATCCTTATGTGAATGAGAGCTACGTGGCATGCGAGCAGGGTCCGATGAGGAAGCAATCAAAATAACCCATAGTGACGACACTTGGGAGAATTTCGGGGGTCGATAGAAGAGCATGGAGAAAACTCCTTCAGAGAGCAATGAGTGGACACATGGTAGAAGTTGCAACAACAAGCAAAAAGGGGCCAACAAAAATTGTTGAAGGCATGGGCCGATACTTAGCCAAAAATAAAAACCTGAAGGGAGCATGGTGACTTTTTAATTCAAAGCTTTTGGTGACTATCAGGGGTGTTTCGCTGTGAGGAACATGAAACCAAAAAATTTTCTCAAGTTCATAGACTAGAGTGCCATCCATTGGCAATGAAATTTAGAGCTTGGAAAGGGCTACCTACAGGGGAAGCTAGTCATCTTTGGATGGTCTCTCTACTTTGCACAAATTCTCATGCACTCTGCCTAGGTCAATCATTTCTTTATGAGGTAGTGTATTAGGCAAAACCACTCCTACTTCACAATGGAATAATAGCTACACAAGAGGATGGATAACCCCTTCAATGTCTGCTACAGTATGAGGATGGTTTAAATTCTAGAAAGCGTTTGGGTCTCTCTCCTCCTCAATTCTTTCTATAATCTATTCAACCATGGCTATTGACCCATCTTCAAATAACAGAGATAGCAGACCCATCTCACTCAACTGGGAGAAATTTTCCTGCATGCCATCTATTCTCCGGTTCAAGGTAGTTGTAGCCACCTTAGTCTGTTGCAAGGTTGAGTGGCAATGGATGAACTTGTTGGCCATTTGAACAACAACATCCTGATCTTCGATCCCTTCCTTGGCTAGGTCTTCATTAGAGAAAAAATATAGATTGGTGAGTAGACTCTTTGCCTTTGAAACCTTCTCTGAGATGAACCGTGGGAATTGCTCAATTATTTTGAGGACCTTCTGGCTCAATCTGGTTGCTTTTGAGATTAACTGGAGCGTTGGCTAGTGTGTCAGGAAGAAGGTTTTAACCTTTTCCCAATAAGAAATATATATCTATTGGACCAATGGGATGAGGTCAGGCTACGCTGAGGAGGCTTGGAGAGAGATCTTCAGAGAGGCGATCTCTACATCCTTTGAGTTAATGGCCTTTGTTAATTCTGCATTTTTCCTCTTCATGGATGACAGTTGCTCCCCAGTGCTACTCATTTCTTTACACTAGCTTTCCTCGGCCTGGGCTCAGTTCGCCAATTCTCTGTCAAGAGAGGACTTTGTCTATTGAAGCTCTTTCTCTAACTGGGCCTTTCAGCACTCAAAATCCATATGATTCTTTACCAATTCTTGTTCATATAGAGTGCTTTGAGCTACCAAATTTTCCTCTTTTTGTTGCACATTCTATTCCAATGAAGTTAATTGACTCTAATACTTTTGGTTCCTTTCTCGTAACTCAATCAACAACATGAGGTCAACAGACTGGGACTTATCAAGCTTCTCCTAGAGCTTGTTCCACTCTAACTCCTTAGTTCACACCTTCTTAGATAGGTAAACAACCTCTGCTTCGAGTGATTTCTCTTTTGTTTCCAAGAAACTGACTCATTCCCTCACCAGCTTTAGCTGCTCTTCTTTCTTCTTCAATTGACGACCAGACTTCAAGAAGTCAGTCGTCACTACCTGCTGTGTTTCCTCCATAAGTTCCACCTTATCCTATGACCAAGGTGCAGTTAGATTGAGTCCCATAGCATACATGTCATAATTTCCCAAGAGCATCTCCCCTTGTGGTTTGACAACATTTAGGTACATCGTGGCAAAATTCAACACCTTTTTCTCCTCATTGTAAACTGTATATACCTTGGACTCTGCCTCCTTCTTATCATCTTTCGCTTTTCGCTTCTGGATTTTGAGGGATCGCATTCACTTTGTGGCTTCTCCTTGAGATATGAATTTAGATGGTGACCAAACTAGTCCACCAGTGATAGGTGCATCGGGAGGCAGGGCAAAAGGTATTACTCGGGTAGCGGACCCTTGCGTTTTCTTTGGTGGGAGATTGATAGTTTTTGGGGAGAAAAAGGGGACTTGCCTTAGTTCAGTTCGTGAACTAGTGGAAGGGCTCATCATTTTTTGTGGCGATGGGGTGGTCGTAGTTGAGTTTGTTTGCTGGGAATCTTGGGTGAGAACTAATGCAGTAGGGGCAATAGGGGTGCCAATGTTGGTGGAGCTTTCCACAAGAGAGGCAAGGAGGTATTGAGTAGCGGTGGTCGGTGTTAAATTTTGCAAAGGTGTTAAAATAGATTTCCCATCTTGGGAAAATTGGGAGAAACATCTTGGAAACCCTATGGTGGGGGTAGATAAAGTAGGGCCAATACTTGTAACAATGGGCGCCACGAGAATGGAAGAGAACACCAAATATTGAGAAGCAAGAAAATCAGAAGCAAAAATTACCTATTGACTAGATGTTAGCGGAGCTTTGCTTGTCACTGGTTGCTTACTTACTTTAGGTTCCTAGCTTGCTGCAAGTACTTGGCTTGCAGTGGCTTCTTGTTGTCCTTCACTCAAGATAGTCTTAGTGCATTGGCGCTTAGCGGGCAGAGAGTATTTCATCTCCATAGTTTCTGTAGTTCCTAGTTGTTGTTGTTGGGTAATCTTTGATATTTTGGAGGCCCAAGTGAGTTTCTGCAAGGCTCGTGACACATTCAATCACACATTTGAAGCGACACAGGAAGATTTCCCAGTAGACTTTCACCTTTGCTGGGTGGAGGATGATGATGTCTTGGCTTCCTCTTTTGCTTGATCTTCTTCTTCATCGGGGCCGACACCACCACTATTAGAAACATGGTGCTCCTCATCCCACAACCTTTCAAAATCTTTGTCTTTTGGTACATCATCATAAGATACATCATCTTGTTTAATCTCCTAGAGATATATCCAGAAGGCCCTCATATTTTCAATAGTCCATCCTTCCTCATTCCTCAACTTATTGTGAATAGTCTTCCCCATTTTATGGTTCTCATCATAATCTGCTAGCAGGAAGTAGAACCTATGCCATGGTGGCCTACTATCTTCGGTGGGGATATGGACTAGGTCAACTAATAATTCATCTTTATCTTCTAGTGGGCTGCATCTCCACTCCCAGTAAGGCCGAGGGTTGTGGATTACCTTGAGGTGATCATTACGGTAAATCATTGAAAGGGTTATATTCCCACCTGTCGTAGATCATTACTAACCCTAAACGAGCTAGTTTATCTTGCAAAAGCGGGCATGTCTGCTTTTTTTTCATGGCCACAATTTTGAAAGTCTGTGGACAGATGAAGAATCCCTTCCTATTGACCTTTTTGCTGCTGCAGAAGGTAATATCGATAATGCAAGCCTTCCGAAACAATTTCAGAGCCAATACTTGATTATTTACACATGTCGGGAGGCGGAAGGGTTCTTCAGTGAAGCCTCACATACGGATAAATGTAAAATCCGCTTTGAAAAACCAATCACACTTAGGGACAAAATTCTGCATAAATTATGTTTGAGTCAATGTGAGCCTATTAGCATGCTCCTCTCCCAGTAAATCTTGCAAAATCAGAGTCAAAAAATGATCTGAAAATGTGTAATAATCATAAGTAGAAGAGAGGAGAGGGGTCCAAATAGAAATTGGGTTTTTCCTATCCTTCTCGAAGATAGCCAACTCCATACACTCAACAAAGAAATTAGGGTTTTGATATAGGAACATATAAGCAAGATAATAGACAAATCTGAGCTTTCATTTAATTGGGTATTTTTTAATTTGCTCTAACATCTTCTTTGATAGGAATTCCCCAAAATCATACTAGAAATAAGATTTTTGATAGCGAAATTGGAAAGCTGGGCCAAATTGAAAAGACTACACCTCTTGGTCAGTGTCTAGACTATAAAAAAATGTCATCATTGAAAAGGTATCTTGTAGGTCATCCTTGAAAGTGTCGTGCGGAGTAGGAATTACTGGAGGTTTCTCACATTTTGCTACAATTCTGTTAGTCTCTTCGTCAAAAAACTCTTGTACCTTATCCATGGTGCTCCATATCTAATTTCCTTGTTTGGGATTGAATGCCTCCACTTTCATCCCTCTTTACATAGGGTCTAGAATGCACAACATGTTCCAGATGGTGGTTGGGTTTATGTTAACTAAAAGAGTTTGACCCTCAATGGTACTGGTACTTGGATTGAAATTCCTAATGATTGCATCTACCAATTCTGGGCAGTAGTGTATAGAAGTGACCATATACTGAGGAAACCCACTGAACCATATATTTTACACGGATGACATTGGCCTCCTGGGTATCTTCATGCGTGCGCAAGCTGCTTCCCTCAATCCTTTGGGGTTCTTTGCAAGAAAGGGATCATGGACATTATCCCAATCTTCATGAACTAGGTTTTGGTCTATGTAGATTTTGGGCTTATCCAACCATCTTGTGTTTTCCCATTCTGGTTTTTTAGGAATACCCAACGTAGCATATGAAATATCTTCAAAGAAATTAACCGTTGGTGATCTTTGAAGATATTTAGCTAGTTTTTGTGTTGCTACTGGCCTAACTCCATGGCTTGAACTTTTTGCCATTGCTAATTTGTGGGAAGCTTTCTGCTTATCTTGAATCCTTCTGCAATTTTACTCTGGATCTGGCTATGCTCTAGAACTTTTGTTTTTTTTTTTTTTTCTATTAGTAGCATTCTTAAAATAAAACTTTTAAGTGCTTTAATAATTTTACATACAATATTTAGCAATCTATTCTCAAGGTGGTAGACGAGAACCACTTTTTTTGCATTTAATGCAGCATGTACCACTGACCCCTTTGGCTTGTGTGAGATGAATTACTTGCCATTTTGATTTGAAAATAATTCATAAATTTAATTAGCAACTACCTGTATAGTGCAATTTTCTTGGAACTTGAGTCAACGCCTTGCAAGAAGCATAGGCCTTCATATGCATTGGAAATTAATATCTTAAAAAGAATGATTAAGTTGAAGATGCGCTTGGTATTTGAAATGATACGAGTTCAGTCTTGGAAGAAACAAAATACTTGGAGGATGAAACCTCAGTCCTTGGTTGTACGTATCACCGCCGATTGTTGCCAACAACTTAGGCTAATTAATTAGCCTTCATTAGTTTTGCATGCAACAAATAATACTTAGCAAATGCAATAGGGTGGGAAATTCGAGCAGGCTTGGGCACAACATTCAAGTTGGTACTTGATTAATATCATGTTTATGGCAAGCAAATTACCACGCCTTTCCTCACTTTTTCTATAAATGGGCCTCTTTGCAGTAGCGAAATCACACTTAGCGATTTGAGCAAAATTGGTGTTGGGTAATTGGCGTAGCAATTTAGCTTTTGTAGTTTGTGTAGCATTCTCATAGGATAGACTTAGGTGATTTCTAGGGATAGTTCTAGAGTATTTGCAGAAGGTATGACAAGATGAATACCCTGATTAGGCTAGTGTCGCACAAGTCCCAGATTGCCTTCTTAGGAGAGATTTCTACTAGGCGGTTAAAGAGAATGATGAAGAACAAGCATTCACTATCCATTATAGCCATAAAGTGGGTTTTGGGATGAGATTGCCTTAAGTACAGGGATAGGTATAGAGTTAATACTGACTTGTGCTCGCACTTCGTTGCTTCCATGCTAGACATAGGAATTCCCAAGCCACTAATTCTTCATCTGGTGAAGGAAATTTTCCCCAAGAAATATCTAAACGGCCTTGGTGAGGTTGTGGAAAATGTTGCATATGGCAGAGGAATTCCGACTGCGAGTGACCTTCATAGGTTTATAGAAGAAGATGTTGTCATGCCATGGATGCCCTTTCTAAGTGGCTTCCATCTTCAGTCGCAAGAGAAGCACTGCCAGAAGGTAACTTGAGCCTACCATTTCCTATTCTGTATTTACAATGTGGTGTCATTCTACGACATCGACTGGTACATGGAATTCAGGAACCTGGTATTTCCTCTGCTTTCCTTTGCACTGTTGGATGATGTTGTTGCTGAGAATGCCTCCGTGGATGAGGATTCTCTGGATGTTGTTGTTGATGCATCTATTTTTGCTGCTCACGCCATGAATTGAAGACTTGCGTTTTTCTTTTTCTTGTCTTTTTAAAAAAAAACTCAAAGAAATTAGTCTCTTTTTGTATACATGTCTAGAAAATTTTTTTCATAGTATATAACAGAATCAAGATACATATACTTTTGGAAACGTGGCCTTATGAGCCATTTTGAAAATGTAAATATCAAAGTATATATAATGAAGATATATCATTATAATTATCTTGTTTCCTCGTCCTAGTTTTGCAACTGGGTTAATTTTATGTTCCAACTCATGTATGTATGAATCTCGGTTTTGCATGTAGGTGTTTAATTTTTGCTTTTTTTAGCCATGCGTTTATTTCCCTTACTCACGAAAATAATGGGTCATTGTTTCTTTTCACCATGAACCATAGGATAAAATAAAAAGACCAGCCAACAAAACAAAAGGGAAATATTGAAAAGCATATTTACATATTTACATGGGTATAAGCGTGCAACTTAATGGAACAATTTAAGATGAATCTCGTTGATCGAAATCCCCAACGCCTCTTGTTCCATATTTTCCAATTCAAAAGCATTATGCTCCTTGCAATTAATTATTTTAAAGGAGCCTTCCCAAAGGCTATCAAATTTCCCATGCTGACCTAGCTTCACAACCCTTTCATTGAATTTAAGCACTAAGTCTCCACACCTTAGGCCTTGGTTGGATGCTCTTTTGTCAAACCATCACTTAACCACTTGCTAGAAGTTAATCATGGCTATTAGGGACTTCTCCCTTTTTTCTTGCATTTCCAATAATTCAACCAACCAAACCTCCATGGCACCATTTCGCTCTATCTCGAGGGATTTCAATAGTTGGAGCTCTGTGATCTCTATGGATATAGGCAACTGTGCCTCTTTTTTGTACACTAGCTCATAAGGTGAAGTCTTAAGGACTTGCTTAGGAGTTATGTGGTTTTCCTAGAGTGTCACTCAAAGGTTTTTATGCCATTATTTCTAGTGCTCTGAACTAATCCTTTTGAGGAGCCAGACCAAATTCTTGTTTATTGATTCGGCTAGGTCGTTCCCCTGCGAGTTGTAATTTGACAATGTTTTAAGGAATATGTCATTTGTTAGCGCAAAGTGGCATACCTTTGTTCCTAGAAAAGCTCTGGTGTTGTTCGAAATGATAGTTTGCGTAGGGCTGAACCTTCTCACCAGTCTTTCAAGGAAATCCATTATCTGTGCCTCTGTTGCATACTTAAGCAGTGCAACTTTCATCCACCTTGTCAAGTAATCTGTAGCCATTAGGATCCACTTGTGTCCTACACTGGAAGATGGGTTGATCATTCTGATGAAGTCTAAACCCCATTACATGAATGGATCATCAACTACTATTAGACTGAGAGGCATTGTAAGATCTTTCTTCTTCCAACGAAGAACTAACATTCCTTGTAAGCTTTCACCGAGGAGTAGGAATCATTGAACAACATTGGCCAAAAGTACCTTGCACACATGATTTTGATGGTAGTTGTTTTTGCGGGGAAGTGTCTTCCTGTAGGATTGCTATGGTAAGTGTCAAGGATCCTCTTTTCTTGCTTTGTGGTAACACATCTCAATAGAATGCCGTTAAAATTTCATTTGAATAGGATTCCTTCGATGAGCACAAATCCGATGTTTTGCAACTGATAGAATCTCTTTTTCTAATAAGGAAGGCCTAGCGGATACTTTCCTGTATGCATAAGCTTCACTTTATTTGCTAGCCAACAACCTTTGGACTCAGACTCATTTGTTAGGAATACTCGCACAGTCCTCTTCCCCAAATAGTCTTGGTAGGCTTGACCTCAATGTCATACTCGAGGATCTTGGTAATTCAATTGGCTCTTTTCTTGACGATTTCTCCTTCCATGATGTATTCATGCACACTAGAATGTGCGACATAGACAATCACCTTATTGCAGGAGATTAGGTGTCAGAACTTCTTGAGCCCCTTAACTATTGCAAACACTTGCCTCTCTACAAAATTGTAGTTAGTTTCATATTCCTTCAAGGTCCGGGAGTGATGCTATCGGATTCTCTCCCTTACTCTCATTATCTTTCTGAGTTAAGACGGTAGCAATTCTTGACTTGCTATTGAATACATACATTATAAAGTCCTTTGATAGGTCTGGGTTAACTAGATCTGGAGCAAAGGAGATAGCATCCTTGACCTTCTCAAAGGCTTCTTTGGCTTCTTTTGTCCATTTGAATATTTGATCATTTTTCAGCATTAGGGTGATTGGCCTTATTATTCCTGCAAAATCAGAAATAAATTTGCTAACGAAATTTACCTTTCCCAAGAAGGACTGAATTCCTCTCTTGTTGACTGGAAGAGGAAGCTCTTTGATTGCTTTTACCTACTTAGGATCAATTGAAATTCCTTATTTGGACACTACGTGCCCCAGTAATTTTCCTTAAGATACCCTGAAGACACATTTTTTGGGGTTTAGGCATATCCTGAACTCTTGGCATTTTTGAAAAACCATTTCTAAGTGATCAAAATGATCATCCTTAGATTTAGAGAACACAATAAGATCATCCAAATAGATTAGGATAATGTTGTTGATTAATTCGCTGAAAGTGATATCCATAGCCCGTTGGAAGGTAGCTCTTGCATTTGAGAGGCCAAATGACATTTTAGCATATGCGAACGTTCCCCACTTGGTAGTGAATGTTGTCTTATGTTGATCCTCCTCTTTGATCCAGATCTGATTGTACCCAGAGAAACCATCCAATAGGGAGAACATCTCCGATCTTGCCACAATTTGCAGGATTAACTCCATAGAAGGCAGCGGATAATGATCCTTTAGGGATGCTCTGTTTAAGTCTTGAAAGTCCACACATAGGTGGATATCTCTATTTTTCTTTTGGACTAGAACCAAATTGGATACCCACATGCTATGCTTGATTGAGAAGACAATCCGCGACTAGATAAGCTTTGTTAACTCTTGTGCCATAAGTGCTTCAATCTTGGGATTGACTAGTCTTTTTTTTTACCGAACGAGCTTTGCACCTTCTTCCAACTCTATTGTATGCTAAATGATATCGAGATCATATCCCATAAGGTCATCATATGACCAGGCCACCACTCCTTTGTATTTATCATAGAAGTTGATAAGCCTTTCTTTATCGCAATGCGGGACGTCCATCCCAACTTTGAGCATTCTTCCACCCTCAACCTGTAAGTTTGCATAGTCAATTTTTTCTGCTAGAAACTTTCGCTTGTCATTTCTTGCATCATCACAATCGAAAAGGTTTTCGAGCGTGACTAATCCTTTTGGAAGCTTGTTAGATTTCAGCTGGATAATTTTTCCTTCATAGGATTTAGCAATCTTTTGTTGGAGCTGGCTCACAAACTCTCCTGACTACTAGATGAATGAGGTAATGTGTTCATCATTGTCAAACACTTGCTAGCTTTGGTCATTGTTTGGAATCATTGGCTGGATTATTACTCGCATAGAGTGTTTGTTGTGAATAAGGTTGGAGGCAGGATCAAACTGAGATCCAATTGATGCCATGCGATCAGCCTCTGTATTCTATTCTCAGGGCACCGTCTGAATGTTGAAGGCTTCAAAACCCTCAATCAGGTTGCAAACTCAGTGTCTATAGGATTGCATGCAAACATTTTTGGCCGCGGAAATTCCTTGGACCTAACTGAGTACTAGTTTGGAATCTTTGAACACCATCAATTGCTTGATGCCCATCCTTTCCACAAGGTTGATGCCTTACACTAGTCCTTCATATTCAGCCTCATTCTTCAAACAAGAAAATTGGAATTTTTTTATTCTAGGGGGATATTAAACATATCCCAGTTCCTACTCCATTCTTGCACCTTGCTCCATCGAAGTGCAACATCCACAGTTCAGAGGCTTGACCACCTTCAGATTCTTTGGCAACCTTCAAGAGCACTTGACCTTCGTCATAGATGATATAGGTGCCTAGCCCGATAGCATGGTAGTTTCTGAAAGGGTCGGTATCTATATGTTCGTGCAAGAGAGCATCTTCTTAATCATCCCAATTTGCAATCACCCTCTCATTTTTCAGTAGCTCAGCAAAATACATTTCTTGCTTGGTGATAGAGGTATGTGTAGCTTCAAAATTGATCATGGCTTCATTGGCTACATGTTTTGAGCGTAAAGCTTCGGATTCTATCTTCATCTTCACACCATGCTTGGTTCTAATGATCAAATGTGACAAATCTAGGGATAGATATCCACCTAATTTTGAAGTAAATTCTTGGGATAGACAAAGGTTGAACATGGGGGGAACATCTATGATCATAGTGTCTTGCGGCACTGTGATACTAGGGAAAGCAAATAGAGTCAAGGGGAGTTCCTTGATAACTCCTACGGTTTCAACTCTATTTCCATCAAGTTGCATCACTCATTTATTTAAGGGAACTTCATAGTTGATTCCTAAAGCTTCAGCTATTTGTTTAGGCATAACTGTGGTGCTAGCACCAAAATCAATCGTGACATTGTGCAATAAATTCTCCCATATAATGAGCATTAATAAGAAGGGTTGAGGCTTCGGTTTATCTCTTACCTCAGTAGGGGTTCCCACTGTGTTGTTTGTAAAGACTTTGGTAGGAGATGGTTGATTAACAACCTTTGCTTTAGGCAATTGTTTCGTTGGTGCCAAGCTTACGTCTTCTCGAAGAGCTTTTTGTAGTAGTGTCTTTTGTTCTAGGATGGATAGAATATCCCATAGAGACACATGAGCGGATGATTTCTTTAGTTGTTCCACCACATTGAAAGGTGGTGGATTCAAAGGTTTTTGCTCCTTGGCTCTTGTTATAATAATCCCCTTACACGGCTAATATTGTGGCATTACTGCTGAGGTACTAGGCATTTGGTCATAAACACTTTTAGGTTGCGGACTGGCTAGTTGTGGAACAACTGATTCACTTGTAAATCTCCTCTTTGAGCAAGTTTTGTAGTTAGATTGTACTTGTGATACTTTAGATATGGAAGTATCATTGGAAAACACCGCTTCTTCTTCTTCCATCCATGAAAAGAGTGTGTGGTCGGGAGCGATATCCGCTTCTTATTCTAGTGACATCCCTTGCATTTGTGTGGTGAGCACCGCATTGTCCATTTGTGAAGAGGTATACACATAGCTTCTAGGGGCTAACGTTATAGTTTGGCTGCGCTGCTCTGCCGTCTTTTGTTGTAGGTTGTCGCATAGGTAATTTTAGGGCATATGTGAATTTCCACAAGGAAAGCACCAAGGGTTGGTGTCATCCGCTAAATTATTTTGACCCATGGTCAACTCTCTTCTCGAGCTTAAGTTAGCACTCTGTAGCAGAGTGGGTACCGGTACCATTTGATTTGTTGTTTGCACCTACAGATTTGTCCGAGCGCCTCCTTGGAACTAGTTTTGTTAGTAAGAGGACCTTTCGCCTTGATAATTTTGATAGGCAAGCTTTGGAGGTGCAACCTAGTTATATTTGATAACAGTTATCTCATTAACAATAGTTCACAACATTTCTTTGAATTCGCTCATTTCCTCCTTTGAAGAGCCAAATGTGGAGGCAGCATTCTGCGGCGCACTCAGGTACGTGTACATAGATTGAGGAGGATTCGATGTGCTAGTAGAAGGCATTTCCTGAGTAGTAACCAATATCTCTAGAAACATGGGGATGATGGGCCAAGGTGACAACTTCTCGACATCTATCAAATTGTTCTTCATTTTAACGACGATGCTATATGCTCCCGATACTGTGGTTCCACCTAAAGATTAGATCATCATCGAGATATTGGGATTGATGGACTTTAGATAGAAGATGAATGCCAGACCTGGTGGTGGGTGGATATCAACTTGAATCCTCTACCAGCTTGTATGGAACCAACCATTGAAGTTAGCCATGGCTTCGTGCAGGGCCTGCTTTATGATAGAGAGCTGGTAATAGATGAGTGATCGGTCTCCTTCATTTGAAAATCTTTGATGGAAAGGCTTTCTGAGCTCATCCCAGATTATGATAGTATTTTCTTGTAGTGTGTGATACCAATCAAGTGCCTTACCCCTAAAAGAGGCAACAAGCAATCTTAATGCCACATTTTGGGTTGTAACCCCATGTACCAGACAAACATCTACAACATCTTGCAAATGTTCAGACGGTGTTCTAGAGCCAACTCTAGTGAATTTAGGTATATCCTTTAGAGCAGAAACTGGAATAGGGACCCAAATGGTAGGAGCTACTGGTGCGACAAGAGGGCTTCCAACATCCCATGCCACATAATTTCTGTTAGCGATAGGCAACATGGCTAGTGGAAGGGGAGGAGGAAGCATAAGGTTTACTAATTGGGTTGCAAGTTGTACTGTCCCTAATGGCGGTACCAAGAAACCAAGATTACTTGTTGTTTGGGACCTAGTAATAGGCCAATGGCTCATACAACCTTCTAAAAATTTGATTCATTTAAGTGTACTCCCATCGGGCATAGATGACATAGGTGCCCAACCCGATAGCATGGTAGTTGCCAAAAGGGTTGGTATCTATATGTTCACTCAAGAGAGAATCTTCAATTGATCATCCCAATCTCTAGTTACCCTCTCATCTTCTAGTATCTTAGCGAAATACATTTCTTGCTTGGTGATAGAGGTATGCGCAACTTCAAAATTGATCATGGCTTCATCGGCTACATGTTCTAAGTGTAAAGCTTTAGATTCTATCTTCATCTTCACACCATTCTTGGTTCTAATGATCAAATGTGACCAATCCAGGGATAGATATCCACCTACTTTTGAAGTAAATTCTTGGGGTAGACAGAGGCTAAACATGGGGGGAACATCTATGATCATAGTCTCTTACGACACTGTGAGACTAGGGAAAGAAAATAGAGTCAAGGGGAGTGCCTTGATAAATCCTACAGTTTCAACTCTATTTCCATCAAGCTACATCACTTCTCTCTTTAAGGGTTCATAGTTGAGTCCTAAAGCTTCAACTATTTGTTTAGGCATAATTGTGGTGCTAGCACCATAATCAATCATGACATTGTGCAATAACTTCTCCCCTATAATGAGCATTAAGAAGAAGGGTTGCGGCTTCAACTTATCTCTCACCTCAACAGGGATTCCCGCTGTGTTGTTTGTAAAGAATTTGGCAGGGGATAGTTGATTAACAACCTTTTCTTTAGGCAATTGTTCCATTGGTGCCAAGCTTACGTCTTCCCGGAGAGCTTTTTGTAGTAGCATCTTTTCTTCCGGGATGGATAGAATATCCCACAGAGACACATGAGTAGATGATTTCTTCATTTGTTCCACCACATTGAAAGGTGGTAGATTCAGAGGTTTCTATTCCTTGGCTCTTGTTATAATAATCTCCTTTCGTGGTTGATATTGTGGCATTACTGCCGAGGTACTAGGCATTTGGTCAGAAGCACTTTTAGATTGCAGACTAGCTAGTTGCAGAACAACTGATTCTCCTGTAAATATCCTCTTTTAGCAAGTGTTGTAGTTGGATTGTACTTGCGACACTTTAGACATGGATGTATCATTGGAAAACACCACTTCTTCTTCTACCATCCATGAAAATAGTGTGTGGTCGGGAGCGATATCCGCTTCTTGTTCTAGTGACATTCGTTGCATTTGAGCGGTGAGCTTCACATTGTCTATTTTCAAAGAGGTATACACATAGCTTCCAGGGGCTGACGTTATAGTTTGTCTATGCTGCTCCACCACCTTTTGTTGTAGGTTGCCACATGGGAAATTTTAGGGCATATGTGAATCGCCGCAAGGAAAGCACCAAGGGTTTGTGTCATCCGCTAAATTATTTTGACCCACAGTCGACTATCTGATCGAGATTAAGTTAGCGCTCTGTAGCGGAGTGGGTACCAATACCATTTGATTCATTGTTTGCACTTGCAGATTTGTTTGAGCGCCTCCTTGGAACTAGTTTTGTTAGTAAGAGGACCTTCTTCCTTGATAATTTTCATAGGTAGGCTTTGGAGGTGCAGCTTGGTTGCATTTGATAATGGTTATCTCATTAACAATAGTTTGCAAGATTTCTTTGAATTCGCTCATTTCCTCCTTTGAAGAGATGGATGTGGAGGAAACATTTTGAAATGCACTCAAGTACATGTACATAGATTGAGGAGGAGTCGGTGTGCTTGTAGAAGGTGCTTCCTGAGTAGGAACCAATATCTCTAGAAACATGGGGGATGATGGGCCAAGGCAGCAACTTCTCGGCATCTATCAAATTTTTTTCCACTTTAACAATGATGCTATATGTGCCTGGTACTGTGGTTCTGCCTAGAGATTGGATCATCATCGAGATATCAGATTGATGGCCTTCAGGTAGAAGATGAATGCCAGATTCGGTGACAGGAAGATATCAACTTGAATCCTCTGCTAGCTTGTACGAAACTAAGCACTAAAGTCAGCCATGGCTTCATGTGGGTCTCGCTTTATGACCGAGAGTTGGTAATAAAGTGATGATCGGTCTCTTTCATTTGAAAATCTCTAGTAGAAAGGCTCTCTGAGTTCATCCTAGGTTCTTATAGTATTTTCTTGCAGTGTACGATATCAATCCAGTGCCTTACCCTTGAAAGAGGTGACAAGCAATCTTAATGCCCCATTTTGTGTTGTGACCCCATGTACCAGACAAACATCCACAACATCTTGCAAATGTTTAGACAGTGTTCTAGAGCCATCTTTGGTGAATTTAGGTATAGCCTTTAGAGTGGAAATCGAAATAGGGGCCCAAACAATAGGAAATTTTGGTGCAACAAGAGGGCTTCAAACATCCCATGCCACATAATTTTTGTTAGTGGTAGACAACATGGCTAGCAGAAAGGGAGGAGGAAGTGGAACATTTACTAATTAGGTTGCGTGTTGTAATGTCTCTAATGGTGGTACCAACAAACCAAGATTATTTGTTGTTTTGGACCTAGTAACAAGCCGATGGTTGATACACCTAAAAATTTGATTCCTTTAAGTGTAGTCCCATGGGGCGTCCTAGAAAAAGAAAAAATGTTGATGCCAAATTTTGGCAAGGTAATAGCCCTTTGTGGGAAAATTAGTCTATGGGGGACTTATTACACTAAACTGAGCGACCTTCAAATTTTTAAATAAGTCGACTTCTTCTGTGAATAGGGGTTTGAAATGGGAAAAGGAAGCAGATATATAAAATAAAATCTAACCTAAGGCGATACGCCAAAACATAGATAATAGGCATGATAAATCATAGATCTAAGGGCCTGATCAACAATTTGCAATGTCTTAGAAAAACATAAACTAGAGATTAAAGTATAAACAATTCATTCATTAATATAAAATAACTTTGCACACATATTTACTGACAAGAAGAGTCACATGACATGATCTAAGAAAACAAACTTGCATTCAATTTATAGAAGTTCTATGAATAAATCATCTAATAATAGTAGCACAGTTTAAAGTTAATCAAATATCATAAAAAGAGCAGAAAGGCCAAATGATTGGCACAGTCTGCGAGTCTTTTTGTAATAATTTAAAAAACAATAATAAAGGCCTCGTGTGCTTTCTTAATCTATGTTCTTTCTGCAAAATTCTGGAACCCCTGCTCCAAAACAAAGAGGAGTATATATAGCCAAAATGCTCCCACCGCCTTCGCAAGCAGTAACAAAAAAGATTTGTGAATCCCTGGTAATGATGCAAATCAAAGATTCCTCCCGACAGTTGCAATCGAAAAGATTCTAGCCAAAGCATCTGGTTGCTCCAAGTTTAGGTGCATCCCCTGCGAATGATGGCAGTGGTTCGACAGAGTCTCGTGTAGACAAGTGTTTCCCTTTGGGATAGGAGGTTAGAACACATGGAAACATCCTGTAGCTTAGAGTATGCTTCATCCCCTACATTGAAGAAATGTGCGTTGAAGAGACGCGTGGTAGTATTTTGCTGCCTGCGACCAATATTTCATTCCTTCGCTAAAAGCTTGTGCAGAGAAGACATGTAGCAAAATGTTTATTGCGGACACAGATAGTGGGGTTTACCAAATCCTTATGTGAATGAGATCTACGTGGCATGTGAGTGGGGTCAGATGAGGAAGCGATCAAAATAACCCATGGTGACGACACGTGGGAGCATTTCATGGGCCGCTAGAAGAGCATGGAGAAAACTCCTTTAGAGAGCGATGAGTGGACATGTGGCAAAAGCCATGACAACAACCAAAAAGGGGCCGATGAAAATTGTTGAAGGCATGGGCTGATACTTAGCCAAAAGTCAAAACCTGAAGGGAGCATGGTGAATTTCGAATTCACAAGTTCCAAATTATAGAAAAAGAAACTTTCTAAAACACAAAAAAACATTAAAATTTGATTTTGAGGGACCAAAAGAAAGAATTTGGCCTAAAAAAACTATCAAAATGGGCACCTACCAAAATGAGTTCGATCAACAATCCAAACAACTCCTCAAAATGCATCTCGTAAAATTTTAGCCCAAACGAACTTTGGAGTCAAAAGTTATGACCCCTGAAATCTCTTGCATCATACACATGCATAGACACACACACACACACACAAATACGAAAAACCACCCTTATATAAAAAAATAAAAAACTAAAAAATATGAAAATTACCTTTTTTGGTGGGTTTTGACAATTGTCATAATTTTCCATTTTTAGTAATTTTGCATGCCCACCCCTTTGAGCTCAATTTTTTCCTAAAAATATCCTACATCTAGGGTGACTAAATTATAAAAAACAAAATTCTAAAACACAAAATAACACATTAAAAGTTGATTTTGAGGGTCCAAATGAAAGAATATGGCTTTGGAAAAGTGTCAAAATGGCCACCTACCAAAAGGAGTTCGATCGAAAATGAAAACAACTCCTCATAGTGCATTTCCCTATAAAATTTCATCCTAAACAAACTTTTGAGTCAAAAGTTATGACCCTCAGAAGCTCCTATGCCAAGCACACACACAAAAACACTCATATAGATACAAATTGAGCATTGAATATCAAAGATATTTAAAACACATAAAAGTAAACTAAACTTTAAACCTTGGCCGATGTTAATTCAAACACACACTTTACACACATACAAAGTAAACACTATAGATAAAAGATGTCAAAGCTCAAATAATCACCTAAAATGAATGTCAAGTCAACACTTATCATGTAGAGTGACTATGGAAGTTCAAAGATAACATACACAAACACACTCATGTAGATACAAATTGAGCATTGATTATCAAAGATATTTAAAACACATAAAAGTACACTAAACTTTAAACAAGTTGATGTTAATTCAAACACACACTTCACACACATACAAAGTAAACACTATAGATAAAAGATGTCAAAGCTCAAAAAATCCCCTAAAATGAATGTCAAGTCAACACTTATCACGTAGAGTGACTATGGAAGTTCAAAGATAACATACACACACACACAATAAGAGTAGAAAATCTAAGTACATGATAAAATTTAAACATACTTGATACAAAGTGAATACTAAAGTTTAAAAATTAGTAGAGTTCAAACATTAAAAACACACACAAATAATAATAAGTGCATCAAATTCAAATGAATGACAAAGTTAGTTCAAACACACAATTCACGCACAAATAATAAGTGGATCAAATTTAGATGAATTCTACAGTCATTTAAAAATATTACACACAAGCTTCATGTAGAATGAATGTGAAAGTTCAAATATAACATACACACACATAAATAATAATATTATCAAATCTAATTAAATGGTACAATTTAAGCAAATTTCATGCAAAGTGAATGCTAAAATTAATTAAAAGATAAACCACACAAATCCAAGTGAAAGCCAAAATTGTTTCAAACATATGTTACCCTCAAAGTAAATTCCTAAAGATCAAAGATGCCAAATTTTAAATAAACACAAATTTTTAATGCAAAAGTTCTTGAAATACAACATACACACACACATTAATAATAAGAGGATCAAATCTATGTGAACAATGAATCTTAAACATATGCATACACACATTGAGTTCCAAAGTTAGTTTGAACAATTGCACACATATACAAAGTGAACAGTAAAGTTAATTCACACACATAAAAAGTTAATGCCAAATGCAGTTTATGCACGTTTACACAAATAAAAACCCACACATAAATTATATTAATTATCAAACATACTTGACACAAAGTTAGTTGAAAGACACAAAAAACATAAAACACTAATGTTCAACCATACAATTAAAAAAAAAGTTCACACAATGTAAATGCAAAATTTCAAGCACACTTCACATAGATTTGGTTGAACTAGGCACCTCAAACACATGAAGTAAATGGTAAAGTTCAGACATAACAAACACAAAATTGAAAAACACAAATTACAATGATGTTCAAACACTTTTGACATAAAGTTAATTCAAACACACACTTACATAGATATAAATAATCAGCTTCAAACAATCTTTACACAAAATGAATTTTATAAAATTAGTTAATGTTCACTCTCTCACACACTATGTGAATGCTAAAGTTAGTTCAACACTAAAATGAATGTCAAAGTTGAACACACCCATTTCATGCAAGCAATAAAGTGAATTCCAAAGTTCAAACATACACTTTACAAACATAATAAGAGCATACAAAGTAAATGCCAAAATTCACAAACACTCTCAAATTCAATATAAAATTTAAAAACACACTTAATACAAAATTTGCAAATGCCAAAGTCAATGTTGAAAGGAACTTTATGCATGTGCACACAAATAAAAACCCACACACATAAATTATATTAACATTCAAACACACTTGACACAAAGTTAGTTCAAACACACAAAACAAACAAATATAAAAATACACTTTACAAACATAATAAGAGCATACAAAGTAAATGCCAAAATTCACACACACACTCAAATTCAATATACAATTTAAAAACACACTTACTACAAAATTTGTGAATGCCAAATTCAATGTCGAAGGAAACTTTATGCATGTGCACACAAATAAAAACCCACACACATAAATTATATTAACATTCAAACACACTTGACACAAAGGTAGTTCAAACACACAAATATAAACACTAAAGTTCAAACATGCACTTAAAAAAAGTGCACAAAAGTAAATTGTCAATGTTTAAACACACTTCACACAAAGTTGATTAAACCACACACCTCAAGTTACGCATGAAGTAAATGCTAAAGTCCAAACCCAACAAAATCATAATTGACACACAAATTACAATAATTTTCAATCGCACTTGGCATATAAAGTTAATTCAAACACACACTTCACATAGATGTAAATACTAAATTTCAAACAATATCTACACAAGATGAAGTAGAAATAGTTAATGTTCACTCTCACACACTGTATGAATGTCAAAGTTGAACACACCCGCCTCATGCAAGCAATAAAGTGAATGCCAAAGTTCAAACATAAAATTCAAAAAAAAAAAGAGCATACAAAGTAAGTGCCAAAATTCACACAGTAACTCACAAAATTTTAATACAAAATTTAAAAACACACTTCACATAAAATCTTTGAATGCCAAAATTAATGCCAAAAGACACTTTATGCATATGCACACAAATAAAACCCCACACACTTCACATAGATGTAAATACTAAATTTCAAACAATATTTACACAAGATGAAGTAGAATTAGTTAATGTTCACTCTCACGCACTGTATGAATGCCAAAGTCGAACACACCTGTCTCACGCAAGCAATAAAGTGAATGCCAAAGTTCAAACATACACTTCAAAAAAAAAAAAAAGAGCATGCAAAGTAAGTGCCAAAATTCACACACACTCACTCACAAAATTTCAATACAAAATTTAAAAACACACTTCATATAAAATCTTTGAATATCAAAATTAATGCAAAAAGACACTTTATGTATATGCACACAAATAAAATCCCACACACATAAATTATGTTAATTTTAAAACACACTTGACACAAAGTCAGTTCAAACACACAAACCACACAAATATGAACATTAAAGTTCAAACATACACTTAAAAACGTGCACACAATGTAAATGCCAAAGTTTAAACACACTTCACATAAAATTATTTGAGCCACACACCTCAAGTTACACATGAAGTAAATGCTAACGTTCAAACACAAAAAACACATAATTGGCACACACAAATTACAATAATTTTGAAACATTTCACATAGATGTAAATACTAAACTTCAAACAACCTTCACACAAAATGAATTATAAAATTAATTAATGTTCACTCTCACACACAATATGTGAATGCCAAAGTTAGTTCAACACTTCATACAATCAACCATAAGTGGACTGAATGAAAGAAAAAGTTCAAATCTCTCTCCATACAAAGTTTGTAAATACCAAAATACAAAGTTCAAACATTAAGTGAATTGAATAGAAATAAAAATTTCATTTGATAGGATTTAGTGAAAGACAAATCTTAACACTCACTTCAATCAGCATTCATGAATATCAAACTAGAAACATACTTCACATAAACAATTAATATACAAACTTACACTTCACACAAAAGATAGCTAGTAAATGTCAAAGACCAAAACACGCTTCACACAAACAATTGGTAGTGAATGTCAAAGATGAAAGAAAAATACATCACACAAACAATAGATAGTGAATGTGAAAGATTAAAGAAAAATAAACAAAAAAGTGGATAAAAAAGACACTTGTAAATCGAAAAATATCACAATAAGTAGATTAAAAATGTCAAACTTCAATCTATAAGTGAATCAAAATTAAAAAGTGCAATAAGATTTAAAATTTTATAATAAGCGGATCAAAAGATCAAAAATCACTAAATATATAGTGAGACTCACTTTAGTTAAACAATAAGTGGACTACAAGTACCAAATTTCACATCACAAGACAACATAGCTCACAAAAATAATAAGTGGAAAACGTATCATTGGCTTTGTAAAAACCATAAAATAAAACATTAAGAATAAATTAAGAATGTTAAAACATAAAGCTCATACATAATTAAGAATAAGTTAATCAACAATAAAATCAACTAATTAGTAAGTGTATCTGATCTAACTTATGAGTAATAAAATTAAAATTACAAGTGCAGTTCAATGTAGCTAAGAATAGGAATAAGATAATGAAAATTAATTCTGTTGTCATTTGTCATAATTTATTAGCTTAATATCTTTCTTAATATTAAGAGTATTATTTGATTGCGTTAACATTTTTTATTATTATATATTACTGTTCATACTAGTGTTAATCATATTTTATGAATATTTTGGTTCTAATAAGACATTAAATATTAAGCAATATAAAACAAATCTACCAGATGCATTGCAAAAGAGACTGGTCTTTCAGGAATTGTCATGGCCAATGGTCATTCCCTCAAGCCTTTGGAAGGGGCAATTTGACCCCTTCCCAAAAAATATATTTTATTAAAACTGAAATTATCCTTTACTTATTACATTTCTAAAAATCTATCTGTCTTCAACAATTTATTCCGATCTTCAAAAAAGACTTCTCAGTGATTTCACCAGTATGAATATACTCCTTCCATATTTTTCTTATTTGAATGGGTGCTCACATATTCCCTGTACATTTATATTCCTACAAATGTAAAAATACAACTTCTGAGCAATTTGTTAATCAGAATTTGGCTACTAATGTAGAAAATGAATTATTATATAACAATTACAGTCCACCACAACTAGGAATATCAAATGCTAAAATTTAAACCCACTTGATAATTTGAATGGAAATACAGTGAAAAAGATGAGGAGACCAACCTAAATCAAGGTCCGTCAGATGAAAATATATTATTCTGGGTCAAGGTAGCTTTGCAAATGAAATCCACCATTTCTGTACACATTGAATATTGACAATGGAATAATGTCAAAACTAAACCCAAGTGAATGCATGTTGTTACCAGTGTCCCTTTCACCTTTACCGTCTGGAATGAATTTGGATTATGGGTGGGTTTGCATGGTTATGCAGGTAAGCCAACCCCCTCGCTGTCTTCCAGCCTCCCTGAAAAAGATTGGATAAATTTAGTTATCAGCTCTCATGAATAAATTCTTGCCTGCCACCTAGAGACTGCATTAATGGCAGAAGGGATTCACAGAAAACCAGCCCATCAAAAGGAAGAGGACTAATAGTTCTTTGCCAACTCAATTCAACATGCAAATAAATTTACTCATTGCTCTGTTTTTTTAGAATGTACTGTTAGCCTTTATTGATAGAAGAAATGGACTTGGATAAACAAGAAATGGCTGTTTAGGGCAACTCACCAGAGAGATATTCATAGACGAGCATCTGCAAAAACCCATCAACCCTACAAGGTTTCTATGATAAGACTTCTATCTCCTCCTTTATTTCCACCCCATCTTGCAAAAGTCACAAACAATATGATGATTCACCTTTATAAACCTCCAAAGACCCACAACATATGACAATGATATTTTTTTCTAGATTTAAATTGTGTAGAATAATTTTTAGTGGAATCAATCCAAGAGCCATAAGGATGCTCTGATTCCTTTTCAAGAGTAGCTTCACGTCGAGAGAAAACATGAAAATAAAACCATAATAGAAAAGTATGGAAATAGATTTAAACCATTCAAGAAAATCTATTACCCTGACCCATATTTAGACTAAATGCAGGACATTATATTAAATACTCTGTTGTATTGGGAGAATGAAGGTGAAAACAAACTATTTGAATCATTTCCCGCAAAATGAAGGTGAAAACAAACTATTGAGTCATTTCCCCCACAAAAGAAAGCAGTGAAACCACAAAACAAACAAACAGAACACATACCATACCAGGGATTGCTTGAAGAAAGCAGAGCATGCAGACCAAACATCAATCTCTTTCCTCACCTACCAAAAATTAAAAGAACACAAGAACTCAGAAGAAACATAGACACATAAGCCCAAAATAAACAGAAACAGAAATTAGATTTAACCTCTACGCAAGGCTGCTTTTATGGTTTCATTTGAGCGCCGTTGGTTAACGGCTGTATAATTTAAAGCGCGCCTCATGCTTTTTGCTTTTTTCCTTTTTTGAAATTATCTTAACTGTTCCGGATAGTTTAGAAAAGAAGCACAGAAACGGTAATATTAAATATGCACAGGTATTTGTCATTTTCTACTTGCCCTCTAAATTGGAAATTAGAAATTGTTATAAATTTAATTTATAATTGTAAATTTTAAATAAAAATAAATAGATTTATTCAAAAGAAATATCCAACCAAACGGCTGCTTTCAACGGGAATGCTCTTTTAATTGTCTTGTGTATGTTTATCCAGATGCATAAAATGTGCAATTGCAAGCAATCGATTGTCATCGGCTGCTATGAAGATATACATGTCTGAAATCTATTCCTCCTGCGCAACTGGGCTGTGCCAGATCAAGGCTGAGGACTTGATAACCAGCATGGAGTCCTGACAGTTTGAAGGCATTTGAAGGTCACGCAGAGGAACATGCAAATTAATAGACAAGGTTATGTATGTTACTCCAATTCTTAAATCTTTGCTAAACGTTTTCTTTTGTGACAATGGTACATGTAGGGAAAAATTAGAATATACCTGTGTAACTGCACCACTAAACCGTTCAATGATCAACAGGAAGAACTACTTTCATTTTTAACATAAATATAGTATTTGAATCAATTGCCTGAGCTATTATGAACATGTATTCTTGTTTTTGGATTGAAAATTATACAGAACCTTAAATTTAATGCCACGCTTGAAAAATTAGTCTCTAATGTGCTTTTACCTTAAGAGTTTCTGAGGGAGACTATCATGCTTTCACCATTTAAAGGGAAGCCCTACGTTATCAAGCTCTTCTATCTCTAGCCCTAGTCTATATTCCCTTAAAAAAATTCCTCTGACAAGTCTTACTAAACGTGGACTAGCATTTGAGCCCTTTGTCTCACCAGAATTAAAAAGAACAGCACTACGGTTCTACATTGACAGGCTAGCATGAATACTGAAGCTCTGGTTATTTCTCCCACCTCTTCATAGGGCTCTATCCTCTTTCTTTTTTCTTGCATTCCTTTCAAATGCAGTAAGAGGAGAATCCATTGTGGGTAAGACAAATTGTCGGCAAGACAGGGTGCCCTGCAGTAAGGATGGGTAGCTGTGCAAGGATTTAGATAGTATGGAGTGTTGTGTTGTATTGGATTTAAATCTTGCCTATTCCTCTTATTTCTAAACTCCTCTCTGCACATCCCTGTCCCTTCTGTACAATCCCAAAGCACTTCACTATGGCAACTTCTATGTTTCTAACCTTTCCCTCTAAAACATGTTTGAGTACTGAAGTTCATCCTCAAGTTTCTAACCTCTACCTCTGCACAATCCTAGGGCATACATATTGAAAAGGCCAACCTTTTTGCGACTTAGACATAACGAATATCAATTGCTCAGATTAAAACGAATTTAAAGGCCGTTCCATAAGTGACGGAAACTACGTTCTCAAGATGTAATATTGGTCGCACATTACAATAGCATAAGATAAATTAGCCCCATGAATTGACAAACTGCTTCATTCAAAAGATCCAACCTTCAAATCTCATTACAGTAAAACAATTTTTACTTTTAAATTTGAAGGTGGTAAAACTAAATATTTTCTTTTCTTTTCTCTCTTACAATTGCATATTAATTCTTCTACAATATTATGTATCCATGAAAACCACGTTCTAAAATTTAATCCATTCAATTAATTTAAAAATTTAAAATCTGCTTGAATAGGCCTAATTTTAAACATGTAGTTTTCACGGTGATGAGAAAAAGCTTCCAGAAAAATTACACAGTTAACTAGCCAAGACAAATTTACTGCAAAACTTTTTTTTCAAAACGATACGATGAACTAGGGTAATAAACATAAAAGAAGAAAAGCATTTTCAACTGCTTTTTATATTAAAATGTTTTTTCCAGAATTGCATGCACTTAGTCTCTTCATAATAAGACTGTTTAGGGTAAACCAGAACATTATTAATCAGCGCTCCAGATATATTCGATGGCAGTTTGAGAATTTAGCCAGAAATTTCAATGATTTTGAGTAGTGGTTGAGGGTGCTTCGGCACTGTCACAGTCAGCACTCCATTCTCCATGCCAGCTTTCACCTCATCCAGATTTGCATTCTCAGGTAGCCTGATAAGCCTCTTGAAGCTCCCTCTCCACCGTTCAACACAGTGATATTTCTCCTCCTCCACCTCCTCTTCTTTCCTGCCTTCTCCGCTTATTTGAAGAATTCGACCGTCTAACACTTCTATTTTCACCTCCTCTTTCTTTAATCCTGCAAGAACAACAAAGATAAAAAGGTAAAATTTGTTCAAGCAAAAATCGACAATCAAACAGTGAATAAATAAATACCAGGAAGGTCGGCCTTGAAGATATGAGCATCACGAGTTTCCTTGCAATCCACGTATATCTCGGCTCTTATAAAGTTATGCAATCCATATGATCGAAGATATTGCTCGTACGGGTCAGACATTTCGTAACACACACTAAATCTATCAATCTATTACAGAAAAGGGTTCACGATCTCTCTTGTTCATTCAAAAACGCCAGATTGAGGTGTATATATATATTGCTCAAATCTGTTCCAGACGTTTCCAAAGGGACCATATATTATGGTAACCGTTTCACTTTACACGCGGCACTAAGTTATTCGACCGGATAATAAAATACAATGAGGCATTTAACTTGATTAAACTTATTACCTAAAAGGAGGGAGGGAAGTATTGGAAATGTAGATGGTCAAGAGATCCAAATTACATGACGATAACTATAATTTTAATCTATTCAAAATTTTAAAAACTTTTATGAAAAAAATATTTAATCTACTTCAATATCTATGTAATTAAATCAAGGTTCCTTCTTCTTATAACTAGAAATAAATATAAATAACAACCATTGTTAAATGTATTGCAGTTTTTATTAAATAAAAGACCTTTTCTAGACTTATAATGAGAGCTTATAAGTATTTTAACTTTTTTGGTTAATTTTTCTTTTTGAATTAAAGAACGAGATGGTGCAAGGGTTCTGTCTCATGGTATTGTTTATTGATTTTATTTAAGACACCATCTCGTATATGGTAATAGCTTATAGTTTTTTATTTTGATGATATTTTAAGGAGTCACAAAAGCCCCAAAAGTAGGAACTGCTAGAAATAGGAGTTACAACCCAAAATCCACAAACCTACAAAGCAACAAAATTGATAGGTATTAGGGACCTATCAATTAAACAGTTGTTACATGATCTTCCCCACCTTCAAAAAGTCTGAACCTCCTTGGTTAGAAGAACTGGACTACGTTGCCACTAGTATGAGTGTAAAAACCTTTCAATAGGCTTGTCATTAAGGTATTCTCTTGGGATTCCTTGGTGCAATCCGAGCCATTGCTAAAGTTTCCAACCCAAGTTCAAGATTCCAGTGTTGATTCCACCATTCAATTGGGCAATAAAAACTAGGTAAAGTCTCCAATACAAAGCCAACAAAATAACCATTGCTGTTATCACCAATAGACTTTAAATTTTCCCCCTTGTCCCAATCATACTTCATATCACTACTCTCAGACAGAGTTATGCAATCACTTTTGACCAAACTCTTGACCACATTCTTGAAAGATCTTCCATGATCATGCTTATACTCCCACAACTCACTATCCCTTTCAATCCAATGAGACTAAAAACTACAGTCAACTAAAACTTCAACATCTATCTCATGTGGCATAACTATAATCCTATTAGTTGAATTTTGTTGCAATTCCACACTAATTTTTTTATTGTTCCTCACTCTTCAAATTATTTGTCTCATCTACTCCTAAATTATTTGTACCCACATTCTTCCTTCCTTCTCCCTTCTCCTCCAAGATCCTAAAGAATTCATTCGTTAACTTGCTTTCATCAGTGTAGATCTCTCCTTTTCCCCTCCCCGCTTTATTATGAAGTGTGAAGTCATATATAAAGACCTTATGGTCAAATTTCGAATGCTTAGGTTAACTTATACAAGGCTCTCTCAAATTTATCGAGAGACTAGAAAAAAAATTTTACTTGTAAACATTGTTTAACAATTATAATTAATAAACAATGTACTTTTTTTAAGCTTGCATCAAATTTTGTTTGAAATTTTATTGTTTATGCATCATGGTTTAGTGACATTGATGTTATGAAATAATGATTGTACGATGTTTGCATAGAGGGTCTAGATACATATATCATTCACTTGTATGATGGGTTTTATTTGAAGGCACTAATGATATAAATTCCATTATATTGGTTTTTTTAAGCTTGCATCAAATTGTATGATGTTCTTAGAATGTTTGCTTATGCATCATTGTTGAGTGATATTGATTATTGCACATGACGGATTTGGTTTGAAAGTACTATTGACATATATGCCCTTGAGTTATATGAGTTTTGTTTGAAAGTTGTATCAAACTTATATGGTGTGCTTGTTTATGCATCATGATTATATAGCATTGAATCTATATGTGATAGTTCTAATGGAATGTATCATACTAGTTTCATTGATTTTGTGTGGTGTGCATCATGAATAGTGTACATCAAGCTCCTATGGTGTGCTTATACATGAAATATGGTTAGTCACACTCATTGTTGTGCATGATGATTATACAATTTTTTTGTGAAGGGTCAAATGGTATATATGTCATTGACTTATGTTGGGTTTATTTGATTGTTGCATCAAACACCTATGGTGTGGATAAAGTGTTTGTCTATGCACCATTGTTGAGTGATTAATTTTTATCATGATGATTATATCAATTTTACATGAACACTCTAATGACATGTCATTTACTTATATCAATTTTGTTTGAAGCTTTTAATTAATTTTATTTAATTGACTTGCATAGGTTTTTTAGGGTTGCATCAAAATTCTATATTGTACATAATGTGTTACTTCATGTATCATGGGTCAATGATAATGATTCTCATGCATGATGATGTTAGAGTTTTTTTCTAGAAAGGGGTTTAATGGCGTATGTTAATGAGTTGTAGAGTTTTTTTGAAAGTTATACTAGCATATATGGCATTCAGTTGTGCAGGTTTTGTTTGAAGATTGCATCAAACTCCTACATGGTGTCACTAGTAAACTTGTATGTGCATCATGGTTTAATGGAATTCTCTTTTTCATGATGAGTTTCTAACTTTTATGTAAATAGGATAATGAGATATATTTCATTGAATTCTAAGGTTTTTTTAAAGGTTCTAATGACGCATTTTATTGAATTATTTGGGTTTCGTTACAAGTTTACATCAAACTCTGATGATGTGGCTAGTTCCTTTTCATGCATTATGATTAAGTGACATTGAATTTTATGCATGATGTATGTGTGAACTTATATGTTATTGATTTGTATGTTTTTTTTTTGAAAGTTGCATCAAACTCCCATGGTACCTATTGTGTTCGTGTTTGAATACATCATAGTTGAGTGAATTTGACTCCTACACATGGTGAATATCACTTTTGCATGAAGGAATTAATGGCATATTTCATTAGGTTGCATGGGTTTTGTTTGATATATCTAAGACATATATTTTTAAGTTTTATGGATTTTTAAAGATTGTATCAAAATATTATTGTGTGGCTAATGAGCTTGTTCATGAATCGTGGTCGAGTGGCATTGATTCATGTGCACGATGAATTAAAACTTTTGTGTGAAGGGTCTAATGAGATATTGATGCAAGAGAATCACTCTCAACATGTTTTTTATGCTTTATTAGGGTGTTAGGAGTTTTGTTTGCATTGGTAGGGGTATTGAGGGATCCATTAGGATCATTTCATATGGTTTAGATAGTTTTTATAGGCCTAGAATTCAAACTTGTAGTTTACCACTAAAAAGACAAATTTGAATTTCTAGATGGATTTTGGCTTGCTACAAGGTTGGGGATTGTTCTCAAATTTTTTTGGATTTCCTAAGTCTAATAGGGTCTTAAAGGACTATGGGAATCATGTAAGGTCCTTTTGTTTTTTTGTTTCTTAGTTCATGTTTGAAAAGTTACAAAAAGAGAGCATAATTGTCAAGTTAATGACATAGACATTAGGTTTTTCAAAAAAAGGACATACGCTCGAGTTGGTAACTGTTTTGTAGTTCTTGGATGCTGAGTCAATAAAAATATACGCTCCAAGAAGTGGAGGAGTAATACTTTCATGAGAAGCCCTATTTTTGACAAGTTTGTGATAGTTTTATTGAAAAAAATGAAGAACGGATTGGTATGGCCTTGTACAGTCAAGTTGCAGTTTTGTATTTGAGTGGAACAATGATGAAATGTCTTAAGGTTCAAATATATTTTTTTTGGGGTGATTTCATTGAGCTTTTCTCACTTTATGATCAAAATAGTGCTCACTGCTCTGTTTTGAAACTAGTGTTCCCAGCGATAAAGATTTTCCCATAACTTTTTTTCTAACCATGGGAAAAATCTAAAACTTGGTAGAAATCTTCATTTAATTTCTGCCTAGGGTCTACCAAAGGAAATATCTTGAAAGTTTTGCAAGTGAAATTTATGAAGGTCAGAGTGCAAGAGGGACTGATAAACCTTATAAATCCTTAAGGGTTTAGTGATTTTTGTCTTTTGTTGAGTTACCACAATGGAGCTACGACTTGATAAGACCCTATAGAGCTTGTTAAATGTTGGTGAAGCCTGAGAAGGAAGAAAGGAAGAGTTGCATCATCCCAAATAGCAATAGGCTAGTTTGAGATGTTGAGAATAGTTGAAACCATCCTCTCCCATTGCTCTTGTTTGTCCACAAAGTGCAAAAGGTTGTTTTCCTATGCATCAAATATATGCCATTATTTGTTGGTTTTATTTGAAATTTCTCATAAGGTACAAGTTATTGAGTTGTATATGTTTTATTGGAAGGTTACATCAAACTCCTATGGCATGGCTATTTCCTATTGATTGTTGTGCATGATGATTACATATGAATTTATATATTATTGATCTATGTGGGTTTTGATTAAAACTTGAATGAAAATACCATGGTGTTCCTATTATGTACATGTTTATGCGTCACGGTTGAATGACTTTAACTCCTATGCATGATGAATATGTATTGTGAATGAAGGGTCTAATAACATATTTTACATTGGGTTGTATGGGTTTTATTTAATGGATCTAATGACACATATATCATTAAGTTGTATGGGTTTTCTTAAAAGGTTTTATCATAATCTTATGGTGACTAGAGTGCCTATTTATGCACCATGGTTGATTGATACTAACTCTTGTGCATGATGATTGTATGGATATTTCATGAAGGGTTAATGACACATATGTCATTTGGCTGTATGAGTTTTTTTGAAGATCCTAGTGACATTTATCTCATTGAATCATATGGTTTTTGTTTGAAATTTGCATCAAACTCCTTTTTTGTACATAGTGTGCTTATTCATTCATCATTGCCTCTTGTTTATGATGGTTGTATGGGTATTTCATGAAGAGTAGTGAAACATTTCATTGATTTGTATGATTTTTTTAAGGTTGCACCAAAATCGTATGATGTGTTCAGTGTGCTCATTCACACATTGTTTAATTGAGTGGCATTGACTTGTGAATGTTGATTGTATAATTTTCATGAAGGTCCTAATGAACCTTTTCATGTAGTTGTATGAAATTTGATTGAAGGTTCTAATAGCATATATGTCTTTGAGTTGTATGAGATTTGATTGAATGTTCGAATGCATATATTTCATTGAAGTATGTGAGTTTTGTTTGGAGGTTGCAACAAACTCCCATGGCATGCATAGCATACATGTTTACACATCATTGCATCTTGTGCATGATTATTTTATGACTTTTTTGTGAATTGAGTCTAATGATATATATTATTTAATTGTATGGGTTTGTTTATAGTGTGTTTATTCTTGTATAATGGTTGTTAGATCAAACTCCTATAGTTTGTACCTTAGTGTGAATGTTCATGCCTAATTTCTTCTTCTATGATTGTAAGACATTTATGTGAATGGTACAATGACACATGTGTAATTGATATGTTTGGATTTTATTTGTAATGTGTTAATTCATGCATTATGCTTTAGTAACATTGACTCTTGTGCATGATGATCATATGGCTTTTGTATAAAGGGTCTAATGACATACATATCATTGGTTTGTATGAGTTTTATTGTAAGGTTGCATCAAAATCCTATAGTGTTCCTAGTGTGCTTGTTCATGCATCATGGTTGAGTAACATTTACTTGTGTATGTTAATTTTATGGATCTTGCATGAAGGGAACAATGACATATATGTCATTTAAGTTGTATGAATTTCATTTGATGGTTTTGAACCAAAGGAAATAGGTTTCTAACCTTTTGAAGAGATGGAACTTGGACCTATTTCTCACTTTAGTTCATTAGGAACTTAGATCCCTCAACCAAGTGAGTTGATTGAGGGAAGGACTAGGGGTTTCCTTTGTGTGACTAGACGGGGGTTCACCATTAAATGAAGCTTCAAGGGAGAAATGCAAACATATATACATAAAACCCTAGAAAATTGAAAGCATGAAATCAAATTGACAAACAGAAATGAAACAAAAGGTACTTGGAAGAATTATGGGGTCAAATCAAGGTTTGAAACTCTGAAAATCTACCTTTTGAAGTGCACTAGGAATAATAGCTAGACTGGGCGATTTAGTCCCGCTACAAGGTTTTTTGACAAAATTTGGATTCTATTGGTTACTAATTAGGATATGAAAAAAGGTAGTAAAAAGGGTATACAAGGATTCATACACCCAGTTTGGCGATTTAGTCCCATTACTAGGGTTTGAGTAATATTTTTGTAGCCTCTAGTGATCTTCTATAGCTTTTGTCTTATCCGATCTTCAAGTCCAAAAGTTTGAATTCTTGTCTGTATGTGAGTTTTCGTGAAGATGACAACTTCTTAACAACTTTGACAACTTTTGCACTTTATCTTCAAAGGATCTTCAAGCTCCAATTCATCTATATCAAACCCTTGGAATGAAGGTTGCAAACTTGTGTGAAATAGTTTCAATGGATGTGGATCTTGACTCTTGATTGAATTCTTAAAGCTTTGTCTCAAATGTGTGTTTGAATCATGAAACCTACATCACAAATGTTAGCTCATAAGCACACATGATGCATAGAGACTTTGAAATGATGCTTGAATCTTGAATCTAGATCCAAATACTTGAAGTTTTTCTCTTGAATGCTCTTGTAAACTCTTGTGCAATCTTAGGATGCTTGAAAACTTGCTAGCTTGTTCTCCTTAAAATTTATTAGATGAAATTATGTGAAATAACCTTGTATTTATATTGGTTTATGCCTAATTTCCCCAAATTACAACACTATAGGTCAACATTCGAAAATTTGAATTTAAGAATAATAAAAACCTGACAAGAAATTGATTTAAAATAGATCCTAGATTAAAGTGGGAATCATATGCTAGGTTGGGCGTATGGGTCCCAGTGGCTCAAACCTAGGACACACATTTTGAGAATTGTTGAGTTCAATGTAACATTTAAAATCAGGTCACGAGACCTAGGTGGGACCCATACATCCAAAGGGGCGTATGGTTCCTAGATCCCTAGATTTGGAACATATAGCCAAAAACATTAAATTATGATTTTTCATTCGTTAAATGTAAGGATTATCCTTAGAAAAATGTATTTAATTAAGCTTGTCTAGATGAAAAATAGGACCAATTAGGGCATAAATAAGCCATGTTTTAATAGGGAGATGTAAATGGATACATTTTTGTACACTACATTTAGCCCCCACTTTAGTGAGAGGATGACCTTGCATCAAACTCATGCTAAAGTAGAAAAATTCACATCAAGAGGGGTCCAAGTGTACCAATGCCAATGAGATAGGATGACAATGATGAAGAGGGTTACACAAGCCCCAAGGATCAAGATCCTATGGAAAACCAACATAGGCACAAATGAACACACATACAAATGATGTATGAAGCAACAACAAGGTACAAGCATACACTATCAAAGACATAAAAAAGAAAGAAAAGGTAAAAGAGAGGTGGATCAAGCCTTGACAGTTTGTCCAACATGATGTGGACCAAGTCTAAGTTGTTTGTCCAAAAAATATTTACAAGTGGAACAAAATGTCCACTATACAAACAAAATGATTGCTTACAAGGGCTAGTGAATTTGGTATCCACTAGGTGAGTCCCCAGAGACACATACACATGTGGGCGGTATGTGCTCACACACACAAGCAATTGGCTATGGAAAAGTCATGCCTAAGGTTGACTCCAATACGTACTAACCATATCAAAGCTATACCTCCTGATAACTTTGATAAACTACCACACAACACGAACAATAGGATTCACAAGGAAAGTAAAATTTTGTATGCTAACACCAATGAATAAACATGATGGCTCCATAGGCAAGCAAAGTGTGTTATGCAAGGTGGCCATATAATGGTTATTGTAAATGTGAAATAGTGTAAGGTACATTCAAATGGATTTTCTTAGTTAATGTAAGGTCTCCACTTAGGGAACATCATGCCTAATGTTTCCAAGAGAGGACCAATTGAAGAATAGAAGATTCACAACTTAGGGAATGCACTCTGCTTGGCATTTCCACTAAGAGGAATATAATATGCTAAAAGATATCATGCTCTTTAAGGACATCACACCTAATGTGAACACAAAGGGAAAGATGCATCACATGAAGTAAAAGACCACACAATAAAATATGAGTTGTAATTGAAATGCAAAAGAATAATGCCAATGTATGCCTCCACTTTAAAGAAATTTCTAAACACCATGCTGTGAGCAATTACTTTAAAGTAGCATTTATGATAAAAGTAGCATTTATGATAAATGCTAAAAGGACATGCGAGCTTATTTGGAAAGCCCTATGTCACACATATGTTTCCAATAAGCTAAGTCATGAAAAGGGGTTTCCCCCATAATGAAATCCTAAAATAACACTTAAGGGATCCATAGATTTGAGGTTAGTGTATGTCTTTGCTACAATATTGTTTAGAGAGCTAAAAAATGTCATCATTCCCCAAATACTCATGGAATAGGAAGAATGACATATAGAGAGTGAAAACAAAGAAAATCTTTTAGGTCAATATGGAAGAGACCTCAATGTCTCAATGCCTTGCATCATCCCCAAAAGTAAAATATAAGACAAAGAAAAGATAAAGGTTTACGACATATAGAAGAATGTAGATACAAATAGAGGAATGTCACAAAGAGAGATACATCAAACATAATAGTACAAGAGATCGAATTATGCACATGCAATCACACATAACATGAAAAACAAAACAAAGACAAGACTAGTGAGGCACATGTGATTCAACCTATAGCAGATCGTCTACATCCCAAGCTTGTTCATTAAATGTGGAAGGAAAACAACTAGCCAAAGGGATCACAACAAGTGCGGTACTAGGAGCATCGCCAAGTTCAATGTGTGGTGAGTCACTCTTTGTAGGAGGATCATCATGATTGTTATTATCTAAGCTCATGGAAAAAGAAAATAATAAATTCAATTCATTATGCACTTTGTCATCAATTTTATCAATCTCATCATCATCATCCAAGTTAATCACAATGAAAGGTCAAATGATAATGTCCAAAGAAGGTGCTAGTCTATGTTGTGGTTGTGAAATTGAATCTTTTTGTTGAGGTGAAGAGGGAGACTCATCATGCATTGCTTCACTTAAGTTTGGATGTTGATTTTATTTGTTATTCTCTTCATTTAACCTTTGAGCAATAACACAACATCTATGGCTACGCTCTCTAGCATTTCTATTTCTTTTGGTATGATTTTCAAGTTGTGTTTGTGTAGAAGCAGGTTTATCTTGACAATAGATTTATTTTCTTCCCTTAGAAGAGTAACTAAAGGAAACATGAGAGGTCATTCAACCACTTTCTCTTTAGCTTTGTAAACTAGTTTTATCTTAGGAGGCATGACGAGATTGTTTTGGTTGTATCTTGGTCATTTGTAGGAGATATACAAATGATTTGTCTTGGGTTGGTCTTGGTTACTTGGAAGGGATTTTTGTTCAATCATGGATTCGTTAAGGATAGGAGGCTCAATCATGGGCTGAGGCATGTTTCAAAGGGATAATTTTCTTATGCATTTTGCCTTAAATTTTTGATAGAATTTGAAAATAAAATCTTCATAGGGTTTAATAAGTTTAATAGGTTCATGCCAAAAGAAATCCAATGAAAAATTCCTACGGGAAGACATAGGATTAAAGCCACTATGGTGCATAGTGTCAGGGTTAGAAGGAAGATATCTAATGTTCAGTTAAATGAAGATTTGATCAATAAAACAGAGAAATAAAACACACAAAAATTATAGTACAAACAAGACAACATAGAGAGTTTAATGTGGTTCACCCAATCCGGGCTACATCCACAAAACTGTAGCCATCCAATGATTTTATTATCAAGTTTAAAACATATTATAATCTCGCTAATTATTCCCTACTGCAACCCAGGCCATCCAAATCGCTTATTACAAGCTTTTTAGAAGCTTCCAGAATTATCCCGTTTTACAAAGTCAGTTTTTTCTTTTGTTGGTGATGAAGTGAAAAAACGGGAAAAAAAAATTCTCAAGGGTTGCCACCCCCAAACCCCCACAAGCATACATGAAGAGTGTACAGTATAGCATGATCAATTGCCACATACCAACACATAGTAAATATCTCATTGTCAAAGGGAAAATTTAAATATTTATTCACAACCAATGGGATGACTTCCATGGAGCATAGCCATGGATAACCAAGCTTCACATAGAATTGATGTGATGCCGAGATGATGAAGAATGAAACATTTAATTGTTTCAATCCAACTTTTAAAGTAAGGGTGATCAAACCTATCATACGACAAGAAAAACCATTGTGCATTTTTATCCATGGTTTCAAGTTATCATATATATCTTGATAGAGTTCATGCACAAGTAAAAATTCTTCAGTGATCACATTTTGTCCACAAATGAGATCAATTAATATCCCATTAGTGGGCTTGTCATTGATTCGACCGACTATGTAAAGAGGACCATCGGGTTCCCTTCTAATTATATCTTTTGATGAGAAAGTAATGCGAAGAGGTATTTTAGTTTGGCCCTTACGAGGGTGAATTTTGATCAATCCAACCATATTATCCATAGGAATGTGTTCATTATGTCCATGTTGTCATCATTCTTGTCAATATTCTTCACATCATTCTTAGTTTCACTAGATTTGAAAAATGAAATATTATAATTTGGCATGGGGTTGGTAAAGATTTGTAGGTTTTTTTTGGGAGGGGCAACGAACTTATTACCTCGATCATTGACACCTACAATTTGAATATGATTGGAATCAATGAGGTCTTACACCATGTGTTTAAGATGTTTACAAAGTTTTGTATCATGTCCATTTTGATGATAAAAATGACAATAGGAATTTGATCTAAAGTTTAGAGATAATGGCTTAGTAGGATTACGAGTTCTAATGAGAGGTAAGGAAATCAAGTTCCTTTCTAGAAGCTGTAACATGGTGTTATGGAGGGTATTGGGTAAGGGAGTAAATTGTCTATTCATATCCCTAAATGTAAAAGGGTTTGTCTTCTTTATGGAAGCCACATGGGTATCAACATGTTGGGTTGGTTGAGAGGGATTTAGTTGAGGAAAGCCTTTATTTTTTTTCCTAAAAGGTTGGTAATTGTTTTGATTTGTGGATTTTGAGTTTTTAGGATGGATAGAGGTGGGTTTTGTTTCACGACTACTAACCAAGTTTTGATGATCACGACTTGAGTAGTACACAAGTGTATGAAGGAAATTTCACCAAGTGCCAAGCTTATCTTGCATCTTAGTTTGTAAGTTTTCATTGAACATTCGTTGAAGGTGAGGATCGGGAATTTATATCTCAATTTGCAAATAAAGTAATTGGTAGCATGAAATGAACTCAATAACCTTTTCATCATCCTTTTGATTACATCTCATCAAATCAACTAAGGTCATCTTAGGGATCATCTGCACCTAGAAATAGTTAATAAAGGCCTCAACAAGTTCATTGAATGAACAAATTGAGTTATTTTGGTAATGAGGAAAACCATTCTAAAGTGGTATCTTTCGAGGACCTAGGGAATAGTTTAGCCAAAAGTTTATCTTCAAAGATGAAATCACTGCATGGGGTTGTAAAAGTGGAAACATGGCTAGCAGGATCTCCTTTCCCACCATATTTCTCAAATTGGGGAACTTATACACCTTGTGGAATTTGTTCTCTCAATATCTCCAAGGATAAGGAATTGGTTTTGATGTATTGCGAAGGTTGACCATTATTGTTTTGATTTAGAGTTGTGACTTTTTGTTGTTGAGATGTCATGCTTTGCAAGAGTGTGTTAATGATAGCATCATTGTTGTTGCAAGGTGGAGTGGTGTATGTATGTAGAGGGAAATTGAATTATAAATTTGTGAGGGAGGATGGTTGAGGAGATATTGTATTCAAATGCACAAAGCTAGAAGGATTCCCTGTGGAAATACCTAAGGAAGTGTTCACATTGCTATTAGGTTGAATGGTTGTGGTAACCTAAGTACTAGTGTATGTAGGAATAGAAATGGGTATTGTAGAAGGAGGAATTATTGAAGTTCCAACTTGGCTTTGGGTACACCCCAAAGTTTGAAGTACAACTAGTGATGGTGGGGATAGTGTTGTTAAAATTATGCACATTGGTTGTAGGAAGTGAAGTCATGGGAAATGAAGTAGGAATACTATGATCCATAGGTGATTGATTATCAAAACTATTAGGAAGAGAGCTAGAAAACTAAAGATCCACGATGAATGGTATATCACGGGATAACATGAGTCTCAAACCATGTCTTAGTATTGCTAATAGCACACCAAGTTGTAAATCTCATACATGCTTTACAAACTTAGTGTGGAAAACCAAAATGGAAAGAGGCTTAAAATGCAATGAAATGACCTAGAATGAAATGTGTAAATGCAATTTTCAGATTCTAAACAAGGTAATTTGTTGATTACACTATGCCACAAACTAAAAACAAAATTTTGTAAATGCAATTTTGAAATTAAGCAATGCAATAAATGAACCAAATTAAGCTAGATCTAATGAAAAGAATGAAATAGAAACTCAAAAAATTGAAACAAAGATCTACTAACAACAAACAGAAGCACAAAAATGAAGTTTTTGATGCTATAAAATGCAAATTCAAACTTGATTCGGGACTAAATCGCCCAGGTGGGTGAATGAGTCCCACTAGGGTTTTTGATAGTTTTAGATAGTGAAAAATAGACAACACAAAATACCCAAAAATATGGGAAAAATAATTGTATAGGGTAATCACCTAGGTGGGAAAATGATTCCTAGAATAGGGTTTCCATACCAGATTCAAGAAATTCTCAATTGATTTTAGGGTGTCTAGGTTGTATGCTCAATGATTTTTTATAATTACAGATTTCCAATGAAATTGAATGATTCAAAATGCAAAAATACAACCTATATGCATTTTTCATTAATGCAATGTTTAGAAGTCCTAAATACAAATTAACTTACGCAAGTCAAATGCAAAGTTAATGCAAAATATATCTAGGACTACAATGTTCTCCAAATCAAAAATTCAAGGGTCCAAAGGTTGGGTTCACCAAAATGATCCAAAGGAAATAGGTGTCCAACCTTTCGAGGAGATGGAACTTGGACCTATTTTGCACTTTAGTTCATTAGGAACCTAGATCCCTCAACCAAGTGACTCAATTGAGGGAAGGAATAGGGGGTTTCTTTATTTTATTGGGTGGGGGTTCACCATTAAATAAATCTTCAAAGGAGAAATGCAAACATGTATGCACAAAACCCTAGAAACTTGAAAGCATGAAATCGCATTGACAAATAGAAATGGAACAAAAAAGTACCTAGAAGAATGATGGGATGAAAGCAAGGTTTGAAACTCTAAAAATCTACCTTTTGAAGTGCACTGGGACTGATACACCAAATTGGGTGATTTAGTCTTTCTATAGGATTTTGAGACAAAATCTAGAATCTATATGCAAAAAGTTGATAAAAAGGGTATATTGGGACTCATACGCCCAGTAGGGCGATTTAGTCTCGTTACTAGGGTTTGGCTAATATTTTTGTAGCCTCTAGTGATCTTTTGTATCTTTCATCTTGTCCGATCTTCAAGTCTGAAAGTTTGAATTCTGGTTTGTAGGTGAGTTTCCATTAAGATGACAACTTTTGCAACTTTGTCTTCAAAGAATCTTGAAGCTCCAATTCACCTATATCAAACCCTTGGAATGAAGGTTGAAAAATTGTGTGAAATGCATTCAATGGATGTGGATCTTGACTCTTGATTGAATGCTTGAAGCTTTGTCTTGAATGCTTGTTTGAATCATGAAACATACATCACAAATGTTAGCTCACAAACACACATAATGCATGAAGACTTCGACATGATGCTTGAGTCTTGAATGTCGCTCCAAATACTTGATGATTTACTCTTGAATGCTCTTGTAAACTCTTGTGCAATCTTAGGATGCTTGAAAACTTGCTACCTTGTTCTCCTTAAAATTGCTTAGACGAAATTATATGAAATAACCTTGTATTTATACTTGTTTAAACCTAATTTCTTGAAATTACAGCACTACAAGCCGACATTCAAAATTTGAATCTAAGGATAGTAAAATATTTCCAACAAATTGATTTAGAATAGGTCATAGGTTAAAGTGGGAGTCATACGATAGGTTGGGCATATGAGTCCTAGTGGCTCAAACCTAGGACACACATTTCAAGAAGTGTTAAGTTCAATGTAACATTTAAAATCAGGCCTCAAGATCTAAATGGGACCCATATACCCAGAGGGGCGTATGAGTCCCAGATCCTTAGATCTAGAACACAACCAAAAACATTAAATTATGATTTTTCATTTGTTAAATGTTGGGAATATCCTTAGAAAAATACATTTAATTAGGCTTGTGCATGCAAAATAGGACCAATTAGGGCATAAATAAGCCATGTTTTAACAAGGAGGGTCCAAACAAGTGTAAAAATGTAAAGGGATACATTTTTCTACACTACATGTTTGAATGGTATATATGTCATTAAGTTGTATAGGTTTGGTTTGAAGGTTACATCAAATCATATAGTGTGCATAGCATGTATGCTCATGCATCAATGTCTCTTGTGCATGATTATTGTATGACTATTGTGTGAAGGAACATAGCATATTTTCCATTAGATTGTATGGGTTTTTGTAGAGTGCTTATTAATACAACATGGTTCAATAAGTTTCACTCTTTTGCATGATGATTGTATGGATTCTACATGAAGGGTCTAATGGTATATATGGAATTGAGTTGTATGATTTTTATTTTAAGGTTGCATCAACATTATATGGTGTTCCAATAAATAAAAAATAAAAAATAAAAAAATTATATGGTATGCCTATTGTGATTGTTCATACATCATGGTTGATTGACACTAACTCTTTTGCATGATTCAATTGCAAGGATCTTGTGTGAAGGGTCTAATGGCATATATCATTGAGTTGTATTGGTTTTTTTTAAAGGTTGCATCAAAATCCTATAGTGTACATAATGTGCTTGTTCATGCATTAGCAATGCAGAATTAAGGGAGTAACCAGTGCCATAATAAGATGTGTAAACTCAAATGATAAGAGGGTCAAGCAGGTGAAGAGATGAAGAAAACCAATAAAATAATATTCTAAAATGAGTGTATAGGTTGTGGATAGTGTGAGGTGATAAGAGGTATAAAGAATAAAGAGCAAACATGAATTTGAAAACATGTGCAGAAACATATTATAGGATAGTAGAAAATGAATTACAGAGTAAGAGAATTAAGGGGGAATTTTGAATAGAGAATTTGTGCATTGGATATTAACTAACTGGAAAATTGTAAATTGTATTTTGTTCCTAATATGGAAAGATATTAAAATAATTGTATTGTGCCTTTAATGGTCTTCAATCTGAGTTAAAGTTTTAAAATTTGAGGTAGAGTATTTGCTTGTGATTTTTTTTTGTTGGGGTGTGTTATCTGTGAGAGAGTTTTCTTTTGCATTACACTTTAAAATTGGATATTAATAGATTACTTGGTGATAGTACTAGGGGAGGATATTAGAATCTAGAGGATGAGGAAATTTGACAAATTAGTTCTAGATGTAGTGACTTGGACACCCTATAGAGGCATGCAAAAATGAACAATGATAGATGGATGGTAGTTCATAAAAAGGCACACCATTGTGATGGAGATATTCTCCTACAAGTATGCATATTTTTATTTTTTATTATAAAAGTTAGTAAATCCACAATATCTAATATAGAAGAGATATTTGAGATTTCCATTTTGACCATAAGATACATAATTATTAGCTAAATTGTGACATAGATACCCATAGATGATGAATCATGATAAGGAGGAATTGTAGCAAGGGTAGGGAAGAAAGAAATTCGTAGCTATAAATGACCCATTAGAGGCTATAGGTCATAGTGACGAGGATGCAAACATGAGAGAGACAAAGGCACCACTAGAGATGGCCCCTATCTAAGAAAATAGAAATACGTAATGATAATATTCATATTCATTACTCAATTGATTGATTATTGAATTCAAATAATAGAATACATGTATAAGCCTTTTGGATGAGTGAATCAAGATGAAACATATTGAATAGATCATGAGTTAAATCATAATTATGATAAAAATTAAATTAGTTAGGCGAGAAAGAGGTATCCCTTGATTAGATGGGGGTGACACTTGATTTCCATTGATTAATAATTGATGAGGTAATATTGACAATTAAAAAATTTAAATAAAGGGTGATAGATGTCATTATTAGCTACCTTGGTAAGAAATAAATTAACCTAGTGTCACATTCCCCAAAAATAAATTATCCTAATAGCACATTCCCTAAAACACTAAAATTTAACATGTAACTATGTACACTAATTAGTTCATCAATGAAAAGTTTCAAAATATCAAGTTCTCAAGTCAAGGCCTTTGGTGACAAGTTTTATGGCATTGGAGAATGTTGGTAGATAAAAATTAAGCAATGCAATGTCCTACACAAAAATGTTAAGGCAATTATTGCTCCCTTTTAATGATCCAAATTGAGGTGCTCCTACAATGTATGCTCCTTGAAATTATAGGACTATAGATGATCAATGGCTCCTTGATACATTCAAATGATCAAGTGAATGTGTTTAAATACTAAGAAACAACAAAAATAATAATTGAAATGGCATAGAATAAATAGATTTATATATTGAGATAAGGATTAAGTGTGAGGGAATTAAGGATAAAAATATATGGGAATAAATGTAGAAATGCAAGAGATCAAGTCAAATGCATGAGAATGTGTGGAAGTGGGAGTAAATGAATGTGGCTAGGGATTGGGGAAATGAGATAAAATTAGCACAAAAGTGTGTTACATGTGACTATGTAATTATATTAAGATATTTTTTCAAATGGATCTGAAACTAATTGAAATCAACATGGGTAAGAAAATCTCACCATTAGAAAATACTCTAATGGAAAAACAAAACTTTTTTTTTTCACTTTTTATGTATCTTTAAAATTTCCTAAAATTTGGTTATTCTAACTAACATTTCTTGTAAAGGAAAATAAGATTTCCCTCAAGGTTAATTTTTAAGCTAATCTAATAAAATGCATACAAGTAAACATTATTGATCTAGATTGGCAATGCTATGGTTATAGGAAATCAAGATTCTAATATTAAATGCAAAGTTACTTAAAATAAATAAATAAAACAAGAGCACTTAGCTTTATGACTAAAGAATCATTATCATTTGATGAAGATTTTTTAGTATGTTCCTTATCTACATGAAAATAATTATAAGTATTTGGAGGAATAAGTGGAGGCTATAAGAATGAGATTAAATTCAAAAAAAATCACCATTTTTTATTACATATATACATCAAGGTAATTCTTCCAAAAGATATACATGTCTGAAATCTATTCCTGAGGACTTGATAACCAGCATGGAGTCCTGACAGTTTGAAGGCATTTGAAGGGGCGGTGGAGACCAAGGTCACGCAGAGGAACATGCAAATTAATAGACAACATTATGTATGTTACTCCTAATATTAAATCTTTGCTAAACGTTTTCTTTTGTTACTCATTTTAATATAACATTCCAAATAGTTTGTTGCCGTCTTTGTCCCCCGCCTGTGAAATAATCACTACATTTGCCTTCATTTTTTCTTTTCTATGATTAAATAGTGCTTAGTTTTGGTTGATACAATTACACTTTAGTTTCAAGCTTTGGTGAGATCAAATAGTTTGAATTTTGATTCATATTGCAGACTGGCCAAAGGAATTTCTTTATCATATGGAAAATTGAAACTGGCAGATAAATCCCAGAGAAATCTGTGAGATATTTTTGGAAGAGACAATGGTATATGTAGGGAAAAATTAGAATATATACCCGTGTAGCTGCACCACTAAACCTTTCAATGATCAACAAGAAGAACTACTTTTATTTTTAACATAAATATAGTATTTGAATCAATTTCCTGAGATATTATACACACAACTTAATGAACATATATTCTTGTTTTTGGATTGAAAATCATACAAAACCTTAAATTTAATTTGCCACACTTGAAAGACTAGTCTCTAATGTGCTTTCACCTTTAGAGTTTATGAGGGAGATTGTCATGCTTTCACCATTTAAAGGGAAGTCCTACGTTATCAACCTCATCTATCTCTAGCCCTAGTCTATATTCCCTTAAAAAAATTCCTTTGACAAGTCTTACTAGCATTTGAGCCCTTTGTCTCACCAGAATTAAAAAGAACAACACTACGGTTCTACATTGACATTGACAGGGCTAGCATGAATACTGAAGCTCTGGTTATTTCTCCCACCTCTATCCTCTTTCTTTCTTCTTCCATTCCTTTCAAATGGAGTAAGAGGAGAAGCCATTGTGGGCAAGACAGGGTGCCCTGCAGTAAGCATGGGTGGTTGTGCAAGGATTTAGATAGTATGGAGTGTTGTGTCGTATCTGATTTAAATCTTGCCTATTCCTCTTATTTCTAAACTCCTCTCTGCACATCCCTTTCCCTTCTGTACAATCCCAAAGCACTTCACTATAGCAACTTCTATGTTTCTAACCTTTCCCTCTAAAACATGTTTGAGTACTGAAGTTCATCCTCTAAGTTTCTAACCTCTACCTCTGCACAATCCTAGGGCATACATATTGAAAAGGCCAAGCTTTTTGCGACTCAGACATAAGGAATATCAATTGCTCAGGTTCAAACGAATTAAAAGGCTGTTCCATAAGTGATGGAAACTACGTTCTCAAGATTGGTCGCACATTACAATAGCAAAAGATAAATTAGCCCAATGAATTGACAAACTGCTTCATTCAAAAGATCCAACCTTCAAATTTCATTATAGTAAAACAATTTCTACTTTTAAATTTGAAGGTGGTAAAACTAAATATTTTCTTTTCTTTTATCTCCTACAATTGCATATAAATTCTTCTACAATATTATGTATCCATGAAAACCACGTTCTAAAAATTAATCCGTTCAATTAATTTTAAAATTTAAAATCTGCTTGAATAAGCCTAATTTTAAACATGTGGTTTTCACGGTGATGAGAAGAAGCTTCCAGAAAAATTACACAGTTAACTAGCCAAGACAAAAGACAAATTTACTGCAAAACTTTTTTTCAAAACGATATGATGAACTAGGGTAACAAACATAAAAGAAGAATCACATTATCAACCGCTTTTTATATTAAAATGTTTTTTTCCAGAATTGCATGCACTTAGTCTCTTCATAATAGGATTGTTTAGGGTAAAGCAGAACATTATTAATCAACGCTCCAGATATCGATGGCAGTTTGAAAATTTAGCCAGAAATTTGAATGATTTTGAGTTGAGGCTGTGGTTGAGGGCGCTTCGGCACTGTCACAGTGAGCACTCCATTCTCCATGCCAGCTTTCACCTCATCCAGATTTGCATTCTCAGGCAGCCTGATAAGCCTCTTGAAGCTCCCTCTCCACCGTTCAACACAGTGATATTTCTCCTCCTCCACCTTCTCTTCTTTCCTGCCTTCTCCGCTTATTTGAAGAATTCGACCGTCTAACACTTCTATTTTCACCTCCTCTTTCTTTAATCCTGCAAGAACGACAAAGATAAAAAGGGAAAATTTGTTCAAGCAAAAATCGACAATCAAACAGTGAATAAATAAATACCAGGAAGGTCGGCCTTGAAGATATGAGCATCAGAAGTTTCCTTGCAATCCACGTATATCTGGGCAGGTCCATATGCTTGATGATATTGCTCATACAGGTCAGATTTGCATTGAAGGTCAGACATTTGGTAACACACACTAAATCAATCAATCTATCAATCTATTACAGAAAAGGGTTCACGATCTCTCTTGTTGATTCAAAAACGCCAGATTGAGGTGTATATATATATTGCTCAAATCTGTTCCAGCCGTTTCCAAAGGAATATATAACCGTTTCACTTTACACGCGGCACTATGTTATTGGACCGGGTAATAAAATACAATGAGGCATTTAACTTCCTTATGGGACCAGATTAAACTTTTACCTAAAAGGAGGGAGGGATGTATTGGAAATGAAGATGGTCGAGAGATCCAAATTACACGACGATAACTATTATTTTAATCTATTCAAAATTTTAAAAACTTTTATAAAAAAAATATTTAATCTACTCCAATATCCATGCAATTAAATCAAGGTTCCTTCTTATAATTAGAAATAAATATAAATAACAACCATTGTTAAATGTATTGTAGTCTTTATTAAATAAAAGACCTTTTTTAGACTTATAATGAGAGCTTATAAGTATTTTAACTTTTTTGGTTAATTTGTTTTTCCTTTTGGAATTAAAGAATGAGAGGGTGTAAGGGTTTTGTCTCATGATTTTGTTTATTGATTTTATTTAAGATACCATCTCGTATATGGTAATAGGTTATAGTTTTTTATTTTGATGATATTTTAAGGAGTCACAACAGCCCCAAAAATCCACAAACAACAACAAAGCAGCGAAATTGACAGGTAGAGGGGACCTATCAATTAAACAACTGTTACATGATCTTCCCCATCTTCAAAAAGTCTGAACCTCCTTGGTTAGAAGAACTGGACTATGTTGCCACTAGTATGAGCATACAAACCTTTCAATAGGCATGTCATTAAGGTATTCTCTTGGGATTCCTTGGCACAATCCGAGCCATTGCTAAAGCTTCCAACCCAAGTTCAAGATTCCAGTGCTAATTCCACCATTCAATTGGGTAGGAAAAACTAGGTAAAGTCTCCAATACAAAGCCAACAAAATAACCACTCCTGTTATCACCAATAGACTTCAAATTTCCCCCTTGTCCCATTCATACTTCATATCATTGCTCTCAGACAAAGTTATGCAATCACTTTTGACCAAACTCTTGACCACATTCTTGAAAGATCTTCCATGATCATGCTTATACTCCCATAACTCACTATCCCCTTCAATCCAATGAGACTAAAAGCTACAGTCAACTAAAACTTCAACATCTATCTCATGTGGTGTAACTATAATCCTATTAGTTGAATTTTGTTGCAATTCCACACCAATTTTTTTATTGTTCCTCACTCTTCAAATTATTTGTCTCATATGCTCCTAAATTATTTGTACCCACATTCTTCCTTCCTTCTCCCTTCTCCTCCTCCAAGAGCCTATAGAATTTATTTGTTAACCTGCTTTCATCAGTGAAGTTCTCTCCTTTTCCCCTCCTTGATTTATTATGGAGTGTGAAGTCGTTTATGAAGACCTTATGGTCAAATTTTGAATGCTTAGGTTAACTTATACAAGGCTATCTCAAATTTATAGAGAGACTAGAAAAAAAAAAAATGGTCGGTAACAGAGTTTCACTTTTGACTAGAGCTATGAACCAGTGAGGTCACAATGGGGGGACCCCATCCCCGAGTACATGTTGAGGTATTGACACCTCCTTGGTTTTCCTTCTATTGTTATCTCTAATCACCAACTCCTTATCACTCCTTTTCATTTTTTAGTCCAGGCTCGAGCGCTACCACCTTATCTCTCTGAACTGATCTCCTTATCCCTCTAGCTCCTTATCTCTCCAATATGTTGAGTTAATCTCCTTATCTCTCCACCTTATCACTCCACGAACACCTTATCTCTCCGATCCTTCCTCCAGTTGGCTCCATCGACACCCCTTATCTCTCCACCTCCTTATCACTCCACAGACTCTCCTTATCTCTCCATTTTATCCTCCACCAGTTGGCTTCACCTCCACTACTCCGACTTTCACTGAGTCTCTGCTTTTTTCTCTGGTGTATGCCCATGTACCTGTCACAGAGTCTTGCATGGCCTGAACACCACTCCACACCCCCCATGGGACTTGTGTGGCCTAAACACCACTCTGCATCCTTCGTTCGTGAACAACTCTCGTACATCGTACAATCCTCGAACAATGTTCCTTCATACCTTCAAGTAGTGGAGAGTCTCGAACATGAGAAGACCCTCTGAACAGGGCTTGTGACTTATCGTCACACTGCAAGGTCAACCCAACTAGAAAAAAAACAAATTACTTGTAAACTTCGTTTAACAATTATAATAAATAAAAGATGTATTTTTTTTTAGGAGGGGTAGAAATACCTCTCCACAAACTCTTAAGGATGTTCATGGACATCCTTCAAGAGGTCTTTCTTTGTTCTTTTTTATGTTATTTTTAGTTTTTCTATTTTAAAATTTTATTTAATTAAATTGTTTAGTTAAATCAAATATATATTTTAAAATTTAATCAAAATAATTTATTTATTGCTAATTAAACAATTATAAATATATTTCTTATAGGTATTACATAATTAATGAAAATTTAAAACAACAACTACTTTCGCTTATGTTTAGAAAATTTGGTAAGACAGCTAAAGGGTAAGATGACAACTCACTCACTTAAATTATTATTTTTTATAATGGATGTTATTAGAATGTTGTATATTTTATGGAATTTAATTGAATAAAAATATATGAAATTATGGAAAGTGACATTTATGTTTGTGAGTTCTGATTGTATGGGTTTCATTTTTAGTTTTGATGTTGTATATTCCATTGAGTTGTATGAGTTATATTTGAATTTCTAATGACATATATGCCATTGAGTTGTATGGGTTTTGTTTGAAGGCTACATAAAATTCTTACCACGTGTTCTTAGTGCACTAATTTATTGATCATGGTTGAGTGACATTTACTCTTCTACATGATGATTGAATAGATTTTGCAAGAATATATTTTAATGACATGTAATTTAATTGTATGGATTTGTTTGAATGTTTTAACAACATATATGTCATTGTGTTGAATGGGTTTTGTTTAAAGGTTACATCAAACTCCATTGGTGTGTCTAGTGTGTGTCCATGCATCATGGTTTAGTAACATTGACTCTTGTGCATGATTATTGTATGAATTTCTATGAAAAATCTAATGGTATATGTGTCACTAATTTTTAATTGTATGGGTTTTTTTCTAGGTTCTAACCATATATATCATTTAGTTCTATTGTTTTTATTTAAAATTCAAATAAAACTCCTATGGTGTGTCTAGTGTGCTTATTCATACATCATGCTTGAGAGAAATTGACTTTTGTGTATAATACTTGTATGAATCTTATTGTCATGAACTTTAATACACAATAAAACTAAACACACATAATGGTTAGTGACATTCAATCTTGTGCATTATGATTATATGGATTTTGTTTGAAGGGTATAATAAAAATTCTTTAAGTTGTATGGATTTTTTTTTATAGTTTATAATGGTGTATATGAGATTAAGTTGTATGGTTTCCACATGAAACTCATATCATATGCCTAGGGTGCTTACTCATGTAGTAAGGTTGATGATTGCATGTAAACGGTTTAATGATTAGTTGAGTCTTATGGGATTTATATAAATTCTCGTAGCTAATTTGCATCTAACCATTATGGAATGTTTGGTGTTCTTGTGCATTAAGGTTGATGGCATTGACCAAGTATAACTAACTATATTACATTTTTTTCAAGGGTCTAATTATGGGTCTTAGTGTGCATATGTATTAAGGTTAAATGACATTGATTATATTCCCATTGTACATAATTTAATCATATGCCATGCCTAATGTGTTTGTATGTGCATCATGGTTGAGTGACACTAACTAGACTTATGTTGGATGTTTTTAGTTGAATGTGGCATGCATGGTGTGCACTAGAGTTGAATGACATATATGGCATAGCATCCTATAATTTTTTTTTCTTTTGTGTTGAGTATGCATTGTGACTAGTGTTCACCAAAATCATATGGTGTGCCTAGTGTTCTTATTCATGCACAATTATTCTATGAACTTTTGAGTGTAAGCCTCAATGACATATATGTCATTAAGTTTTATGTATTTTTGATGGAAGGTTACAAATGATTTTGCATGGATTTTGTTTGAAATTTTCTTGGTTTAGTGGCATTGATGTTATGACATAATGATTGTAGAACATTTGCATGGAGGGTCTAGTTACACATATCAATCAATTGTATGATGGGTTTTATTTGAAGGTACTAATGATATAAATGCCATTATATTGGTTTTTTTAAGCTTGCATCAAATTGTATGATGTTCTTAGAATGTTTGCTTATGCATCATTGTTGAGTGATATTGATTATTCTACATTATGGATTTGGTTTGAAAGTACTATTGACATATATTCCCTTGAGTTATATGAGTTTTGTTTGAAAGTTTTATCAAACTTATATGGTGTGCTTGTCTATGCATCATGGTTATGTAGCATTGAATCTATATGTGATGGTTCTAATGGAATGCATCCTGCTAGTTTCATTGATTTTGTGTGGTGTTCATCATGAATAGTGTACATCAAGCTCCTATGGTGTGCTTATTCATGCAATATGGTTAGTGACACTCACTATTGTGCATAATGATTATACATTTTTTTGTGAAGGGTCAAATGGTGTATATTTCATTGAGTTGTGTTAGGTTTATTTGATTGTTTCATCAAACACCTACATATGGTGTGCATAGAGTGTTTGTCTGTGCACCATTGTTGAGTGATTAATTTTTATCATGATGATTATATCACTTTTACATGAACACTCTAATGACATGTCATTTACTTGTATGGATTTTGTTTGAAGCTTTTAATTAACTTTATTTAATTGACGTGTATATATGATTTTTAGGGTTGCATCAAAATTATATGTTGTACATAATGGGTTAGTTCATGCATTATGGTTCAATGATAATGAGTCTCAAGCATGATGATGTTAGAGTGTTTTTTGGAAAGGGGTTTAATGGCGTATGTTAATGAGTTGTAGAGTTTTTTTGAAAGATAAACTAGCATATATGGCATTCAGTTGTGCAAGTTTTGTTTGAAGATTGCATGAAACTCCTATGGTGTCGCTAGTAAGCTTGTCTATGCATCATGGTTTAATGACATTCTCTTTTTCATGATGAGTTTCTAACTGTTATGTAAATGGGATGATGAGATATATTTCATTGAATTCTAAGGTTCTTTTTAAAGGTTCTAATAATGTAATTTATTGAATTATTTGGGTTTTGTTTCAAGTTTACATCAAACTTCGATGATGTGGCTAGTTCCTTTTCATGCATTATGATTGAGTGACATTGAATTTTATGCATTATGTATGTATGAACTTATATGTTACTGATTTGTATGGCTTTTTTTAAAAGTTTCATCAAACTCCCATGGTACCTATTGTGTTCATGTTTGAATACATCATGGTTGAGTGAATTTGACTCCTACACTTGGTGAATATCGCTTTTGCATGAAGGACTTAATGGCATACTTCATTAGGTTTCATGGGTTTTATTTGATATATCTAAGACATATTATTAAGTTTTATGGATTTTTAAAGGTTGTATCAAAATATTATGGTGTGGCTAATGAGCTTGTTCATGAATCATAGTTGAGTGGTGTTGATTCATGTGCCTGATGAATTAGAACTTTTGTGTGAAGGGTCTAATGAGATATATTGATGCAAGAGCATCACTCTCAATGCGTTTTTTATGCTTTATTAGGGTGTTAGGAGTTTTTTTTGTCTTAGTAGACATATGGAGGGATCCATGAGGATCATTTTAGATGGTTTAGATAGCTTTGATAGGCCTAGAATTCAAACTTATGGTTTCCCGCCAAAAAGACAAATTTGAATTTCTAGATGGATTTTGGCTTGCTACAAGGTTGGTGATTGTTCTCAAATAATTTTTTGGCTTTCCTAAGTCTAAAAATGTCTTAAAGGACCATGGGAATCATGTAAGGTCCTTGTTGTTATTTTGTTTCTTAGTTCATGTTTGAAAAGTTGTAAAAGAGAGCATAATTGTCAAATTAATGACATAGACATTAGGTTTTTGAATAAAAGACATGCTCGAGTTGGTAATTTTTTTGTAGTTCTTGGATGCTAAATCAATAAAAATATACGCTCCAAGAAGTGGAGGAGCAATATTTTCATGATAAGCCCCTTTTTTTGACAAGTTTGTGATAGTTTTCCTAAAGAAAATAGCAAAGAACAGATTGGTATGGCCTTGTACAATCAAGTTGTAGGATTGTGTTTGTGTGGGATGATGATGACATGTCTTAAGGTTAAAATACAATAAATGTTTGAGGTGATTTCATTTATTTTTTCTCAAGTTATGATCAAAATAGTGCTCACTACTCTATTTTTAAACTAGCATTTCCAATAGTAAATATTTTCCCATAACTTTTGTTCTAACTATGGGAAAAATCTAAAACTTGGTAGAAACCTTCATTTAATTTCTGCCCAAGGTCTACCAAAGGGGAGATCTTGAAAGTGTTGAAGGTGAAAGTTATGCAGGTCGGAGTGCAAGAGGGACTGATAAACCTTAGAAATCCTTAAGGGTTTAGTATTTTTTGTCTTTTGTTGAGTTACCACAGTGGAGCTAGGGTTTGATAAGACCCTATAGAGGTTGTTAAATATTGGTGAAGCTTGAGAAGGAAGAAAGGAAGAGTTGCATCATCCCAAATAGCAATAGGTCAGTTTGAGGTGTTGAGAATAGTTGAAACCATCCTCTCCCATTACTCTTGTTTGTCCACAAAGTGCAAAAGGTTGTTTTCCTATACATCAAATATATGCTAATTTTTGTTGGTTTTATTTGAAGGTTCTCATAGGCTACAAGTTATTGGGTCAAGTATATGTTTTATTGGAAGGTTACATCAAGCTCCTATGACGTGGCTAGTTCCTATTGATTGTTGTGCATGATGATTACATATAAATTTATATATTATTGATCTATATGGGTTTTGATTGGAACTTGAAACAAAATACCATGGTGTTCCTATTATGTTCATGTTTATGCATCATGGTTGAATGACTTTAACTCCTATGCATGATGAATATGTCTTGTGAATGAAGGGTCTACTAACATATTTTCCATTGGGTTGTATGGGTTTTATTTAATGGATCTAATGACACATATATCATTAAGTTGTATGGGTTTTCTTAAAAGGTTGAATCATGATCTTATGGTGACTAGAGTGCCTATTTATGCATCATGGTTTATTGATACTAACTCTTGTGCATGATGATTGTATGGATATTTTATGAAGGGTTAATGAAACATATGTCATTTGGTTGTATCGGTGTTTTTGAAGACCCCAGTGACATTTATGTCATTGAATTGCATGGTCTTTGTTTTAAATTTGCATCAAACTCCTTTTTTGTACATAGTGTTTTGATTCATTCATCATTGCCTCTTGTTTATGATGGTTGTATGGGTATTTCATGAAGAGTAGTGAAATATTTCATTGATTTGTATGATTTTTTTAAGGTTGCACCAAAATCCTATGATGTGTTTAGTGTGCTCATTCACACATTGTAATTGAGTGACATTGACTTGTGAATAGTGATTGTATGATTTTCATGAAGGTCCTAATGAACCTTTTCATGTATTTGTATGAAAATTTATTGAAGGTTCTAATAGCATAAATGTCTTTGAGTTGTATGAGATTTGATTGAATGTTTTAATGCATATATTTCATTGAAGTGTGGGTTTTGTTTGGAGGTTGCAACAAACTCCCACGGTGTACATAGCATGCATGTTTACACATCATTGCATCTTGTGCATGATGATTTTATGAATTTTATGTGAATTGAGTCTATTGATATATATTATTTAATTGTATGGTTTTCTTTATAGTGTGTTTATTCTTGTATAATGGTTGTTAAATCAAACTCTTATATTGTGTAGCTTAGTGTGAATGTTCATGCCTAATTTATTCTTTTGTGATCTTGTAAGACATTTATGTGAATGGTACAATGACACATGTGTCATTGATATGTTTGGATTTTGTTTGTAATGTGTTCATTCATGCATTATGCTTTAGTAACATAGACTTTTGTACATGATGGTCACATGGATTTTGTATAAAGGGTCTAATGACATACATACCATTGGGTTGTATGAGTTTTATTGTAAGGTTGAATCAAAATCCTATAGTGTGCCTAGTGTGCTTGTTCATGCATCATGGTTGAGTAACATTGACTTGTGTATGTTAATTATATGATCTTGCATGAAGGGAACAATAATGTATATATGTCATTTAAGTTGTATTAATTTCATTTGATGGTTTTGAACCAAAGGAAATAGGTGTCCAACCTTTTGGGGGGATGGAACTTGGACCTATTTTACACTTTAGTTCATTAGGAACCTAGATCCCTCAACCAATTGACTCGATTGAGGGAAGGAGTAGGGGTTCCTTTGTGTGATTGGATGGGGGTTCACCATTAAATGAAGCTTCAAACAAGAAATGGAAACATATATGCATAAAACCCTAGAAAATTGAAAGCATGAAATCAAATTGACAAAACAAAATGTAACAAAAAAGTACCTGAAAGAATTATGGGGTCAAAGCAAGGTTTGAAACTCTTAAAATATACCTTTTGAAGTGTAATGGGAATAATACGCCTAGGCGATTTAGTCCTGCTATAGGGTTTTTGGATAGAATATGGAATCTACTAGTGACTAATCAATATCTACAAAAAGCTAGTAAAAAGGGTATACTGGGACTCATACGCCTAGTGGGGTGATTTAGTCCCATTACTTGGGTTTGACTGATATTTTTGTAGCCTCTAGTGATCTTATGTAGCTTTTGTCTTCTCTGATCTTCAAGTCTGAAAGTTTGAATTCTAGTTTGTATGTGATTTTTCGTGAATATGACAACTTTGACAACTTTTGCAACTTTATCTTCAAAGGATCTTCAAGGTCCAATTCACCTATATCAAACCCTTGGAATGAATGTTGCAAACTTGTGTGAAATAGCTTCAATGGATGTGGATCTTGACTCTTGATTGAATTCTTGAAGCTTTGTCTTGAATGCTTGTTTGAATCATGAAACCTACATCACAAATGTTAACTCACAAACACACATGATGCATCAAGACTTTGACATGATGCTTGACTCTTGAATATAGCTCAAAATATTTGATGATTTTCTCATGAATGCTCTTTTGCTGCAATCTTAGGATTCTTGAAAACTTGCTAGCTTATTCTCCTTAAAATTGCTTAGATTAAATTATGTGTAATAACCTTGTATTTATATTGGTTTATGCCTAATTTCCCAAAATTACAACACTACAGGATGACATTCAAAAGTTGAATCTAAGGATAATAAAATCGCAACAAGAAATTGATTTAAAATAGGTCCCAGGTTAAAGCGGGAATCATACACCAAGTTGGGCATATGAGTCCTAGTGGCTCAAACCTAGGACATGTTGCAAGTATGAGCATGTTTAGTGGTGTTGTCATTGATGTCAACACAGTTCAATATATTGCAGATTGTACATGTATAGTTGAGATACTGTTGAGATGTTATGATTACATGGAGCTATCCTTATGATGTTGCAAATGTGTTGAATTGATGAGTTTCCAAGTGCTTTTGAGAAAATTAATAAAGAGAGAAGTCATAGTTATGGATGTGTTCAGAATGTGCTTCGGTATGTGCTTTGTGTTTCTCCTATATTGATCCTATGCTTGTGTAGATTTGAAGGTTTGCTAATGGTGATTTGATGGTGATATATACTGATTTGTAGCTTCTAGTTTGATGAAGTGTGAAAGTTATGTTCACTGGTGTGTGGACTATTCTGGCAGAGTTGGTCTTCTATGGTTTGGGAGAAGTGTTTATGCTCCACAGTCCTCTGTTCTATTTCAAATCTTGCAGATCTAGATGTGTCTTATAATGGTGCTCTCTTGGTTTTGAAAAATATGTGTGTGGTTTGGTGATCCAGAAGTCAAGTTTCAGAGTTGTATGTGTTTGCAAAGTACAGATGGATTGATGGAAGGAGTTCGATGTTCGAAAATTGTTCAACTTGTTCTAGATGTATCTAAAGGAACCTGAGATGTGTTCTCATGCATAATGAATCATTTTATGTTGTCTGTGTGCTATCTTCTTGTTGGGAAGTGTGTACATCAATGTTCACTTGTGTTTTCATTAGGTTTGGTCGACCTGATGTTTACACTTCATATGAAGAATTAAATTTAATTAAGGAAGTGTGTGGTTGATCTGAGATATTATTTTTGGGTCTTGGTTAAGTGTTTAATTGGTCCACTCTCATTCCTTTCCACCATGGGAATGTTAAGTTGCTGACCTAATTTGAATTTATGAAATGAGGCATATGTGGCTGACCTTGGAGAAAGTTTCTAAGGATGAAGATGGTATAAATGCAAGTCAAATTGGGAAGAATTGGATGATGATGCAAGTGACAAAGTAAGCCACAAATCAAAAGAGGAGAAGTGTGTGAAAGTGAGTTGAGGTAGCAGTACTTCATTATGTTAGATTCCTAAAGGCAGTGAGTTGAAGGTTTCTGCAATATTTTAATCAAGGTTATGGATGTGTGTTAATTGTTGTGGTGGATCTTTTGTTCTCTTTTGTATCAGTAGGCAGTGAGCCTCCTTGTTGGACAATGAGTCCTTTTTGTAGGAAGTGAGCCCTTGGAAGTGAACCTTTGTAATTGGTTTTGCTATCTCTTTATATTGTGAGTTAATCCTCACCATGGTTTTTCCCTTATTGGGTTTTCCATGTAAAAATTTGGTGTTCATTGTGTTGATTGTACTTTTTGTTATTTGTGTTTCATGTTCATACTTAATAATAGAATAGTGTGGTTGTGGAATTGATAAGTGTTGAAGTTTTAAGATTGATTTTTTGTGAAAACTTATTCACCCCCCCTCTCAGTTGTCTTGTGCCTTTTAACAATTGGTATCAGAGCTTTGATTCCTTGGTGTAGAGCTTAACTACTTAAGGAAGATTTGACGATGGCGCATAAGTTGGCAATCCCTATGTTCAATGGATCTAATTACAGTGATTGGAAAGTGCAAATGAGAGGATATATTATTTCTCTTGGTTACAAGACCTGGAAGGCTATTGAGATGAAGTATGTTGCTCTGGTGAGTGGTCCTACTACTAGAAATGAAGTTTCTGCTTATGAGGAGAATGAGAAAGTGAGGTATGCTATTTACAGTGCTCTATCTAAAACTGACCGAACTAAGGTTCTTTCTTTGGGCATTGCACATGAAGTCTAGAAGTTGGAAGAATTGTATGAAGGAAATGAAATAGTAAAATTGACAAATAAGTTGGCGGAAAAGCGCAAATATGAGAATTTGAAAATGGAAGAAGGTGAAGAGTTCACAAGCTATTTATAGAGGGTTGAGATGACAACAAATGAAGTTAGGAATCAAGGGGGAAACCTGACAGATGAAGATATTATTGAGAAGATATTAATAACTCTACCTGATTGTTACAGTGATAAGATCTCAGTTATTGAATAAATGTATGATCCTAATAAGTATACTAAAGAACATTCATTCGACACCTTGACAACATTTGAGACGAGAAAGTTCAAGAAGGAAGAAAAGACAAAAACAACATTTAAGGAAATGAAGATTGAAGATAATCTAGACACTGATGGTTCTGATGATTTGGAAGCGAATTTCACCAGAAAGTTTAAGAAAGGTACTAGAAAGTATAAAGGTATGTTTCCCTTTAAATGTTTCAGTTGTGGTAATATTGGTCATTATGCTTCAATATGTCCGAATAGATTTGTACATAAGAAGAACAAGGATTATAAAGATGAGGATAGAAAGGATAAGAAATACAAGAAGTTGTATTATGTTAAAGAAGAAGCCAAAATCTCTGATGATGAATCTAACTATGAGGGTGATGATAGTGAATGCTTATTTTTAGCTTTAGAGAATAAATTTGTGTCTGCTAACCCTAGAAAATGTGCAAGGAAGAATGTTTCAAAAAACAAGAAGAATGGGATGGAAGGTACCATGGTCACCACCTTTCATGCTAAGCAAGATGAAGATTACTGGGTGATTGATAGTGGATGTTCTAATCACATGACCAAAGATAAGAGTAAGTTCACTAAAATTGAAAAGTATGATGGTGCTTTGGGCATGTTTGGTGATGATTCAGGAGCTAAGATTTGTGGGAAAGGTAAAATTTGTTTTGATGGAGTACACAACACTGATGATGCATATTATGTAAATGGTTTGAGGCATAACCTTTTGAGTGTTGGGAAGATGTGTAGAAATGTTTTTAAACTTGTGTTTCAGAATAATACCTGTGAAATTAGAAAAGGATTAGAAGATATGGTTGCTTCTGGAAGGAGAAATCATGGAAACATCTATTACCTTAAAGGTGTGGACGGCCAGTGCCTTCTATCTCAAATCAATGAAAGTTGGTTATGGCACCGAAGAATGGGACATGTAAACTTTGATAATCTAGTTATCAGTTCAAGAGATGTTGTTTGAGGTCTACCTAGAATTACAAAGCCTGCTAATACTATTTGTAGAAGTTGTTAGTTAGGGAAACAAACAAGATGTAGCTTTAAGGTAAAAGAGAAATCTAATACTGAAATGCTGGAGTTAATTCATATTGACCTCTATGGTCCGACTAGAATAGGAAACCTGAATGGTGACAGGTATTTCATGCTCCTTATTGATGATTATTCTCAAATGACATGGGTTGCTTTTCTTAGAGAGAAGACTCAGGCTCTCGATAGATTTAAAGTGTTCAAAGCAAGAGTGGAAAATAAAGTAAATCTGAGAATCAAATGTTTGAGATCTGACAGAGGTGGAGAATTCACTTCTAGTGATTTTAATACATTTTGTGAACATGACATAAAAAGACAAATTTCTGCTCCAAGAACCCCTTAGTAGAATGGGGTAGTTGAGAGGAAAAATCAAATTGTACGAGAAGCTGTAAGAACTATGATGAAAGAATCAAATGTACCAAATGTGTACTGGAGAGAGGCAATACACACTATTGTTTATGTTCTTAATAGATTTCAAATTAGAGGCAACAACACAAAGACTCCTTTTGAGTTATGGAATGGTAAGACTCTTACTGTGAAATACTTCAAGGTATTTGGAAGTAGATGTTACATTAAAAGAGATTATGAAAATATTGGAAAGTTTGATGCTAGATGTGATGAAGGAATTTTTCTTGGGTACTCTACTACTAGCAAAGCATATAGATGCTTCAATAAAAGATTGAGGAAGATTGTTGAAAGTGCTAATGTGAAAGTTGATGAAGAAATGCACAGATCTATTGAGATAAGCAAAGTTGAACCTGATGATCCTATGTATGGACAAGTACCTGAAGAGAATAAGGAGAAGGAAGAAGAAGAGGAAGAAGAACAAATTGAAGAAGAAGAAGATGAAATTCTGAAACTTGTTGTTAACACTCCTAAGTATGTGCAGAAGAATCATTGGGAGGAATAGATAATTGGAGATAAGAGTGAAGGTGTGAAGACAAGAAGTAAAGTAGCAGGTGAGGTAAATCTGTGTTTACTCTCTAAAATAGAACCTAAGTCTATGAGTGAAGTATGTTAAGATGAGAGTTGGATGAGAGCTATGAAAGAAGACTTGCAGCAAATAGAAAAGAATCAGACATGGGAATTAGTTCCTAGACTTGTGAATAAGAATGTAATTGGTTCAAAATGGGTGTTCTAGAATAAGTTGAATGAAAATGGAGAAGTTATAATAAATAAGGCAAGACTTGTATGCAAGGGATACTCACAAGTTGAAGGCATAGACTTTGAAGAAACATTTTCCCCTATGGCTAGAATGGAAGCTATTAGGATGTTTCTAGCATTTTCTGCCCACAAGGATTTCAAAGTATATCAGATGGATGTCAAGTTAGCATTTTTGAATGGTGAATTGGAGGAAGAAGTATGCATGGAACAACTTGAAGGATTTCAATTATCTGACAAACCGGATATGGTTTGTAAGTTGAAGAAGACATTGTACGGACTGAAGCAAGCTCCCAAAGCTTGGTATGCAAAAGATGGATAGATACGACAAATCAAGATTGACAAAGGCTACACATTTTAATCTTACTTCAAAGTGCAAGATAACAAAATGCTAATAGTATTGGTATATGTTGATGATATCATCTTTGGTGGAAATGAAGGCATGTGTAAAGTTTACAAAGAAATGAAAAGATTTGGAAATATCCTCACTTGATTTGGAGTTGAATTTATTTCTTGGTCTTCAAGTGATCAAATTGATGAGGAGATTATTCATTTCACAATCTAAGTACATGAAAGAGTTGTCGAAGAAGTTTGGAATGAATGATTCCAAACCAGTTAGTACTCCTATGGTAACCAAATGTAAGCTGAGTAAAGATGATGAATCTACTAAAATTGATCAGAGCAAATACAGATCTATGATTGGTGGGTTATTGTATCTTACTACTACTAGACCGGATATTATGCATGCAGTATGTCTAGTTGCCATATTTCAAGCATATCCTAAAGAGGCACATGTCACAACATTAAAGAGGATATTTAGATATCTTAAAGGGACACCGGATTATGGCTTATGGTATCCTAAGGGTGTTGATTTCACTTTGAATGCTTATACTGATGCAGATTGGGTTGGATGTGTGGATGACCGGAAGAGTACCAGTAGAGGTGCTTTATTTCTTGGTGGAAGATTGGTTTCATGGTTGAGTAAGAAAAAATACTCAGTTTCTTTATCCACTACATAGGCATAATATATTGTTGCAACATCTTGATGCACATAGGTTTTGTGGATGAAGCAAACTCTTAAAGACATTGGAGTAATAAGTGATGAGCCTATTTCTATTTTATGTGACAACACAAGTGCTATAAACATTTCAAAGAATCTGGTTATGCATTCAAGAACAAAACACATATCTATCAAATATCATTTCCTAAGAGAAAAAGTGTTGGAGAATGAAGTCAGGTTGGGTATGTGACAACAAAGGAACAAATTGTAGATATGTTTACTAAGGCTCTTCTGAAGGATACTTTTGAGTATCTTAGGGAGAGGTTGGGGGTCATTGGCCCTCCAAACTAGGTGCACATGAAGGTGCATCAATCCAGTGAATTCTTATATTCTTCATTTATTTGGATTAATGAATGGGTCTACTCCAAAAGGGGGAGTAGAAAAGGTTTTCATTGTTGCAGTATGAGTTGAATGGGTTCACTCCTAAGGGGGAGTAATAAGAGATTTTTTATCTTTGCCATTGATGTCAAAGGGGGAGAGAAAGTCATGTGACAAACAGTAGTAGAGGAAGAGAATGTGTTCTCCCGAAATATTGTGTAGGATGTTGTCTTTGATGGTTTTTCACATCATGTGTTGCCATCAATGAAAAAGGGGGAGATTGTTGCAAGTATGAGCATTTTGGTGGTGTTGTCATTAATGTTGTCATTGATGTCAACATAGTTTAGTATATTGTAGATTATACATGTATAGTTGAGATACTATTGAGATGTTGTGAGTACATGGAGCTATCCTTATGATGTTGTAGATGTGCTAAATTGATGAGTTTCCAAGTGCTTTTAAGAAAATTAATAAAGAGAGAAGTCAGAGTTATGGATGTGTTTAGAATGTGCTTCAGTATGTGCTCCGCATTTCTCCTGTGTTGATCATATGCTTGTGCAGATTTGAAGGTTTGCTAATGGTTATTTGATGGTGATATCTACTGATTTGCAGCTTCTAGTTTGATGAAGTGTGAAAGTTACGTTCACCATTGTGTGAACTACTCTGGCAAAGTTGGTCTTCTGTGGACTAGGAGAAATGTTTCTACTCTGCATTCCTTCATTGTTCTATTTCAGATCTTCCAGATCTGAAATGTGTCTTACAATGGTGTTCTCTTGGTTTTGGAAAAGATGCATGTGGTTTGGTGATCCAGCAGTCCAGTTTTAGAGTTGTATGTGTTTGCATAGTCTGGATGGACTAATGGAAGGAGTTTGGTGTTCAAAGATTGTTGCACTTGTTGTGGATGTATCTAAAGGAACTTGAGATGTGTTCTCGTGCATAATGAATCATTTTGCATCATCCATGTGCTATCTTCTTGTTGGGAATCGTGTACATCAATGTTCATTTGTGTTTTCATTAGGTTTGGATGACCTGATGTTTACATTTCATATGAATAATTAAATTTAATTAAGGAAGTGTGTGGTTGATTTGAGACATTATTTTTGGGTCTTGGTTAAGTGTTTAATTGGTCCACTCTCATTCCTTTCCACCATGGGAATGTTGAGTTGCCGACCTAATTTGAATTTATGAAATGAGGCGCATGTGGCTGACCTTGGACAAAGTTTCTAAGGATGAAGATGGTATAAATTCAATTCAAATTGGGAAGAATTGGATGATGATACAAGTGACAAAGTAAGCCATAAATCAAAAGAGCAGAAGTGTGTGAAAGTGAGTTGAGGCAATAGTACTTCATTATGTTACATTCTTGAAGGCAGTGAGTTGAAGCTTTTTGAAATCTTTTAATCAAGGCTGTGGATGTGTGTTAATTGTTGTGGTGGATCTTTTGTTCTCTTTTGTATCAATAGGCAATGAGCCTCCCTGTTGGACAGTGAGTCCTTTCTATAGGCATTGAGCCTTTGTATTTGGATAGTGAGTCATCTTTTGGGCAGTGAGCCTTTGTAATCGGTTTTGCTAACTCTTTATATTGTGAGTTAATCCTCACCGTGGTTTTTCCCTTATTGAGTTTTCCATGTAAAAAGTTGGTGTTCATTGTGTTGATTTTACTTTCTTTTATTTATGTTTCATGTTCATACTTAATAACAGAAAAGTGTGGTTGTGGAATTGATAAGTGTTGAAGTTTTAAGTTTGAATTTTTGTGACAACTGATTCACCCCCTATCAGTTGCCCTGTGCCTTTTAATAGGAAACACATTTCAAGAAGTGTTAAGTTTAGTGTAACATTTAAAATCAAGCCTCGAGACCTAGGTGGGACCCATATGCCCAAAGGGGCATATGAGTCCTAAATCCCTAGATATGGAACACAACCAAAAACATTAAATTATGACTTTCCATTCGTTAAATTCCAAGATTATCCTTAGAAAAATGTATTTAATTAGGCTTGTTTGGCATAAAAAATCCATGTTTTAACAGGGAGGGTCCAAACAAGTGTGAAAATGTAAAGGGATATATTTTTCTAAACTACATGTAGCCCCCACTTTAGTGAGAGGATGACCTTGCATCAAACTCAAACTAAAGTAGACAAATTTGCATCATGAGGGGTCCAAGTGTACCAATGCTAGTGAGATATGATGACAACGATGAAGAGGGTTGTGCAAGCCTCAAGGATCAAGATCTTATGTCAGACCAACATAGGCACAAAGGAACACACATGTGAATGATGTATGAAGCAACAATAAGGTACATGCATACACTATCAAAGACATAAAGAAGAAAGAAAAGGAAAAAGAGAGGTGGATCAAGCCTCAAAAATCTACCCAACACGATGTGGACCAGGTCTAAGTTTTTTGTCTAAAAAATGTTTACAAGTGGAACATGATGTCTACTATACAAACAAAGCATGTGCTCACAAGGGCTAGTGGAATCTAGTATCCACTAGGTGAGCCCCCAGAGACACATACACACATAGTTGGTATGTGCTCACACACACAAGCAAGTGGCTTTGGGAAAGTCATGCCTAAGGTTGGATCCAATACGTACTAACCATACCAAAGCTATACCTCTTGATAACTTTGATAAGGCACCACACAACACGGACAACAAGACTCACAAGGAAAGAAAAACTTTGTATGGTAACACCCATGAACAAACACAATGGCTCCATAGGCAATCAAAGTGTGTTATGCAAGGTGGCTATATAACAGTTACTGTAAATATAAAATAGTGTACAAGGTACATTCAAAGGGGTTTTGCTTAGTTAATGTAAGGTCTCCACTTAGGAAACCACTAAGAGGAATATAATATGCTAAGATAGATCAGGCTCTTGAAGGACATCACACCCAATGTCACCACAAAGAGAAAGACGTGTCGCATGAAGTAAAAAGACTACACAATAAAATATGAGTTGTAATTGAAATTCAAAAGAATAATGCCAATGTATGCTCCCACTTTAAAGGAATTGTTAAACACCATGTTCTGAGCAATTACTTTAAAGTAGCAAATGATAAATGCTAAAAGGACATGAGAGCTTATTTGGAAAGCCCTATGTCACACATATGTTTCCAATAAGCTACATCATGAAAAAGGGTTTCCCCCACAATGAAATCCCAAAATAACACATAAGGGATCCATGGATTTGAGGTCAGTGTATATATTTGCTACAATATTGTTAAGAGAGCTAAAAAATGTCATCATTCCCCAAATACTCATGGAACAGGAAGAATGACACATAGAGAGTGAAAAAAAAGAAAAGCTTTTGGGTCAACATGGAAGAGACCTAAATGTCTTGATGCCTTGTGTCATCCCCAAAATTAAAACACAAGACAAAGAAAAGATAAAGATTTATGATATATAAAATAATGTAGGTACAAATAGATGAATGTCACAAGAGAGATACATCAAACAGAACAGTACGAGAGATCACATTATCCACATGAAATCACACATAACATGAAAAAAAAATAAGACAAGACTATTAAGGCACATGTGATTCAACCTATAGCAGATCGTTTGCATCCTAATATTGTTCATTGTATGCAGAAGGTAGACAACTAGCCAAAGGGAAAATAGGAAGTGTGGTACTAGGAGCATCACCAAGTTCAACATGCAGTGAGTCACTCTTTGCAGGAGGATCATCGCAGTTGTTATTGTCTAAGCTCATAAAAGAAGAAAACAATAAATTCAATTCATTATGCACTTTGTCATCAATTTTATCAATCTCATCATCATCATCCAAGTTAATCACAACGAGAGGTAAAATGATAATGTCCAAAGAAGGTGCTAGTCCATTTTGTGGTTGTGAAATAGAATCTTTTTGTTGTGGCGAAGAGGGAGACTCGTCGTGTATTGCTTCACTTAAGTTTGGATGTTAATTTTATTTGTTATTCTCTTTGTTTAACCTTCAAGCAATAGCACAATGTCTACACCTATGCTCTCCAGAATTTCTATTTCTTTTGGTATGATTTTCAAGTTGTGTTTGTGTAGGATTTGGTTTATCAACCATAGGTTTATTTTCTTCCCTTAGAGGAAGAATGGAAGGAACCATGGGAGGTCATTCAACCACTCTCTTTAGCTTTGTAAACTTGTTTTTATCTTAGGAGGCATGACAAGATTTTTTTGGTTGTCTCTTGGTCATTTTTAGGAGATAGGAAAAGGATTTGTCTTGGGTTGGTCTTCAATACTTGGAAGGGATTTTGGTTCAATCATGGATTCGTCAAGGATAGGAGGCTCAATCATGGGTTAAGGCATGTTTCAAAGGCATAATTCTATTATGCATTTTTCCTTAAACTTTTGATGGCATTTGAAAATAAAATCTTCACGAGGTTTAATAGGTTCAATAGGTTAAGGACAAAATAAATCCAATGAAAAATTCTCACGCGAAGACACAGGATTAAAGCCACTATGGTGCATAGTAAATATCTCATTGTCAGAGGGAAACTTTAAACATTTATGCACAACCAACGAGACGGCTTCCATGGAGCATAGCCATGGATAACCAAGCTTCACACAAAATTGATCCATTGTTGGGATGATGGAGAATGATACATCTAATTGTTTTAGTCTAACTTTTAAAGGAAGGGTGATCAAACCTATCATAGGGCAAGCAAAACCATTGTGCATTTTTATCCATGGTTTTGATTTATCATATATATCTTGATAAAGTTCATGCACAAGTAAACATTCTTCAGTGATTGCATTCTCTCCATAGATGGGATCAATTAATATCCCATTAGTGGGCTTGTCATTGATTTGGCCGACTATGTAAAGAGGACCATTAGGTGCCCTTTTGATTATATCTTTTGATGAGAAAGCAATGTCAAGAGGTATTTTAGTTTGGCCCTTACAAGGGTGAATTTTGATCAATCCAACCATATTATCCATAGGAATTTTTTCATTAGTTTCCATGCTATCATCAAGGTTTGAGCAAGAAGTTGAGTCCACATTCGGGGGAATGGTCATTTTTCAACTTTAAAACAAATAGCTATTCATTTTTCAAAATAGGTAACCATTTTGATGTGTGTACCTGTTCCAAAAGGTTTGAAACTCACAACAGATTTTTTCATTTCAATTTAGGCTTAGAAAAGGCTTGGTAACCCAACACCTAGGCTTAGACCTACAAGTACAAGGTAAAGGCAATTTTGAGAGAAAAAACTAACTCTGGCAATATGGCTGATAGACTTGTTTTTCGAATCAATCTATAAAATTAAAACCCATTAGAGAACACAATGTCTAGTTTCCAAATATATAATTTTTATTAAGATTAGATTATATTTGTTATTTTTTAATTAATTTCTAAGAAAAGTAGTCCTTAAACTTGAAATATCAAGGTTTTTTTTTGTTTTAATAACTTTTTTAAAGTTAAGTTTCTTGTAAAAAAATATTATATGGAATAAATATTCAGATAAACACAATGAAAAAAATGGATTCAAAAAATGTTTCTTTTAGGTCCAATTATGTTGTCTTACACGTTGATTTTTAAAAACAACAATTAAGCCCAATAAAAATTCAATTAAAAAAAATATTCAAAAAAAATTACAAAAAAAATTCTTCATCAATATTCATGTTGTTAGCTCTCTTTCCAAAAAATGAATTAGAAAAATACGTTTATTTGGTTCAAAAAGTTGTGTCCGTACGCGTGCATGTTATGGTAAAAAAAAGGGACTTTTAAAAAGTGGTTTTTATACATCCCTATCAAAATTTAATTTCTATACTATGGGTATTTGAATAAATTACATATTTGGAAACTAGATTCAAAATTAAAAATTTAATATTACTGACATTTTTTAAGATTCATTGTGTAAGTGCCTCAAATTTTCAATCCAAGTGTGACAATTTCTAAAAAACAGCAAAAACACTTCCACTTTTTGAGCTTTTGGCGGACCCAACTTCTTGCATCAGCCCATCATTCACGTCAATATTCATCACATCATTTTTAGTTTCACTAGCTTTGACAAATGAAATATTATGATTTGGCATGGGGTTGGTAAAGATTTGCAAGTTTTGGTTGGGAGGGGCATGAGCTTATTACCTCGATCATTGACACTTCCAATTTGAATATGATTGGAATCAATAAGGTCTTGCACCATGTGTTTAAGATGCTTACAGTGTTTGGTATCATGTCCATTTTGACGGTAAAAATGACAATAGGAATTTGACCTAAAGTTTAGAGCTAATGGCTTAGTAGGATTAGGAGTTCTAACGAGAGGTAAGGAAATCAAGTTCTTTTCTAGAATTTGTAACATGGTGTTATGGAGGGTATTAGGTAAGGGATTAAATTGTCTATTCAGATCCCCAAATGTAATTTGTCTTCTTTATGGAAGCCACATGGGTATCAACATGTTGGGTTGGTTGAGGGGGATTTAGTTGAAAAAAGCCTTTATTTTGTTTCCTAAAACGTTGGTAATTGTTTTGTTTTGTGGATTTTTACTTTTTAGGATGGCTAGAGGTGGGTTTTGTTTCACGACTACTAACCAAGTTTTGTTAATCATGAAGAGTAGTACACAAGTGTATGAAGGAAGGAAATTTAATCATGCCAAGCTTATCTTGCATCTTAGTTTGTAAGTTCTCAATGAAAATTCGTTGAAGTGATGATCATGAATTTATATGTTGATTTGCGAATAAAGCAATTGGTAGCATGAAATGAAGTTAGTAACCTTGTCATCATCCTTTTGCTTACATCTCATCAAATCAACTAAGGTCATCTTATGGATCATGTGCACCTAGAAATGGTTAATAAAGGCCTCATCAAGTTCATTGAATGAACAAATTGAGTTATTTGGTAATGAGGAAAACAATTCTAAAGTGGTATATTTCAAGCACCTAGGGAATAGTTTAGCCAAGAGTTTATCTTCAAAGATGAAATCACTGCATGGGGTTTTCAAAATGGAAACATGGCTAATAGGATCTCCTTTCCTACCATATTTCACAAATTGAGGGATTGGTTTTGATGTATTGCAAAGGTTGACCATTATTGTTTTGACTTAGAGTTGTGACTTTTTTTTGGAGAGATGCCATGCTTTGCAAGAGTGTTTTAATGATAGCATCATTGTTGTTGTAAGGTGGAGTGGTGTATGTATGTAGACGGAAAGTGAATTATAAATTTGTGAGGGAGGATGTTTGAGGAGATATTATATTCGAATTCACAAAGCTAGAAGGACTCCCTCTGGAAATACCTAAGGAAGTGTTCACCTTGCTAGTAGGTTGAATGGTTTTGGCTTCTTGAGTACTAGTGTATGTAGGAATGGAAATGGGTATTGTAGAAGGAGGAATTGAAGTTCCAACTTGGTTTTGGGTACACCCCAAATCTTGAGTACAACTAGTGATGGTAGGGATAGTGTTGTTAATATTATGCACTTTGGTTGTAGGAAGTGAAGTAATGGGAAATGAAGTAGGTATACTATGATACATAGGTTCAATTGATTGTCAACACTATTAGGAAGAGAGATAAAAAACCCAAGATCCACAGTAAATGGTATATTACGGGATGACATGAGTCTCGAACTATGTCTAACATTAGTATTGTTAATAGCACACCAAGTTGTAAAGCTCATACAAGTTTTACAAACTTAGTGTGCAAACCCAAAATGGAAAGAGGCTTAAATTGCAATGAAATGACCTAGAATGAAATGTGTAAATGCAATTTTTAGATTCTAAACAAGGTAATTTGATTATTACACTATGCCACAATCTGAAAATGAAATTTTGTAAATGAAATTTTGAACTTAGGCAATGCAATAAATGAACCAAATTAAGCTAGATCTAATGAAATGAATGAAACAGAAACTCAGCAAACTGAAACAGAGATCTAATAACAGCAAAAAAAAGCACAAAAATAAAGTTTTTGATGTTGTAAAATGCAGATGCAGACCTGATTCAAGACTAAATCACCCAGGTGGGAAAATGAGTCCCACTAGGGTTTTTGACAGGTTTAGATAGTGAAAATCAAACAACATAGAATACCCAAAAATCTAGGGAAAAAGACCTATACAAGTACTAAACCACCTAGGTGGGCGAATGAGTCCTAGATTAGGGTTTTGAAACTAGATTCAACAAATTCTGAATTGATTTTAGCGTGTCTAGGTTGTATGCTCAATGACTATTTATAATTATAGATTTCCAATTGAATTAAATGATTCAAAATGCAACCTATATGCACTTGTCACTAATGCAATGTTTAGAAGCCCTAAATAAAAATTAACTAATGCAAGTCTATTTAAAGTCTGTATTCCTTGAACCTAGATCCCTCAACCAAGTGACTCGATTGAGGGAAGGAATAGGGGGTTTCTTTATGTGATTGGATGGGGGTTCACCATTAAATGAAGCTTCAAAGGATAAATGCAAACATGTATGCACAAAACCCTAGAAACTTGAAAGCATGAAATCGGGTTGACAAAACAAAATGGAACAAAAAAGTACCTAAAAGAATGATGGGGTGAAAGCAAGGTCTGAAACTCTGAAAATCTACCTTTTGAAGTACACTAGGTGCCAGACTAGGAGATTTAGTCTTGCTACAGGATTTTTGGATAGAATTTGGAATCTAATTGTGACTAATTAGGATATGCAGAAAGCTGATAAAAAGGGTATACTGGGACTCATATGCCGAGTACGGAAATTTAGTCCCATTACTAGGGTTTGACTAATATTTTTGTAGCCTCTAGCAATATTTTGTATCTTTCATCTTGTTTGATCTTCAAGTTCTAAAGTCTGAATTATGGTTTGTAGGTGAATTTCCATGAAGATGACAACTTTTGTAACTTTGTCTTCAAAGGATCTTCAAGCTCCAATTCACCTATATCAAACCCTTGGAATGAAGGCTGCAAACTTGTGTGAAATGGATTCAATGGATGTGGATCTTGACTCTTGATTGAATGCTTGAAGCTTTGTCTTGAATTCTTTTTTGAATCATGAAACATACATTGAACAAATGTTAGCTCACAAACACACATAATGCATGAAGACTTTGACATGATGCTTGAATCTTGAATGTAGCTCCAAATACTTGATGATTTTCTCTTGAATTCTCTTGTAAACTCTTGTGTAATCTTAGGATGCTTGAAGACTTGCTAGTTTGTTCTCCTTAAAATTGCTTAGATGAAATTATATGAAATAACCTTTTATTTATACTTGTTTATACCTAATTTCCCGAAATTACAAGACTACAAGCTGACATTCAAAATTTGAATCTAAGGATAATAAATCCTGCCAAGAAATTGATTTAGAATAGGTCCTAGGTTAAAGTAGGACTTATATGTTAGGTTGGGTGTATGAGTCCTAGTGGCTCAAACCTTGGACACACATTTCAAGAAGTGTTAAGTTCAATGTAACATTTAAAATCAGGCCCTGAGATCTAGGTGGGACCCATATACCCAAACGGGCGTATGATTCCCAAATCCTTAGATATAGAACACAACGAAAAACATTAAATTATTATTTGTCATTCGTTAAATTTTGAGATTATCCTTAGAAAAATGCTTTTAATTAGGCTTGTGCATGCAAAATAGGACTAATTAGGGCATAAATAAGCCATGTTTTAACAGGGAGGGTCCAAACAAGTGTGAAAATGTAAAGGGATACATTTTTCTACACTACATGTTTTAATGGTATATATGTCATTAAGTTGGATATGTTTTGTTTGAAGGTTGCATCAAATCATATAGTGTGCATAGCATGTATGTTCATCCATCAATGTCTCTTGTGCATGATGATTGATCCAGTGGATATTTTCAGTGAAAATTGAAATGTCTCCAATACTCCATATTTTAGCACCATCAGAAAGGGTTTGATGTCCTGATTCTAGCGCAACTTGAATGGGGCAAAAAGGAGTCCGTTTGCACCAGTTATGGCCAATCAAACCTTGGGTCAAACTGCCATCAGGGGGCATCCAGAAAGTGGAAAAAAATGATTGTCTCAAAAATTGACGGAAGCAGTTTCAAATTGAAGAGCTCGTCGAGAAAATTCTGACAATGTTCATTTCGTCGAAATCCGATGTCGTATGCTAGAGATATTGGCAGTCAAAGTTCGGTTGACTAGAGGGTACAACTGATGACGTCATCATGCTGACGTGTCATTCCGTACTGTACGGACAGAGGTGGAGCATTGGAAATCTAACACGTGGCATCCATGTACAGACCAATCAAAGGTTGACACGTGTCCATCCGTACACCATGGCATCTGAGTTGGCACACAAGTCATCGGCCTCGTCAGTGGTCCAATCAGTAATGACGTGTCGTCCTTGGCGAATGAGCATTAGCCACGTGGCACCCTCCTAATGCGACACGTGGCACTGTTGCAACCCTGCATGTTTCGTTGATTTTTTTTTGGCTAAAAGAAGGGTTTGTTAGAAGGCTTGAACCTGTGACTTGTCGCGGACTAGCCAATAGCCCGACCGTTACACCAAGGACAGGTTGTTTATACTGAATTTAGCACGGATTTATTTTGTTTCATTGTTCGGCGAATTTTGTGGCTAAAATGTGGCCGGTCGGGTTGGAACCCCCGACCACTTGTATAACAAAAGTTAGGACTGCCGATGCATCACCGAAAACATTTAATATGTATATGTGGATGTTTGTATTTAAAGATTGTTAAAAGCCGAATGCTTTAGTTTTAAAAAACAAATTCCCCTAAAAATTATAACCAACAACCTCTTTAATCCTTTTTAAGGGATTAGGTATAACTCCCCTAAACTATAACAATAATCCTTTTATGGATTAACCAAAAAAAACTTCCCAAATAACAATAAGCCCAAAATGATTAATAAAAAGGGCTTAGAATGATTATAGGGGATTTAATAGAGATTTCTATGTAAATTGGGGGATTTAGTTGTTTTTAGGGGGGATTTGGAAAATATTGCAAAATCATATGGTTTTTATCATATTGGGTTATTTTTTTGTATTTAAAGGGGAGAGAGTGAGTGAGTTTGGTACTCATAATTTTCAAGTGTGAAACTCAGATTTTGCAAATTAGAGAAACAGGTGATAGGTGTTTTGAATGAAGAGTTGTAAGGAGATTTTTGAGCCATTCTTGTACATCGGAGTTTTGTTATGCTGCCGAAGTGCTTGAAGGAATGGTCTTGGTGCTTTGTACTTGATTTTTGGAGATTAATCGGATCGGTCATACTCTATTGGAGCCGACCTGGAGACGTAGTCACGTTTGTGGCGAACTCCGTAATCAAACGCTGTTTGCACATTCTATCTTCTTCTCTCTTAATTCTCTTTATTTCACCTTAAGTTTGATGCATAATTTTGTTAGTGTATGCATGTATTAAAATTCCGCAAAGTTTTTTTTCAATTAAGCATTCAAAACGCAATTTAGCCTAGATCCGTTTACAGATCAAGTTTTGTATGATTATTGTGTGAAGGAACATAGCATATTTTTCATTAGATTGTATGGGTTTTTGTAGAATGCTTATTCATGAAACATGGTTCAATAAGTTTCACTCTTGTACATGATGTTTGAATGGATTCTACATGAAGGGTCTAATGGCACATATGGCATTGAGTTGTATGGTTTTTATTTTAAGGTTGCATCAACATTATATGATGTGCCAATAAATTTAAAAATAAAAAAAATAAAAAAATTATATGGTGTGCCTAGTGTGATTGTTCATGCATCATGGTTGATTGGCACTAACTCTTTTGAATGATGATTTCATGGATCTTGTGTGAAGGGTCTAATGGGATATATCATTGAGTTGTATGGGTTTTGTTTGAAGGTTGCATAAAAATCCTATAGTGTACATAATGTGCTTGTTCATGCATTATTTCCTCTTTTGCATGATGATTGTATGAATTTTGTTTGGATAATCTTAGCATAAATGATATTTAATTGAACAGATTTTATTTGTGGTATGTTTTTTGATGCAACATGTTTCAATCATTTTCACTCGTATGCATGATGATTGTATGGATTTTGCATGAAGGTTCTAAAGGCATATATGTCATTGAGTTGTATAAGAGTTTTAAGTCTACATCTAAATTCAAGGGTATGTCTAGTGTGCTTGTTCATGCATCAAACCTGAGTGACATTAGCTCTTATGCATGATGATTGTATGGATTTTGAAGGAATGATTTAATGATATACTTATCATTGAGAACTATATGAGTTTTCTTTGAAAGTTGTAATTTGGTATATATTCCATTGATTTGTATGGGTTTTGTTTGAAGATTTCATCAAATTCCTATGTTGTTCATGTTGTCTATTGTTTAATAGTCATTGGTAACTAATAAAGGTTTGGATTTGATAGTTTTTTGTTTTTTGTCATTTATACCTAAAGAAGGTGTTGATCTTATTAACCTTAGTTAAGTCTTAGTGAAAGGAATTTTTTTAATAAAACTTATTTCAAGTCTCATTTCCTACGTCCAAAAGAAAAAAGGAATGCTTCACATCACATGCATTGGAGGGAAAATTTCTTGATTGAAGTTTTAGTTTTGATAAGCTTAAATTCCTCTTTGAACTTTCTAGGGTTTTATCATGAGGAAACTCTTCTTGTTGCAAAAAAATTAGTGGTGACCATCAATACTTCAATTTCTTGAAGTTCATTACAGAGAAAATTGGGTGTTTGATTATCTTTTAGTTGAAGACAATGAGTTAAAGGAAGTTGCAAATCCTCTTAAGTCATGGGTTTTCAATCACACAAAACCATGCAGCCTTCCAGAGTTAAATATTTGGAGTTCATTATGCACAAAGGTATGTACACTTCTTTTTAATTTCATGTACTATTATTGACATAAAGATGTGGCAAGAGATTGTATGTCATGAAAATATTCTTTTGTGTTGCACTAAGTGTGGGTTTTAAAAGTTTAAAAATACCATATTGAAACCCTAAGCAAACATAAAGTTTGAAAAATGGAAAATACATCCCTTTCAATAAGTTATACCCATTCATTTCAAAGACTAATGGATCTTTGATGAGCCACAAATGATAGTCCAGGAGGCCAGGAAAATGAATGCACTATATGCCATGAATGAAGAACAAATAACAAGGGTCATAAAAAGGAGCAATAAAATTCAACAAGCATGACAATCACCTTGTAATAAAAGGATAGATATGAGCGATCATGCATGGAAAGAGATAGTAATGACAAATTATAAAATACAATCTTGGTGGTGTCATTGGGTTTGATGTCCTCCAAGAGTGTGACCTTTCTTGGCATATGACTTTCCTCTTAGTGGTGATGCTACACATTCCCTAAGTTGTGAATCTTTTATCCTAGACTTGTCCTCTCCTAGAGACATTAGGCACGATTTTCCCTAAGAGAAGACCTTACATGAACTAAGAAAAATCCCTTTGAACATGTCTATTTATATTTTTTTTCATAAGTGTTTATCATAACACACTTTGTTAACCTTATGAAGTTTGAAGTTCATATATTTGTAGTGCCTTACTGAAGTTATTAGAGGTATAGATTTGGTATGGTTAGTACGATAAGAAGCCTGTAGACCTGGCATGACTCTCTCATTGTACGATGAGAGCCTATAGACCTGGCATGACTTCTCACTTAGCCACTCTTTGGGGCCTCACCTAGTGGACAACTTGATGTTCCATTAGCTCGTGTGAGTGTGCATTGTTGTTTTCATAGTGGACACTAACGTTCACTTGTGAATATTTTTGGAAAAATAGTTGAGGCTTGATCCATATTGAGTTGGACAAGTAGTCAAGGCTTGATCTGCCCTAAGTTTTTTCTCCTTTTATTTTAGTCTTTGATATTGTATGATTATCTTATCATTGTTGCATACATATGTTTTGATTGTCTAGTTTAGTGTGAGGTTGAGCATAGGGCCCATCCTCTCACTAAAGTGGGGGCTAAATGTAGTGACGAAAAAATGTATCCCTTGTTGAGAAATGTGACTCAAATTTACTGGCTTGATCAACTTCCTGGAGCAATTGTGTTTTCCTCCTTCATCGCACTGAGTTAATTCATTGGTTTTCAAGTTTTTCTAATTGAAGTCACGGGGTTCTACAGTTTCATAACCTCCTAACTTAGTGACTATGAAGAGAAGGCCATGTCCCTTTGTTGTCGACATGTCGTGGCTTTTGAGAACTTTTCAACCTCTGACATGAGGTTTGGAAGTTTGAGTTTGGAGCAACATAGTGATCCCTTTGTTGTCGGCGAGTTGCGGGTTCTAGGAGCTTCACAACCTCCGACATGAGGTTTTGAAGTTCATTTTTTCAGCAATATAGCGACTTGGATGTCGATGGATGTGGGGATCATTTGGGCCCTAATAAGGATGGTGGATCATGACAAAGGCCCAAAAGTGGTGATTACATGGAGGACATATGGCATGTCGGCCCATGTGCTTGATGAACATTGGTGAGACAATAATGAACGTCTCTTCAACTGGGCGGCATGGTGTTAGGTGGATAATCCTAAGTTTGATGATGGAGATTTGTTTGATTGCTTATCCAACAACCATAAATGTTGGATGATGAATTGTGCCTCAAGGTGTGACTCTAAAGGGGTGTGGTAGTTGAAGGGTCGAAAGGGGATAGAGAAAGTCTATCTAGAGAGTGATGATTACCTAAGGGGCTAGCTGAGAGGCTAGGTAGTTGAGAGAGAGAGGAGGATGATATCGATGAAGAGACATGAATCTCGTAGAAGGTGAATGTTGAGTGGCTATGTGATAGACAGGCTAAGAGGCTGGTGGTCGGGCCATGAGGCTATGTAGCTGAAAGAGATGTATCTCAAAGTGAGAGGTGGTCGCGATGGGTTATGCTACCGGATACTTTTTAGAATGGAACAAGATGTAAATATCCTATAAAGGTTGTGAGCCTGAATTGTATTGTAACTATATTTTTCTTGTTGAATAATGCAATGGCGATCTAGGCTTTTGGAGTGTGGTATTTTTTACTTGTAAGGGTTTTCCCCATGTATATCTGTGTTCATTTTTTTTGTTTCATCTTTCATGGTTGTTGGTTCTATTTGTTGAATCTGTTAATGGTGTTGTTGAAACTGGTTGTTTTGCATGAGTTTCTCTCAAAAGGATCAATGTGGGAAATGAACTATGTCTGTTTCTGCTTTATGGCATAGTAGTAAATGTCTTTGAGGTGATCTAATGGAATTAGATTACTGAAGGCACTGCTATTCTCAAATGCATGTTCTAAGATGACTGATATTTTTCGGAAAAGTGGTATCAGAGCCATCTTCTAGGATGTGTTTCTTCCTAGTGTGTTGTTGGTTCTGATAATTCCTTCTATAAAAATTTCTTAGTCTGTCAGGCTTGAGGAAATAGGGAGGAATCAACTGATGTATTGATCCTTTGGTGAGTAGAAATTCTTGCTTTTCTATTTAAATTTTTTGAGACAACACGCAACATGGAAGATGGTGAAGATGGAGGAACTAGAACTGGTTATACTGGAATGTCATGATCTGAGGTTCCTAGTTGGCAGTGGTATAACCCTGATGCATGGGGTAGAATATTTTGCTTCGTGGTTGTGTTGTAGTAAAAGCTTTCATATTGGGTGTTTGTGTGAGGAGCTCCCTAATGATATGGAGAAGTTTGGGTTGTTGTTTAGTCACGAAGTAATGTGCTTATGCTAGGTGTTTTTCCTGGTATTGGAAGGCATAGTTTTATGGTACCCCGAGTGCAAGTAGGCTATGGAGTTGATCATTGGA